>NIVC01000568.1:0-500038 GCA_002269645.1 Macrostomum lignano | reverse complement strand
CAAATGTTAAGACCTACATGCATATAGGAACCTAACAAATGTGCTCATACAAGAGAAGGGTTTTACAAGAACTTAGTTGAAAAATTACGAATAAGTAATTAGAGAGGACTAAGCAGAGAGCAGAAAGCATTTAGAAAAAAGCAACAAATAGGCCGTATCGAGACTAAGACAATGACCAGTGACAATTGACTGCCAGTGACAATTGACTGTCAGTCACAATTGACTGTCAGTGACAATTGACTGTCAGTGACAATTGACTGTCAGTGACAATTGAATGCCAGTGACAATTGACTGTCAGTGACAATTTACTGTCAGTGACAATTGACTGTCAGTGACAATTGACTGCCAGTGACAATTGACTGTCAGTGACTATTGACAAAATGGACTGTCAGTGACAATTGACTGTCAGTGCTATTGACTAATCAGTGACAATTGACTGTCAGTGACTATTGACAAATCAGTGACAAATGACTGTCAGTGACAATTGACTGTCAGTGCTATTGACTAATCAGTGACAATTGACTGTCAGTGACAATAGAAAAATCAGTGACAAATGACTGTCAGCAATTTAACTGCCAGAAATAGTAATCAAATTAAACTCTCCTTCAGCAGAGAGGAGCTACATTTAATGCTTTCAAAAACAGCGAGTTTTGTGTGGCCACATCGCATCCCTGCACACATATTGGGGCACAGCAAAAATTTCCTATATACTGTAGCGTAACCTACGTTGATATGGCCTAAGGGCGTAACACATTAACACGATTTGAGCCTATATTGCTAATGGTCTTCTTTCGTCTGTGTGCAAAGCTTAGTTCTACTTATTTTCAAGGGCTAGCTGGTATAGATCTTGTGCCCAGTGCTCGAATCGAGTGCGGTTTTTTGACAGATTAAATTTACAGATGTTTTCGCGCTGCTTCCTCGCCATAGAGAAGTGTCAGCAGACTGTTCGAAGAGCGGTCTTGTTGAATTGTTCGCTAAAACGCAAGGCAGGTATCCTGTCGTCATACGAGCCTAGCAACTACACAAGCGACTGCCTGACCTCCCAAACGACAGCGCAGTCATCAACTACTGCTGCTTCGGCGTCAGCCTGCTGCTGTTGCTGGGGGCTCCGATTGATCCGAACCGGCCCGGCGATGCCGGAGAACTGCAGACTGCGCCGAGCCAACGCGGCCAGAGCGTCCCTGTCCGACCGAATACTGGCGTCCAGGCGTTGCACCTGACGCTTCAACCAGCACTTCAAGCCGTAGTAGTGGACATAGTAAAGCAGCAACAGGCCCAGCCCGAGCGCGATGTACAGGGAGCAAAAGTACACAGCCGGATAGTCGCCTTCGCGAAGCGATTCGGCGCTTAGCAACAAGATAAAGAGGCCCAATATAGTCATGATAATGCCGACCATGAGCTCCAGCCAGAGGGCTAGCCGACAGCAGCGGCGTTGGCGGCGACGCCTGCTGCGCCATTCGCGGCCTTCTTCCATAGCTTTAGATAGCTCGATGGCTGAATTGATGATCTTGCCGATTGGAGAGCGCACAGCGTGATATATCCCAGACAAGGCAGTGCGCATTTGCTACTCAGCTCTCGCCTCGATCTATTTAACCAACAGAACGCGTGGCTTGGTTGGCTAAGCGTACTATTGGACAAGCAAAGCGCGTTTAATGATTTATATGATGGAAATGCATGGAAGCAGCAAGAGTGTTCAAAAGCGGGTGAATGCAAGACAGTTGAGCAATGCCCTTTCATTGATACTAAAGTAGGACGCTGCACTCGACAGTTTACCGTCTTTTTTATCACTTGAGAACTCCAGTTCCTAATGAATAAATGTCAATTCACTGCTAAACTTGATCAAGAAACCAATTAGTCATAACCCACTGAAAAGCTCAGTGCAGTACAGACTAAGCATCGCAGTGAAACCTGAGCATAAAAACTAATTATTGCTTGAAGACTGATCCAATAAAACTTGATCACTATTCTTCCTCAACAGTAGGAATGCCAAGCCATTTTTCCGCCAGTCGAACTACCAAGGGGGGGGAAATATACGAACTAATTTTCAAGAATGGCGTCTGGATAACGACCGAATGCTGGAGAGACTAGCTGAGGATACCCAGCAGTTGCGGCTTGCCCACTGTCGAGGCTTGGTCAGCGACATCAGAGAAATTTGCAATAGGGCCTTTAAAGTCACCTTTGCTGCCACGTGATGAAGGTCCAGAAGCCCCGTCTGGGTGAAGGCCAGTGACCAACGAAGGCAGTGCTGATGCAGACACATGTGTTCGACGTGCTGATGAAATTTGGTTGGCAAGGCTGCACTGAGGCGCAGTGCTGTTTGGCGCACAAGGGTGTACTGAATACACTAGCGCTTATGGGGAAAATCCGACCTTCTGGCAGAATCGTTGAATACCTCGACGGTTCGGAGGGCTGGCGACTTGAGTCTTGTTTGAGAAGGTTCGCAACAAAAATTTGGCCCGTGTTCTTGAATTTCGTGTGACTGCGTTGCTCCGACGGCAATGATGACCAACATGGAAAGTGCTGACGGCAATGATGACCAACATGGAAAGTGCTGACGGCAATGATGACCAACATGGAAAGTGCTGACGGCAATGATGACCAAAATGGAAAGTGCTGACGGCAATGATGACCAACATGGAAAGTGCTGACGGCAATGATGACCAACATGGAAAGTGCTGACGGCAATGATGACCAAAATGGAAAGTGCTGACGGCAATGATGACCAACATGGAAAGTGCTGACGGCAATGATGACCAACATGGAAAGTGCTGACGGCAATGATGACCAAAATGGAAAGTGCTGACGGCAATGATGACCAACATGGAAAGTGCTGACGGCAATGATGACCAACATGGAAAGTGCTGACGGCAATGATGACAAACATGGAAAATACTGAACTTAAAAAACGTCCATATACAGACTCAATAGTGCAAATGCAGCACTGACTACTGCAGCCTGTGGAGTGTCCACTGTTCTATTACACTAACCTAAGCACTAGTCACGTTAAGGAAATAAATAATACTTGGCAGAAAATTCTAGCTAGCAATAAATAGTTTAAGTTAATAATTTCTCAGCCGACAATTAGACAATGAATGAATAAAAGGAAAAGGGCAGGTATATTTAAATTAAACAGACTGACAAGGTGAACCCGTCAGCCAATGAATTAATATAGTTGTACAAAAAACCTATCACTGTTGCCGCTTTGAAGCCACCGTCTCGTGAAATTAGAAAAAAACAAACCAACCAAATGTAAAAGTGGACTGCAAAATTAACTGAACTTTCGAGGTTTGCCTTCCTATAATCCTATATCAGAGCAACTACAACGAACATAACAAGCGGAGACTGAGATAGCTCGAACAGTGTTTGTACACACGCATCGCCAAGGGGCCTACTTGTGAGTAGCAAATTTAGCACTTACTTTCGGTGCGTTTCAACTGGGTTTTGTTGATTAAATTGACGCAAAAATAAGTACAATACAATAGAATGAAGCGCGCTACAGTACTATTAGTAGGTTATATATATAAAGTGCGTGTTGTTGCCTGTTTTATTAGGAGCGGTCGAATTTAAAAAAGGAAAGGCCCATGCAAAGTGCAAGACTGAATAAATAAGTTCAACCTTGCTTTCAAATTCGAATTGCCCTTGTTTATAACCAAGCAAAAATATTTGTTATAGATTTGTCAGCTAATACTCATATACAATACGATTACTAAGTATGCAATTCTCTGTCTTGCCGATCAACAAAACTGTTGCAAAGTTTTCAATTACTTGGAGTCGTACACGCGCAACACCCGGCCGGCTGGCAAGGGGCCCAGCCGAGGTAGGTCGCGAAAATGCCCACCGGAAAAACTGTTAGGGCACTAATTACCTGACGATGCATTTAGGCTCAATAATACAGTTATAGTTACTCCCGCCGTTGACCCAAAAAACTTTGCTTGTTTTATTCATAGTTAAGTTGCATTTTTGGTCAAAAAGTAAGTCGTACGGCCGGTGTAAATCAGCGGGGTTGCGCATGTATAAACTTGGACTTATTAACTTGCTTAAAAGCAGTCGGGCAAGTAGAGAACTGCTGTATGCGCACGAATATTAGTCCAGGATTAAGAGTCTTATCGACAGCTCCCCCTCTTCTCTTCGCCACCTGTCCATCATTTATTTTCTCCGGCCGCCTTCTCAGCAGCTTTCTGCTGCTTTTGTCGAAGTATCTCAGCGTCCCGTTGACGGCGCTCCTCCAGCGTCAGGCCTCTGTTGCCATTCTTCTCGTTAGCGGCCTTTTTCTTGCCCTGCTCGGCCTGCTTTTTGGCATTCTTAGCCCTAGCCAGATCGCGCTGGTTGCCGCGGGTCATGTTTTATTAGTTGCTTGTGTTGTTTAGGATTTATTGGGCAGTGAGCGAGATCGCTAGAGACGGTGGAACAACCGCTCCGCTGTGGGAAACAAATGCCAACAATATAAAGTGCTTAGATTTTGAATATTTGATGTCTACCACTGTAAATTGTTATAATAATACTACTTTCAATGTAAAATGAATGCTAATCTGAAACTAAAAATAGAGTAAATATATTAACTATAAAATAACTATAGTTCTATCACATAGGCAGTGAACTTTCTCAACTGACAAATTGATCCCATTATGTAGGATTCTAAAATTTTAAAGATTTTAAAATATTTTGTAAAGGTTAAAAAAACTTTGGAGTTTTTCAAATAGGTTTTTCTTACTAATCTACTATAAGTAAGCTTTTACAGAAATGTTATGCAAACAAATGTTTTTTTTGTCCCAAAAATTATCAATCATGAAATAATTTATGCTTGGGTGCAAATGTATAAATGCAGGATTGTTGTGTAGAAACCCATTCCTGATTTTTACTTGCTTACTTACTTTCTGTTAATCTCTTATTGGCAGACACCATATATACCATGTCTTTTAAGCATATTAGCAAATAAAAATGAATGATAGAATATAAAAAACAAATTTGCCTCAAAATAACAAAAATTGTCTTGAACTATAGTTTCTAACTCAAGTAAAATGACTTTAATGAAAGCTTAAATGATCAATAATAAAATACATAGTAATCAGGTGTCGTATAGGGCTAGAGCAATTTTTTTAATGATAATTTAATAGAAACACTAATTAAATTGTCTTTAATTAGCATGTTTTTGCTTCTAAATAGAGAATAGTGCTTTGTTAGATTTTAGATTCAACTTGCAAAAAACAATTTTATACAACAAATTGAGTGCTCCAAGAGTCCAAGTGACTGTAGCGGCTGTTTCTGTCCCAGCCACTGCAGCAGCTGCTCTCATCTCAGCAACAGCTGATCCTGGCACTGTGGCTGCACCTACTGCTTCTAATCTAAGCAATGAATTAAGAATAAAGTAATCTAATAATTTATTGAGGCACTCTTTTTAACTGACAATGCTATCTGCAGCCTTGTGCACGAACTTCAAGATGGCAAACTTGTTGATGACCCAAATTCTGGCATTGATGATACACTGAGTAGTCAAAATGAGGAGGAAGTTGGCGATGAATGTAATGCTGCTAGTGCAGATAAAAAGGTGAAAAAGAGACATTTGTGCTATTTTTGTGGTGTCCTCTGTTCTTGTCCATGGGATCACTTGCTTTGTTACCACAAAAATGAGATTGCTGTTGCTGCAGCTGCTGCTCATCCAAAGGCTTCTCAAGAGTATAAGTGAGCCATGACCAAACTATATCTGCTAGGCAACTTTGAGCACAATATTCAAGTTTTATCAAAAACTAAACAAGGAGAGATTATTGTCATCTGAAACAAAGGTTCTACCAAAATATCTTTTAGCTATCTTCTATGCAAATTCTGCTTTGGCTTTTTTCATGCTTGTGAGCTGTACAAGCATTGCCAAAGATGTAAATTTTGACCAGTAGACTATGAGGATAGTGTGAAAAAAAAGCAAAAGTTATTTGTAGTAGCTGGCAAAGCTCTAATTTCAGCAGCTCTACTTCCAAGCAAGTATCCAGTGGATTTTTTAGAAACCATTGAGCAAATGAAATGATGACAAAAAGGCCATTGCAAGAAATGATGTGGCTATTATGAATCAATCTGGGGCTCTCATTGTGGGAAGTGCACCTTGCCAGTAGAGGTTAAGTGAGTCTTTGCACTACTAGAATGCTAGAAATTGCTTGGTTTTTGAAAGAATTGCAAATTGTAGGGGTAGGACGTGATCACGATCGTGATCACGATATCGTGAATTCACGACCTTTTTCAGTGTCGTGAATTCACGAGTCGTGAAACATTTTTCACGTGCGTGATCGTGATTGTGGGTTTCTTTCAGCTTCAGATGTTACTATGTTTATACTTTTCAGTTCCCCAAACCACAATCGTGTACAGTCCTAAATGTAGACTTACTTGGTTTTTGTTTTTCTTTTCAAATACAACGAATGTGTTTTAACACAAAACTTACAGAATAGAGTTTTCAGTTTACTTTACTTAGTTCAGAAAGTTCGAAGTTAAAGTGGATTTTCGAAGTTCAAAGCTTACTGCCTTATTCTTTTCAATCTTTTGTTTATTTTGTAAAATGTAAAATTAAAACTGAAAAGCACTGAATGAAAATATAAATTGTATATATGTATGACTGTATATAAATTTCACTACATGATAGTACATGACATGTACAGACAAGTGTTTGTTAACTTGCTTAGCTGCCTACAGAACTAAAAACAGTGAAAAGTGAAAAACAGAAAAGCTTATCAGTGTATGAATATGAAGTATAAAAGAGTACATGTAGGTTTACTACTTTACTTTTACGTTCTACACATATAGTGTTATTACAATGACTAATTTAAGTCTAATCTATACTATACTAGCTACATGCAAAAAATCATACTACAGAGTCTACAGACTACAGAGTACACAGCTACACACTATAGCAACAGTTATCTATTCCTTATCGATAAACTTTTTCTTGTAGCTCCAACTCTACTTGTTCTATAGTCTTTGATTATTTATTTTCTCTATCATTATCTTGTCTCTCTGATCTCAATCTTCAAAAAAGTAAAACTAATCACTAATCAGCAATAACAGCAATGAATTGAATGGACCCTGCTCATTTCTCTATGGGTCAAACTTCCGAACATTATAGTTAATAAAAACAAGCTTTTCAACGGTTTCGCCAAGCAGGCGACGTCGTTTCGGCTCGTAGATGTTTCCAACGTTGCTGAAGATACGCTCACTTGGAACACTGGTAGGTGGTGGTCCCAGAAATTTCCGAACAAGTGCTGACATTGCAGTTGATGGAGTCTTGTCTCTCCAGAACTTCATTGGGTCTTCCTCAAATGGAAGTCGAGGCTCTGATAGGTAGGCTGCCATTTCACGAGCCAACTTGTCCATAGCATTGCCTCTGTTTGAAACTGGCAGTAGCGTTCCGGCCCTAGACAGGTCACGCAGAGTTGCAGCTGCAGCACTAGAAGTAGAAGACTTCTCGAACAGGGCTGACATAGATAGCTGCTGAGGCTGAGACTCAGTTTGTCTAAAAAGGTGAAATTAAAAGTTAAAAGTTAAAACAAAGAGAACTTTGATATATTAGTTATAAAATTTATAACTTACAGATGTAGCAAATGTAATTTATAATTTAATTTTTTTGTTACATGTACATGTACATTGAATTATGAAATAGAGGAAATACTCACGGCTCAGTTTCGATAGATACATCGGAGAGGTCCTCGTCTATGGCTGTATCGCCATCAACAGTAGGAAGAGAAGTTTCACGCAAAATTTCATTCATTGCTTTTACGAGCTCAGCCTTAGCAAAGTTGCGCTGCTCTTCATCGAAAAAATCTAGCCGGAAGCGTGGGTCTAACATCGTAGCAACAATGTGGTGGTGACTCTTTTTTTCGTCAGAGAAGCGTTGAGTCAACCCTTTCACCAGGTCGTCTCGAAGGTACGTGATGCCAAAGCAGTCTACCTGCTGCAGATGCTCCAGCGACACTTTCACCATCGGCAAGATACACGAGATGCTGGCAGTTTCCCTGCTGACTTCTAGCGTAAAAACCTCAAAAATCTCAAGAAGTTTGACAGCTTTCTTTGAAACATCTGACTCATTGTCCGTCAGGATTTCAATTGGTCGGTGTCTGGTGCGATAGACACTAAACGCTTCCTCTTGCTCGTTGATTCGGCGTAACATGGCTAGTGTTGAATTCCAGCGTGTGTCTACATCTTGCACGAGGCTGTGTGTTGGTAGCTTCAGCTGGAGCTGCAGTGTTTTGAGGTTTGCTTGAGCGGTTACAGAGTGGTGGAAGTGGCCAACAATGCTCCGTGCTTTGTCAAGTATTGTCTTCAGTCCTCGATGACCGGAGATGGAATCCTTAACAACAAGGTTCAGCTTGTGGGCAGCACAATGGGCAGATGGTACTTTCAGAAGTTCTCCTGCAAGCTTCATGTTGCTGGCCCCATCACGCAGGAGGAGGCTGACTTGCTCTAAGCCAATGCCCCACTCACCAAGGGTTGTCGAAAAAACGGCCGAGATGTTAAGCCCAGTATGGGCATCAGTGAATGGCTTTACGCACAGTAAAAGCTGCTTACGCTCAAAATCTGGCGTGATAGAATGGATTGTGAAGGACATGAGTGCCAACTGGCCGTCACTCCACAAGTCACACGTGAAACCGAAATCTCGCAGTCTGTCTATTTCGTCCTGGACCTGCAATTTAATTTCTTCATAGAGAGTCTCTAGCTTGTCATGATAAAATCGAGTGCTCTTCAATCGATATTGCGGACATGCTTCTTTCAACAGATCGCGAAAGCCTTCACCTTCTACCACAGAGAATGGCTGTGAATCCAACACAATAAAGCGGAGAATTTTTCGATCAATTGCAACCGAACGAGGGTGCGAATCCGACCATTCTTGAGCATTTGCTTGAGCAAACATTGTGCTCAACTTCTGCTGCTTCAATGGTTGTGGTCCATCTTTACATTTTGGCTTTGCACGATCTGCCTCAGTGTTTAGGAGCTCTTTGAATTGAATTGGATGGCAGGATTCTATGTGTCTTCGCATGCTGCCTGTTGATCCTGTGTTTCGTAGAACCTCCTTCTTACAAGCTAGGCAAGCAGCAGAATTCTCTTTTCCTTCAACGTCTTTAAAGTACAACCACACAGCACTGCCTCTTCCTCGAGGTTGCTGGGTTGGCTTATCAACAGAGGCCATTGCAAATGAATGGCTGAAATTGTTTGATTTGTAAATTGTAAATTGTAATGTAATATTGTGTAATTGCCTATTTTAATTTGCTAGGTAGAAAAGCAAAGAAAAAACAAGTATTATATTATTTTAAATTAAAATATTTATTTATATTTTAAATAAAATATTGCATAGTATAGCAGTATAGTGTAAATGTAAAGTCACTACAGACTTTAAAGTCAAATAGGCTAGAAAAAAATATTTTTAGACTAACCATATAGATTAGAAATATACTACTATGCATCAGGCAATCAGGCATACATATTCAATATACCAGTGTACCACATGATAGTACTAGTACATAATAGTTAATACTATATTGAATATTGAATATTATTCATTATTCAATTCAATTCAAGAAGAAAAAGTATTTAATATTTGTGTTTGACTATTATTATTACTATTAACAAATGACAATAACAATAGCAAATAACAATTTAATTTAGCATATCCATCAAGTATATTTGCTACTTAGTACTTAGACTTAGTCAACCTTAATTTTTAATTTACAGCAATTTATTTTAGTAAAAAAATACTATGCTTATATATTAAAAATTATTAGTTATAAATTATAATTACTAAATAACTATTAGACAATCAGATTATAAAATTATGCTCTAGTATCAACTATCTATCTGTATAGTATCTAATCTATTTATACATTATTATAGCATAAAAATAATAAGAAGAAAGAAAAACTCAAATATGCAAATTCATGATCAAAATGAAATGAAATTTTTGTTTTAACTATTTATTTAATACTAAATTCTAAAATAGTAATAGTAGCAAATACTACTTTTAAATTAAAAATTTAAAAATAAAAATACTAAATAGTTACAGCTTTCAGCTTAGTTTGAGCTTTGAGAAAGCCAAAAAGCAACACAAATGTCTAAGAAGTAAGAACTTCTTACTTCTCAGCCAGACTCTGAGTTCCTTCTCAACCAGAGAAGAAAGCCAGATGGGCAGATGCAGATGGTATAAGCTGATGGTATAGAAGCACTTAAAAATAGAATCAAACACATTAACTGATAGAAAAATTCAAATTTGAAGAAAAAAAAACAAAATTTGAACGGAAATTTTTTACTTTTAATTTTTCACGAACCAATCACGATCACGATCACGATCACGGCAAAGCTGAAATTATTCACGACTACTCACGCCCGACCCAAAAATTTTTGCTCGTCCGACCTCTAGCAAATTGTAACAAGCAAGCCAAATCTTAGTCTACTAGCTGCTCTCGACACTAGATATTTTGACTTTCATGTCATTGCTACTTGGAATATGTGTGGCTTTAAAAACTTGGCTGCTATACAAAATTAATGCTAAAGTTGGTATTCCAAGTCTTGCCCTAAAAATAGGGTATAGCCTAAAGTATAGCCTAATAGCCTCTGTTATATGGAGATCTGCATGGTAACAACATTGAAAACAGGCAATAAATCTGCATCAAAACAATACAATATATTATGGTTCACGACTCTTATTAGATAAAATCAATCTCATTGTCAGCTCTTTAGACTCTAAAAGTTGACAAGGGCTGCAGTTCCTAAGATCTTGCCACTAACTACCAACCTAATTTTGTTGAACACCTACCTAAAAAAGAAATTGCATTGTTCTGATGCCACTATTGCTAATAAAGAATGACAAGATCTATGAGGGTTGTCCCAAAAGTAGTGTTAATTTTAACTATAGCTCTCATTCTATAGCTTTTTGTGACTTAAATTTTTATGAACTGATAGTGGCAATCTTTTCTATAAACTGCTTTTTGAATTTTCAAAATTGATACTAGAGAATACTAGAGAATAACAAAAGTTATGCCCACAAAAGTAATAGTACTTATACCATACAGTTACATAAACTGTATTGAAATTTACAATAGTCTACTTCTGTACTCATTCATTAAGAAGGTATTGATAAATGTCTTGTTTAAGCAATACCAAGGCCCAATTGCAAAATGATGCTCACTTAACTAACTGAAATTTGTCTATAGACAACATAATGCATAGAAAAATAAAGCATTAAATTCATTACTTTACTTGCAAACAGAAGAGCTTGCATTTTAAAATTTGTTTATGCTTTTATTGCTGATACTCAACAACACACATGGATATGCACTCACTTATTGCTTAGCGAAATGCCATCTTCACTCTTTGGGGCACTGACCATAGTGCCTCAGAAATTCACGCAACTGTTGCACATCATTTGCATTAATTGATATATTTATAGCGTTATAGGCCTATACATGTATACTTTGTACACATAAAAGTCTTACATGTATACTGCAGGCTGCTGAAGTATCTTAAGAAACATATATATATATACAAATTGTACATGAACAGGCGCCGCGGAACAGGGGGGCAGGGGGGCAGCTGCCCCCTTGACATTGAGTTGGGGGCATTGCCCCCCCTCAAATACTGTTCAACAGCATAATTTTGCTCAAATTTTTGGTCATTGTCCAAGTCAGGGTCTGGGCTTGAGTTTCGGAAACTTGGTCCTGCCCCCCTGGCAAAAACTCGTTCCGCAGCGCCTGTACATGAATAGTACATGTATATTATATATACATGACCTAGCTCTAAGTGACGTTTTAAGTGTTGGAATAGGGCCTACATTCTAAAAATGTGTCAATAAAAGTTAACTATTATAACACTTTTTTGATACTTTTATAAAACTTTTTGCAACATTTTAAGTGTTATAAAAAGTGTCAAAAGATGTGTTTTAAAATGTGTCAGTGAAAGTTATACAGGTATACTATACCACCCTGTCCCTATGAATTGAACTACATAAATGAGTTAACCTTAAGGGGCCTAACTTCTAGGTTTAGGCTACTCTCTCCCCCTAAAATGACAGTGACTATGGCCCTAATATTAGGATGCATTGGCCCTATTCTATAAAATTAAGTCATTAAATTAATGGAGTAAAAGTTCAATACTAAACTAGAAATAAATAAATAAGAAATTAGCATAATAGCATTGCTGTTAAAGTCCTTCTATGCTGTTAAAAGCTAAAAATATAGATTGTTTAATATCTTATTGATTTTTTCTAGCTATTTTGCACTGCACATCAAACTAAAGGGACAGCAGGCAATAGACCAAGACACAACGTCTGCCAGACAAATCTGTGTAGTTGGATTATTCATAGATGCATTATTTAGAGTGACGGCTCATTACTACTGGGACTAAAGTGATGATTTTAAAGTGAATAAAATTGACACGAAATTCACGATTGAAAACAAATAGTTCAGGTATCGCTTGTCACTGCCGCTCTACTGTTAATGATTTTTGCTAGTAACAGTTGCTGAAGTTATCCGGCCGTGCCGTGAGCTATTGCGAAATTCACAAATTGCTTAAATTAAACCTGATTATTGTTGTGTCCTTTAAATTGATATCATATTTAACTACGAGAGCTAGTTTTTACAACAGTTATTTCGTTTAAATTTCAGAACCATATGATTTTAATTTATTTTTCATCATACCTTGATATAGCAAGCTTTGTTATACGGTTAAAAAAAGTCAGAGCTAGAACTTGGAATGCCCTTGGAGGCATCTTTACAACCACCCTTGCTGGGGGCACGAAAAATGCCCGTAGACGAATTGCCCGTGGAGATTAGCCCGCCGAGATTTGCCTGTGGAGATTAGCCCGCCGAGAATTGCCCGCCGAGATTTGCCCGCAGTGCAGTTTGCCCGCAAGTGAATTGCCCGCAACGGCCGCGATAGCGAGCGAAAAAAAGAGCGAATGCTTTTTTCCTGCAGCGCATTTGGCCACGCGGCAGATTTTGTCTGCATTGCCTCCCCAATGCTTAGTAACTTTTAATAAAGAGATTTACCCGATCAAACGCTTTGATAGTAACTGCATATCAAATGCATATCTCTCTAGGGGGATGGGGGGTTGCAGACAGAATCTAGCTGATAAATGCGCTGCAGGAAAAAAGCACTGCGGGCAAACCTCAGCGGGAAAAAACTCGGCGGGCAAATCTCCACGGGCAATTCGCTCACGGGCAATTCGCTCACGGGCAAAATGCACTGCGGGCAAATATCGGCGGGCAATTCTCGGCGTGCAAATCTCCTGCGGGCAAATCTCGGCGGGCAATTCTCATGGACCCCTTTTTGCTAAGGGTATTTGCGAGACTCGTCACTGACTCAAAGTTAAAAAAATTAATGGGCAAAGAACTAGGAAGCTGTTGATTTGCAATGATGTCACGGGATGAACGATTGAATGATTTTGACCAAAAATGAAAGCTTTTCGCATTTTCGAAATTTTAATGTTTTTCCCTCCTAACCAAAGTTATCCATCATTTTACAGTTATAGCTACGCTACTAGCTAAAAAATAGAAAAGTTATTTAAGACCACATACAACACTTATACGACATAATCAGAATAATAAATCCAGGTATTTAAGGATCAGTCAGGTGTATTATTTTATTAGCCAAGCGATAAGCCATGTCTAAAACAAGAAACAGACAAAATTTTCAGGGTAAAGCAATCCACCTTTTATAAACGAGGACAAAACTGTTCATAACAAATGACACGTCACAATTATTGTATAGATTAGTGTAAAACTAATATTAACTAGCTTGTGCCCTGGAGCACAATTAGGAACAATGTGTGGTTGAGAAGCAGCAAAGCTGAAGAAACAAAGCAGACCTGAATAAAAAGAAACTTTGTTGTCGTTCATCTAATGACAGGTCCGTTAATTTATGAATAATAAATTTATTTAATCACTAAACAAAATGGTAGGGGTTTGAAAACACAATCGAAGCTAAACCAGCTGCTGAAATACGTGCTGTTACTTTATTAGTCTACAATATCTACTTTGGGAATAAAGAGTAAAATGACTTTATTAATAAACCGTGAAACAACACGAGGGCTGTCAGATATTTGACAAAATTAATGTGGCGAAACAGACAGGACACAAAAACTGGAAATAAAATGGAAAGCCTGTGAAGAGACGCGAGAGAGAGAGAGAGAGAGAGAGAGAGAGAGAGAGAGAGAGAGAGAGAGAAACGTTACGACTTTGACGAGGGAAAATGGCACAAAACACACAAATTTAACGTAGAATTGACAACAAGAAACAAGAAATATAACAAACAAAATATAGTTAAGAGAAATTGACAGGCAATAACCGAGGGTGAGATTTATAGTGCGTCCGTAAACAGTTTCATAAATATTAGTAAAATAATATAAAGATAGAACAATAAGTTGCGCATAAACTCCAGCTGTACTCTGCTGCGGTTCAACGATTCTCAGTGCTAAATTAGTGAATAACAGTTTAAGGAATAAAGCGCTTGAATCCAAAGTGCAAACAATTATTAAATACCTTAATTAATAAAAATTTCTGGTTGTAACAAGAAGACAGGCTGTTCTTAGGGCCACGACAATTGCACTGCTAACAATAAAATAAACAGGATTTATTAGTTCCACACATTTCAGTAAGTAGTACGCGGCAAATAATGCCGGTCAAAAAGATTAACCAACTGTCTGTTCTTATCAGAAATTTCCATATTTGTATATCATTAAGATATTATATGTGCGGTATTAAGCTGTAACCAACAACAGAATCGTAACTACAGGCAGAGAGAAAAGACAAGCAAAAATTGAAACAATGGAATAAAATGGTAGTTTTTGAGTAAACAGTATAAGTTTAGGGAAATGTAGTGGCGCGGTGTCCAACAAGTTCTTATAATATTTCATATATTTTCAAAATGACTTTTTATTAGGATTTTCATTGACTTTCGAAGCAATTTTAGATTTTTCGAATAGCTGTTTGTAATCAAATTTAAGCAACAGTTTTTAGGCGAACTTAAAGACAAGATTGTGCACGACAGGAAATAGAGATTAAGGGATGCCATTTTCAGAGTCTACTTGTCCAGTCATTATTACTATCACACTACTAAGCATGCTAAGTAGTCAGTTGAGAGAATTCCATTATTGTTTTCGAGGAGCCTCTATTATCAGAACTGCTGCGGCATGCCCGGGTAATAGCCGCCCTGATGAGGCGGCGGCGGAGGCTGGTAAGGCGGCATGCCGGCCACTCCAGGCGGCATCATCGAGTGCGGAGTGTTGGTGAGCATCAGCATGGGATTGCCTGTTGGGGATGGAATTGGCATACATTAATTAATAAATCAAGTCATAATAGTCAACCATAGAACAAAAAACCGACACTGAAAAAAGAAAACCGCGAAGCAAAAAGACTGATGGCACTTTATAAAAAATAAGTTAATTGAATAGCAGATGCTGGAATAATTTGGAAATTTTCTATCGTATTGAAGATTTAGCAGAAAGTCCCGTCAGGACTGAAATAAGAGTGTAGGATGCGCTATTCTATTTAGGGCAAGCAAAAAGTTTCAGTAAGTTTCAGTTCTTTACCGTAAAAAAGCATAAAAGTCCACTTTTATGCTACTTTTAACTCAGTAGTATGATCTCTACTTCCTCCCGACTTCCTATTGGCTCATTTATCTCTGCCTGTCGCTACCCGCACTAATAACGAAATGTGACACGTGACTCTATCTTGATACAATCTTAAAATTGCTCAACTCACTGGCTCGAATAACTATTCGTAGATGTGTCAACTCGCAAATAAAATTGTTAAAAAGTAGAGCGTCTCCATTTTTAGTGGTTTGTCCGCGCAGTGTGTTTAAACTAGAGGTACAGAAGTGAAAGCAAGAACTGGACAAATCTCAGTCTTAGGGATACGGACTCAATCAAGTTCAGCCAATAAGAGAGCAGTAAGGAGAGAAGTCATAGTTAGATGGACGAAACTCAGCCTGGGGGGGGGCAGGCCCAATCTGGCTCAGCCAATAAGAGAGTAATAAGGAGAGAAGTCATAGTTAGATGGACGAAACTCAGCCTGGGGGGGGGCAGGCCCAATCTGGCTCAGCCAATAAGAGAGTAATAAGGAGAGAAGTCATAGTTAGATGGACGAAACTCAGCCTGGGGGGGCAGGCCCAATCTGGCTCAGCCAATAAGAGAGCAATAAGGAGAGAAGTCATAGTTAGATGGACGAAACTCAGCCTGGGGGGGGGGGCAGGCCCAATCTGGCTCAGCCAATAAGAGAGCAATAAGGAGAGAAGTCATAGTTAGATGGACGAAACTCAGCCTAGGGGAGGGCAGGCCCAATCTGGCTCAGCCGATGAGAGAGTAGTAAGAAGAGAGGTCAAAGTCAGGGCCTGTCTGGGACCTAAGGCGCCACGCCACCTCTTTTCTCTCGTGCTCGCTATGTAACACGTACTGCTGGATTTTGGTTTTACAAGTTTTCCTCCAATCTTGCTGCTGCTAATGAATGAAGAGTAGTATACAAAAAATTACAATAAATAAAAAAGCTGTGAACGGAGCAGAACCCAACCAGAAAAAAACCCTTATAGAAACGTATAAAAATTAACTAAAAACCGGCACAGGCGCAGTGTTGGATTATTTACTCGAATTGCTGCCGCTAAACATAGAGGAAGGCATCTGAGGAGATAATCCTTGATGAAACTGGGGACCGGCACCCCAGCACAGTGCCGGCTGGTTCAAGTCTTGGATTATCAGACAAGGATAAACGATTAATGTCATTGAATTTGTAAACGAATATCGTTTGAATTAAAATAAACGATCAAAAGTGCTATAAGTAACGATTCGTTTAATAAAATCGATGTTTTGACATAATCCAAAGTTTTCGAGAATGGGGATTATAAACATCTATGGAGTCTAAAGATGAGAACGCTGACTGGACACTCCTGTAACCTACAGGGGAATTTAATCTACAGGGGAATGTAACCTAAAGGGGAATTTAATCTACAGGGGAATTTAATCTACAGGGGAATGTAACCTACAGGGGAATGTAACCTACAGGGGAATCTAACCTACAGGGGAATTTAATCTACAGGGGAATGTAACCTACAGGGGAATTTAATCTACAGGGGAATGTAACATACAGGGGAATTTAATCTACAGGGGAATTTAATCTACAGCGGAATGTAACCTACAGGGGAATGTAACCTACAGGGGAATGTAACATACAGGGGAATTTAATCTACAGGGGAATGTAACATACAGGGGAATTTAATCTACAGGGGAATGTAACATACAGGGGAATGTAACCTACAGGGGAATGTAACCTACAGGGGAATGTAACCTACAGGGGAATTTAATCTACAGGGGAATGTAACATACAGGGGAATTTAATGTACAGGGGAATATAACATACAGGGGAATGTAACCTACAGGGAATGTAACCTATAGGGTAATGTAACCTACAGGGTAATGTAACCTACAGGAAAATGTAACCTACAGGGGAATGTAACCTACGGGGGAATGTAACCTACAGAGGAATGTAACCTACAGGGGAATGTAACCTAACAGGGGAATGTAACCTAACAGGGGAATGTAACCTACAGGGGAATGTAACCTACAGGGGAATGTAACCTACAGGGGAATGTAACCTAACAGGGGAATGTAACCTACAGGGGAATGTAACCTAACAGGGGAATGTAACCTACAGGGGAATGAAACCTACAGGGGAATGTAACCTAACAGGGGAATGTAACCTACAGGGGAATGTAACCTACAGGGGAATGTAACCTAACAGGGGAATGTAACCTAACAGGGGAATGTAACCTACAGGGGAATGTAACCTACAGGGGAATGTAACCTACAGGGGAATGTAACCTACAAGGGAATTCCGCACTTACTCGGCATCACAATCGGGTTGCTACCGCTGTCGGCTTTCTCGTCGCTCTCAGCTCGCACAGCCTCGGCCTGCTCGAGCCGCTCCAGCCGAGCCTGGTACTCAGCCATGACCTGCACCAGATAGGGCATCGTATAGTCCATGAGGTTGTACCGCCAGGCCAGCTCCATCACCTTGTCCGGCTTGAGTAAATCGTAGCACTGGTACAGACAGGCGCAGAAGCACTCGGTGAGCTTCTCATCGAGGAACCACTGCAGCAGGGCGGCGGCAAGTTCGGAGTCGCGAGAGTCGGCAGCGAACTGCATGGCATCCTTGTACAGCCGGTCCCGCTTGCACAGCTCGATGCTCTGGCTGAACCGGTTGTTGCCCTTGTACAGGAAAGCGGCAATGCGCCTGAATTCCAGCAGCTCGTGCTTTTCGCACTTCTGCGCTAGGCCGATGTTGTCGAAATTGTTGAATGCCTCGATGCTGGCGCGAAGGCTCTGGTAGTCTTCCTCGTCGATGTACAGACTGTTCAGGGCTTCGTTGATGTGCTTGTTGTTGTTCTGCTGCACCGCTTTGAGGTAGGGCTTCACCATGGCGATCTTGCCCTCCTTAGAGAAGAAGCTCACCGTGCGGGTGTGGTCCAGGCGTGGGATCAGCACCTGGGATGGTTGGGTTGGGCATGCGGCACACGCTTAGTCCTCACTGAGGACCCACTGACTGACTGACTGATAGACACAGACACACACAGAAAGAGACAGACACAGCGACAGACAGACAGACAGGCAGACAGACACTAGGACAGACAGACAGACACTAGGAGGACAGACAGACACTAGGACAGACAGACAGACAGACAGACAGACAGACAGACAGACAGACAGACAGATAGACAGACAGACAGACAGACAGACAGACAGACAGATAGACAGACAGACAGACAGGCAGACAGACAGGCAGACAGACAGACAGGCAGACAGACAGACAGACAGACAGACAGACAGACAGACAGACAGACAGACAGACAGACAGAGACAGACAGACAGACAGGCACAGACAGACAGACAGACAGACAGACAGAGACAGACAGACAGACAGACAGACAACCAGACACAGACATGAAATTCATTACAGGCGGACTCACCTGCAGCAGGTCATTGAGCAGCAGAGGCTTAAAGTCCAGATAGAACTTTATAGCCTTGTAATAGATTTCGATATTAGCGCACTTGGAGATCATCTCCTTAAAGAAGGACTCTCGCCAGGCCTCGGTGGGATGCTTCATCATAGTGAGTATGGCATTGTCGAATTCTTCATATTTCTCGTATAGAAACACGAGTTCGGACCACAGGTGGGCCTGCTCGGCGGCGCGCAGCACCTTGGGAATGTTGATGCGGGACCAGAACAGCTCCAGGTGCTCCTTGAGCTTGGCTGGCCGGTACTTGCTGTACAGAATGGCCAGCTCGGTGAACAATCCCATGTGGGCGCGGTCGAGCCCGAGGCCGGCCTCGAACAGGGAGATGAGCTCGTTGAACAGGCCCCTGGTCTGGTAGAAGTTGATCAGCTCCTCGAGCTCGTCAGCGTGTATGATGATGTTCAGGCCGCAGATCTGGGCTAGGCGATATTCCTGGCTCTCTAGGCAAGAGAAGCACACCTGGATAATGATGACGAGGTGGGGGGGGAGTTTATAGGATGGTAAAAAGTTGTGGTTGATATTGTGATTAACTGGGATATATGAGATACAGTTTGGAATCGTTCAGCTTAATTTGGGATATTTCAGCTTATTGGGATCTTTCAGCTTAGTTTGGGATCTTTCAGCTTAGTTTGGGATCTTTCAGCTTATTGAGATCTTTCAGCTGAGCTTGGGATCTTTCAGCATAGCTTGGGATCTTTTAACTTAGTTTGGGATCTTTTTAGCTTATTGGGATCTTTCAGCTGAGCTTGGGATCTTTCAGCTGAGCTTGGGATCTTTCAGCATAGCTTGGGATCTTTTAACTTAGTTTGGGATCTTTCAGCTGAGCTTGGGATCTTTCAGCTTAGTTTGGGATCTTTTAGCTTATCTTGGGATCTTTTTGCTTATCTTGGGATCTTTCAGCTTCGTTTGGGATCTTTTAGCTTAGCTTGGGATCTTTCAGCATAGTTTGGGATCTTTTAGCTTATCTTGGGATCTTTTTGCTTATCTTGGGATCTTTTAGCTGAGTTTGGGATATTTTAGCTGAGCTTGGGATCTTTCAGCATAGTTTGGGATCTTTTAACTTAGTGTGGGATCGTTCAGCTTTGTTTGGGATCTTTTAGCTTATCTTGGGATCTTTTTGCTTATCTTGGGATCTTTTAGCTGAGTTTGGGATATTTTAGCTGAGCTTGGGATCTTTCAGCATAGTTTGGGATCTTTTAACTTAGTGTGGGATCTTTCAGCTTTGTTTGGGATCTTTTAGCTTATCTTGGGATCTTTTTGCTTATCTTGGGATATTTTAGCTGAGTTTGGGATCTTTTAACTTAGTGTGGGATCTTTCAGCTTAATTTGGGATCTTTCAGCTTTGTTTGGGATCTTTCAGCTTATTGGGACCTTTTTGCTTATCTTGGGATCTTTTAGCTTAGCTTGGGATCTTTTAACTTAGTGTGGGATCTTTCAGCTTTGTTTGGGATCTTACAGCTAAAATGGAGTTTTCTAGCAAGTAAAAAAGCTGCTGGCTATTGAATTATGTAAAACAATTTTCATCGTGTAGACAATGACTCGCCTCTTTCCAAGTTTTTGTAGAATTAGCCTTCCTAGCGGACTCGACGGCGCTCTGGAACTCGCCCAGTTTAACCTGGGTGATGGCCAGCCTAGCGTAATTAGACACGTTGCTATAAAGAATCTTGGCGGCCTCGTACATCTCCTGGTCGAAGCACCTATCGGCAACTTCGGCAATTTTTGCGTGATTAGGCGAGTTGATGTACTCTTCCATGTCCGCTAGGCGACCGGTTTTGGCGTAGGCAAACACCAGCTCGGTCTCGATGAAGGACTCCTTGGCCTTTTTGCGAGCCATGAGCAGGAACTTTACTAGGTCTTCCCAGTGCCCGGTCTCGCCGGCAACTCGAACAACGTCCACATAGCAACTGGGATCGTTGGCCTTGATGAAGCTGTCAATGGCCTCTTTGACGAAGCCTTCTTCGAGTTGAGCGCTGGCTAGCTGGGACCACACTGCCGGCTCGTTGCACTTCTCGGCAAATTCGTAGGCTCGATCGAGGTTGCGGATGTGCTCGATTAGCACCTGTGAGAAGCGAATTTTATCGGGGCGGGTTTGGTTGCTATGCGGATGTGCTCGATTAGCACCTGTGAGATTCGAACTTAACTGGGGGTTTAGTTGCTATATAACGGATGTGCTCGATTAGCACCTGTGAGACTGCGGAATTGATTGGGAGGTTAGTTGGGATGCGGATGTGCTCGATTAGCACCTGTGGGGACGAGTATTCGATTTGGGGTTTAGTTGTTATGCGGATGCGCTCGATTAGCACTTGTGGGGACGCGGATTCGTTTAGGAGTTTATCCAAATATAATCGTCCAATCAATAACGCACCTTAATGGCGCTCTCGTTAACTTCAAATTTCTTGAATACGGCGAAAGCCTCCTCAAACAGCTGATTGCTGATGGCAATCTGGGCAATCTCAGGTGCGTCGAAGTTCTCCAGCTTAGTGATGTACTCCATGACCCGATTGCGGTCGGCTTTGATGGCGGTGAGGATCAGTAGGTTCTGCAGATTGCGATGATCCGAGAACACCGTATTGTCCAGCACAATTTTTTCCAACAACTCGATAAGCTCGTTGGGCAGGTCGGCAGCCATGAAGGATTTTACGCTAACGGAGATCTCCTCAGGATCGTTTGTCTCGGAGAGAGCGGTTTGCACCACCTGGGATAGGAATTTTAACATATTAATTATCCAGACTGATTATAATTAGCCTCGCTAACACAGCAATTAGCCTTGGCTGTTTATCATTTATAATTAGCCTCGCTAACACAGCAATTAGCCATAGCTGTTTATCATTATAATTAGCCTCGCTAACACAGCAATTAGCCATAGCTGTTTATCATTTATAACTAGCCTCGCTAACACAGCAATTAGCCTTGGCTGTTTATCATTTATAATTAGCCTCGCTAACACAGCAATTAGCCATAGCTGTTTATCATTTATAACTAGCCTCGCTAACACAGCAATTAGCCTTGGCTGTTTATCATTTATAATTAGCCTCGCTAACACAGCAATTAGCCATAGCTGTTTATCATTTATAACTAGCCTCGCTAACACAGCAATTAGCCTTGGCTGTTTATCCTACGTAATAATTAAAACCCCTTGCGAAATAATTACCTTTACTTTCACATTACTGAACCTCGAATGCTAATTAATTCAGCCTAAATAAAAACTAGCTTTTTAAATGTGTGAATTAGATTAGCGATTCATTAACAGCTGTACAGACCTGATCAATCAGCTGCCTCCGATAGACGTTGTCCTCTGCAGCACGCGGGCCCACAGAGCCTCATCCTTGCGCTTAACCAGATACCTGGCCTGCGATTTGAACAGAGAATTCTCGTTGCACACTCGGATGAGGTCGTCGTCGCACTGGCCCCGCTCGTAGGCGATACAGGACAGGTGAGGGTCGCGCTTCTCAGTGTACTTGCCAATCACCCGGGAATCGTAGAACCGGTTCTCCCTGAGGAACCGCTCCGGATTGTTATTAGCGTCGATGTAGATCTTGGCCAGGGCATTGTGCGTGGCCGGCTCCTCCGAGCCCTCATGCACCCGGTGCTCCAGCCAGGGTAGCAGCAGTTTCAATCGGTTGCGCTTCTCCACTTCGGCAACGAGTTCGTCCGTTGAGAATTGGCCGCGAACAACCAGGATGAGCTGCTTGATCACGTCTTCGGCGCAGTCGACGTCCAGTAGGCCGCCCACTACTACCGGAAGACGGCTTGGGTTCACCTGCGACAGGTATTGTGAGAATTATGGAGATTATTCTCAAGGTGAAATAGAGGACGATTCTTAAGGTGAGATAGAGGATGATTCTCAAGGAAAATATAGAGGATATTCTAAAGGAAGATGGGGGCGATTCTCCAGGGGAGATTGAAGACGATTCTCAAGGGGAGATAAAGGGCGATTCTCAAGGGGAGATAAAGGGCGATTCTCAAGGGGAGATGAAGGGCGATTCTCAAGGGGAGATGAAGGGCGATTCTCAAGGGGAGATGGAGGGCGATTCTCAAGGGGAGATGGAGGGCGATTCTCAAGGGGAGATGAAGGGCGATTCTCAAGGGGAGATGGAGGGCGATTCTCAAGGGGAGATGAAGGGCGATTCTCAAGGGGAGATGAAGGGCGATTCTCAAGGGGAGATGAAGGGCGATTCTCAAGGTGAGATGGAGGGCGATTCTCAAGGGGAGATGAAGGGCGATTCTCAAGGGGAGATTGAAGACGATTCTCAAGGGGAGATGAAGGGCGATTCTCAAGGGGAGATGAAGGGCGATTCTCAAGGGGAGATGAAGGGCGATTCTCAAGGGGAGATGGAGGGCGATTCTCAAGGGGAGATGAAGGGCGATTCTCAAGGGGAGATGGAGGGCGATTCTCAAGAGGAGATGGAGAGCGACTCTCAAAAAGAAATGAATGACTTCGGAAGTTAATTTACAGCTAAAGAGCGATTCTTAGAACCATTCGATAGCCCACCTTTTGCACGTAGATCTCAATGTACTTTTGCAGACTGTTGCGGTACAGGTAGAGCACCAGGTCGTGCACAAAGTCGAACCGGTCGCACACGATGATGAGCGGCAGCTGGTCGGTCAGCTTGGCCTCCTTCAGAAAGTTCTTTACCCGCTCGGCCTCGTAGACGCTGGACTCGCGAACGATGCGTTCGACCTCTTTGAACTGGGAGGTCTTGCAGGCGGCCTGGATGTACTTGAAGTGCACCTCCGGGTCCTGGCTAAAGTTCACAATACTGCCAAGGAAGTAGAACAGGCCCTCGTAACTTTTGAATTGTTCGAATATCTCGATTAGGGCGGCGGCGCCAAGCTGCTCGTGGTATTTCGAGGCGATTTGTACGCACACCTGGGTAATAGTGGGAGGATGAGGGATTAGTCTATTTTTAGTTATCGTTTTAACTACTTTCCATTCAGTAGCAAGCACAGAAAGTGGTAACTATTTTTTGCCTAGGGCAAACTAAATTTGCAAAATCGATTTTAGAAGAGTCACGTGATATCAGTGCAGGCACAGTGTACATCAGTCAGCGTGGCAGATAATGTACATGGCGACAAAAACCTCTCCCCAGCCAAGGGGCGAGCGATAAGGTGGGGCAATAAAATGGGGACAGAGAAGCGACAGGGCCGCAGAGTTTGCTTGGAATGGCGCGAACGATAAGCAGATAAATGAGCCTATAGGTCGGGAGGGAGAAGAGATCATACTACTGACTGGTCAGTAGCACCACAGCGAACACGATGACATATTTACCTGCAGATTCTGTCTAATATTAGCCTGCAGCATAGCTTTCAAGCATTCAAGCGAGTCGTCAACGCTCAGATTGCCAAAGTAGTTGACCAGCCACTCCGGGTTGAGCATGTGGGTGTGCACCACGGCCCGCTTGATGTCGTACAGGTCCGTGTAGTGCTCCAGCGCCCGCTGCAACAGGCCAGCCTTCTCGCACAGGCTGGCAACGTGAGCCTTGTCGTAGTGCGAGAACATCTGGTTGCCAAGGATGGCGTCGGCCACCTGAGGCGCGGACATGAGGTTCATCTCTAGCAGGCGAGTCTGCAGGTGACCCTCGCTAGGCCGATTGTTCTTCAGAGCGTCTAGCAAGAAGCTGGTGCACTGTTGCACTAGATTCTGCTCCATGAAGACGTCAACAATGAGGCTGATATCGGCCAGCGGTTCGTCGTCTTGGACCAGCATCTGGGCGAACTGCAGGCCCTGCTCGTGGTTGATGCGCATCAGGTTGCGCAGCAGGAAGATGTAGTCGGGCGAATAGCCGACCTGTTAAGAAGGGGGGAATGGGGAAAATAATGTTGCTAATCGAAGGCCAAAGCTGCCGTTCAAAATTCATTAACTTAAAATCAAAGGCTCCATTCTTTTTCCTCGGTTCTTTTCAGAGTTGGATTCTTAAACCAGCTAATGTCGAATCTTGTCACACTGCGTGACCCATCCAGAGCTTTACTCTTGAGCCGGCTAAGGCTGTTTCCTGACACCACAGTACCCGGTTCATTGAGGACTCGAATCAGATCTTTGAGCCTTGCCCAATTAGGACTTGATCCTTGACCCAGTGCTCGACCTACTTTAGAGCTCGATCCTTGATCCAGTGCCCGACCCACTTTAGAGCTCGATCCTTGACCCAATGGCTGACCCACTTTAGAGCTCGATCCTTGACCCAATGGCTGACCCACTTTAGAGCTCGATCCTTGACCCAATGGCTGACCCACTTTAGAGCTCGATCCTTGACCCAATGGCTGACCCACTTTAGAGCTCGATCCTTGATCCAGTGCCCGACCCACTTTAGAGCTCGATCCTTGACCCAATGGCTAACCCACATCGATTTGAAATCTGACCCACTTTAGAGCTCGATCCTTGATCCTGCCCGACCCACGAGCTCGATCCTTTGGCTAACCCACTTTAGAGCTCGATCCTTGACCCATGACCCACTTTAGAGCTCGATCCTTGACCCCGACCCACTTTAGAGCTCGATCCTTGATCCAGTGCCCGACCCACTTTAGAGCTCGATCCTTGACCCAATGGCTGACCCACTTTAGAGCTCGATCCTTGATTGACCCACTTTAGAGCTCGATCCTTGACCCAATGGCTAACCCACTTTAGAGCTCGATCCTTGACCCAATGGCTGACCCACTTTAGAGCTCGATCCTTGACCCAATGGCTGACCCACTTTAGAGCTCGATCCTTGACCCAATGGCTAACCCACTTTAGAGCTCGATCCTTGACCCAGTGCCCGACCCACTTTAGAGCTTGATCCTTAACCCAGTGGCTGACCCATTTTAAATCGGATCTTTGATCCTGTGCCCGACCCATTTTACGACTTGATCCATGACCCAGTGCCCGACCCACTTTAGAGCTCGATCCTTGACCCAATGGCTGACCCACTTTAGAGCTCGATCCTTGACCCAATGGCTGACCCACTTTAGAGCTCGATCCTTGACCCAATGGCTAACCCACTTTAGAGCTCGATCCTTGACCCAGTGCCCGACCCACTTTAGAGCTTGATCCTTAACCCAGTGGCTGACCCATTTTAAATCGGATCTTTGATCCTGTGCCCGACCCATTTTACGACTTGATCCATGACCCAGTGCCCGACCCACTTTAGAGCTCGATCCTTGACCCAGTGCCCGACCCACTTTAGAGCTCGATCCTTAACCCAGTGGCTGACCCATTTTAAATCGGATCTTTGATCCTGTGCCCGACCCATTTTACGACTTGATCCATGACCCAGTGCCCGACCCACTTTAGAGCTCGATCCTTGACCCAGTGCCTGACCCACTTTAAAGCTCGATCCTTGCAGTGCCCGACCCATTTTTCGACTTGATCCATGACCCAGTGCCCGACCTACTTTACAGCTCGATCCTTAACCCAGTGGCAGACTCATTTTAAGACTTGATACTTGACCCAGCGCATGACCCACTTTAGAGCTCGATTTTTGACCCAGTGGCAGACTCATTTTAAGATTTGATACTTGACCCAGCGCATGACTCATTAGGCCCATTTATAACCTACATGTGAGAAGCAACCAACAAGGGCCCAAATCATGACCTTAAGACCGAGCCTGACCTATTAACAGACCCTAAATTGGCCATAAGCCTCAAGACCAACTGTTAGTCTCACCTTCTTGGCGTAGAGCACAATCTTCTGGAACTGCCCAGTCTCGGCAAAGCACTGAATGACCTTGTGGGGCACATTGGCTCTCAGGTAGACGCTCAGAGCCAGTGTTGGATCAGTCTGTTTCACCAGGTCGCCAAGCTCCTCAGAGCATTCCAGCTTGTCCTCTTTCAACCATTTCTCAACAACCTGTTTGCGACCCTGCTGCAGCACTGGTCGGCACAGCTCCAGGCTCTCGTATTTGTTCAGCTGGCCCTGGTCTAACAGGATGGTGAAGTACTGCAGCATTGGCGAAGTAGTGCCAGGCTGCACTGGCACCTGCTGAAATCGCTGAATAGTTTGCGGCGTACGCAGGATACCCTTTGGCGCGCTGGCGGCCACTTTGGCCGCTTCGGAGTAGTTGCCCTGCTGGAACAGGGCGTTGAATTTGCGCAGGAACAGATCGTCCGCGCCTTGAAGGTTGTTGCGCGAAGCCAGCTTCAGGGCCAAATCGGGATTTTGCAGATTGTTGGTCACGTAGCCTAAAGTGAGAGTGCCAGGTGTTAGGTTAATTAGCTAGATTAATTTGAAGTCACAACCAACGGATCAAACATCTTTATTGAAACCGCCGCAACCCCCCCCCCCTCAGTCCGAACTCTTTAAAGTGACCGCAAACAGATCAAGCATCTTCATTGAAACTGCCGCCAACTCCCTTAGCCCGACTCTTTGAAGTGACCGCCGACAGATCAGTCTCGATAAAACTGCCGCCAACCCCCCCCTAGCCCGACTCTTTGAAGTGACCGCCGCAAATCAAACATCTTCATTGAAACTGCCGCAAATCAAACATCTTCATTGAAACTGCCGCAAACCCCCTCAGCCCGACTCTTTGAGCTTAAGGTGACCGTCGCAAAAAACTGTTTTATTATAAAATTACCGCCAACCACTCGAATGCCTAAAGAGCTAAACAGTTTAAAAACAGATTCAAACTAACCGATAACATTGTCCTCATCCATGCTGACACTGAGCACTTGGCCTTTCCTATTAACGCCCATTATACCGCCGCTGGCTTCGTGCGGTACGGTGACAAAAATAGTCTCGCTACTGATCCGGTTCATATAGAGACAGGTGGCCGTGTCCAAGTCATACAGGTGAATATAGCCGTACTTAGTGACCATGTAGATAACGCCGTGCTTAGAAGAGGCTTGCATAGCAACGGGAAAATCCGAAGTGGCCTCGGGTGGGAAGAACAGATCTACCTGCTTCTTCGGATAGGGCTGATTGCCAGACGGTGGCTGGCCAACTTCAATAATGTGCAGCTTGGCTCCCTGCAGGCCTCTATTGGCGAAGCAGAACAGATTAGACGGCTGGGCATTGGCTTCGACGCGGAATTCCATAAACACGCCGGCGTGGCCTTCTATTGGCTGGGAGACGCGGCGCTCGACGCTATACAGCTGCATAGCTCCAGCCACGCGATTCTGCTGGGCCGATATGCCTATGATTAGCAGCCATTTCTGGCTATTGTCGCACCTATAGTTAATTATCTGACAGCCGGACAGCGAGGCATGCCTATCGAACATCTTCACTGGAGTCGAATCGCCCTCCAGACTCCAATGATAAGCGGCCGTCTCCGTCACTAAAGCGATAGTATTGACAGTAATCCAACGCCAGAAGGTGACCTCTTCGGTCATGGCGTGCGATTTGATTTTCGATTTCAATTCGATGTTGAATATTTGCAAACTCTTGCCGGCCTTCAGCGCGATCACTTTGCTAACGGGATTCATGATGGCACTATCGGCCGATATTGGCCGCCTAGTAGGATTATTGTGATCGTTCATGTCCACAATCACTACTTGGCGGTTTCGCCAACTTTCTCTCGGATGCAGATGAACCGATCCGACTCCATGGTGAGGGTGGAGAACCCGATGCTGGCATTGTTGATGCCGATGTTTTGCAGCTGGGTTGAATAAAAATGAGTTCGAATTATTTGCAATTGAGGCATCAAACAGAAACACTTGTGCGACTTAGAACATGAAAGGCAAGGACAAATCAAGCATCGAACTTACACATAATGTCAGCCAAGTAAGCCAAAGGAAAATAAAAGTACTTATTCTCATTTTTATCAGCATCAATCTATGCTAATAATACCCATCCTTATCTACTATACAAAGTAGCTATTTGCTATCCTAAGTTACTTTTCATACAATAGTCCCTCTTTTCTTTGCTCTGATGTTAAAAAGGTTTGGCTAAAAAAAGTTATTCTAAACTTTTTAGCTACTTAGGACTTCATATATAGGATAAGGGTATAAAGCTCAATAAAATAAATGCTTGCCCTAATAATATAATAACAATAACAATAATAAAGTCATTGTAGAGAAGTTCTGAATAGATTACTTTATAATTTAATTGTTATCAATTAAAACATTGAAAAGCAAGCTGAGGACCTGGGATTCCAAATGTTAGGCTCCAAAAGCATAGAAACTGGTAGAAGTCCCACAGAACTTTACTTTTTGAAACATCATATATTTTAGTTGTTTTGGCCTTGTCTAAGATAATAGAAATTCCATATACCTAACTAGCATAACTGTAGATGTGCACATTAAATTCAAATTGGTGCCAAAATGTGTAACTGGAACTAAAACAAAATATTAACAAAATGATAACACAATTACCAAAATACAATGCAGTAAAATCTATAAACTCAGTTTAGGCCATCATTAGTCTTGATAATAACTTACAGGGGTAATAGCCATAGTTAGGAAGGTGGCCTTTTTGTAGGAAATTCTAATGCAGAAAGTAAGTCTAGCATCACATTACCTAGTGCAGTGTAACAGAAAGTGGTCAAGCTCTACAGAGTCTACACTGTCTAACATAGACAGCACAGTGTATAATAGTATATACAAAAAGCATTAGTGTATAGCATATATAAAAAAGCATATTTTGTACAATACCAAGTGGGGAAATAAATTATACAAATTTTACAAAAATGTTTTGTCTATAACTATTATTCTTTGTTTTTTATTTATATTTATACAAGCTATTGAAACTGATAGATTTTGAACCTAGGGAATTCCAATCCCTGGAACTATTTTGCATATATTCTGAAGTCTGAGGCCATACTCAATCAAAAACTTTTTAATAGTTAGTAGGATATAGGTAAATATAAAGTGGAGTTTGAAGCAAACATTTGATATTATTGGCTGGGGTGCTGAATGTCAAGGATTGAATTCAAGCAATTCTATCTGACTCTAAAACATATATTGACAAGCTTTGGCCTTTGCCTTTGACTTTCCTTACATCCCTTGGATCCTTTGAAACTTTTATCTTCTCTTACTATTTCCTCTCTTCTCTCTTCTCTTCCCTTTCACCTCTTTCTTCTCTTTACTTCTCTCTCATATGGCTCTCTACTCTTTCATGCATTTACTCTCTTCTTTCTCCTCTCTACTCTTTCCTCTCTTATCTCACTTTTCCTCTCTCCCTTCTTTCTCTTATTGTCCTCACCTTCTTATCTCTCCTATTATTTTCTTTCTTTTCTTTTATCCCCTTCTTGCCTCTCCTTTTTGAATTGTCAATTCCTTCTTTCTACTCTCATCTGCCCTTTAGCCATAAGCTGCATTCTTTATCTGGCCTTTGAGATAAAAGTCTACCCATATGCTTAGAAAGCCGGTTTATAAGACATAGTACTCTCATGGTTGTTCTCAAGCTTTGATCATGTCATCTTTCTTGCCAATTTGTAGCACTAAATGGAATTTGTGTATCTTTAGCTCCACTGCAATTTGCATCAGTCTAATAACCAAGGAAGCATGCATTTCTTAGGTTAGGCCATTTGACTTATAAAGTAATTTTAAAAGAAACTTGCTAGATTGCCTTGATTTGCAAATTGCCAATTTAGTAATAAAAAATGACTATTAGCATAGCTTATGCTTTGACTATATGTTCAATTGTTTTAGAATTCATAAGTACCTATGTGAAAATATAGAACTAGAAGTTTGACACATACCACATTGACATATGGTATAGACCCAAAATTGTTAGTTTCTTCTATGATTAGAAAACTTGTAGAGCTAAATATAGCATTGGTTTTTATTTATAGTATATTATTAAATACAGTGCTAGGCACAATGTTCAAAAAAGTATTGGTAAAAAGTACCAATCTAATACCCTTTTTTTAAAAATCACCAATAGCTGCAAAGAGTCTGATACCCAAATTTAATTATCTTTGATATCCTAATTCTGAAAGTGCAGCCCATTTAGGCAAAGGAATTTTTTGCAAAAGACACTTAAAAGTGAATTTTTAGTTTATTAAAACATATTTTTGGCAAAAGAAAATGACTACTTTGGTAAAAAGATAAGCTATTTATAATTGCAAATATACCACATTGGTGATTATAGGCCTTTTTAGGTTTAATGAATTATTCATTGACTTGACTTGCCTTTTCAATTAGTAAATTTAAAAACTCATGACTTAGCTATAGCTAATAGCAAAGTGCAATTAAAAGATTAGGAATGATAGAATGGTTTTTCAGTTTTAGTTCCTAAATTATATTTTGAAATCCCACCATAATAGAATGGCACCTAAAAATTCTATTAATCAAATAATAAAATTGCCGATAGAAAAAGGGTAATTTTTTGTTTTGCCCATAAAAAATTTAGACCGTAGACATTTTGTCCTTAGACCATTTTTCCATAGACCATTTCACCCATAGATTATTTTGGCCATGGGCATAAACCATTTTGCCTCTAAGCCAATTGGATTAGTTTGGCCAAGGTAGTAGTAGCCATAGTCAGGATCATATCATGGTATACACTGGAATAAAAAGTCCCCTAAAAAATCTATGCCACTTTATACTGAAACGTATGCCAAGGTCCTAGGAACTTACGCCAGGTTTTCTAGGCTTTGCTACAATAAATGACCTTTTTGTGTGTTACACATTTTTGTCTACTTTTCTTTTTCTTCAAATAATTATTTAACAAATGTGTGGTTTTCATTTAAAGTAAATTGGCTTACAGATAATGCCAACAAAAATCAATTTTTTGTTAAAGTTTTTTAGAAAATTACACGATTAGTTTGCATGGAATTTTAAATTTTTATAAATCACAAATTTATGAACTTTTATCTTACAAGTTTTACAGTTTTTATGATTTTATAATAAGATTCTGAGGTTATGTCGTTATACCAACAATTGTTAATATTAACTTTGGCATGAAGGTTGGAGTTGGCATACGCTGCTTGGCGTATTTACACCATAGCATCACGCCAAAAGGTACGCCAAAAAGTAAAATTTTCAATTGTATGCCGGAAATTTCTGGCGTAATATACATCATCCTGACTAAAGAGTAGTAGCAAATGCTTAAACTTGAAGACATTTGACATTTTTTATACTATTCATATTTACAATGTATTGCATTACTTACTAAATAAGAAATCAATTATATATTTTATTCTTTTAATTTTAGTATTTTTGGTTTTACCTTGCTTGTAACTAAAACCTTTTTTACCCTCTGATTGAAATGGCTTATCATGCTTTTGAAAGGAATGACTCCTAGAAAAAAACTAGCAATAATTTACAATTATAACAACTTATGTTATAGCAACAATATATTTTGTCCCTATAGGAAAAAAGTTGTAAAACTGCGGACGGTGTCCGGCGCACTTTTGAAATTTTTCTAAAGCGCAGTGCGCGCACAGGCATGGCACCTGCGCATGCGCTGCCCTTTCTTACTGGCTGCTGCTCTAGCAAATACATATACATGGAAATGGGTATAATACCTCTGTGGAAGGGGCTTATACACTTTTAATTTATTAAGCTTAAGGTTGTTCCGAAAATTCAATTTCAATTTTCCAAAATTTGAAATTTTTAAGAGTGAATTTCAATTTTGAAAAAAATTAGAAGTATAAATTTTGATAGTGTCTAAAAAGTTGCTAAAAAAACTACTTTCTACTACATATACATGTATTACATTTTGCAATAAATTAAAAGTGAAAAAGTGAGTATTGGTCCTACTAAACTTTGTTTTGCTAAGTTATGATTTCAGGAAATTTCAGTTTTGATTTTGGAAAGTTAGCGAATTTTGATTTTGACAAAACTGCAGCTCTTTTTGGAACATCTCTAATAGGCCTAATCCTAAAGTGCGGTAAAATAGTTTGACTTTTCTAAAGCGCAAGTCCGCGGGTTTTCAACATTTATTCCAATAGGGTATTTTGTTACATATCTATTATACTTAAAATGAAAATCTTGCTTGCTTGCAGATATAACTATATAATATCTTCATAGTCTATTATAAAGTTCCTTTTTTATTTTGAATTTTTAAAACAATAAAAACTCTTCATTGAGGCCTAGATCAATCTTAACAAATTTTTTGACATAATTACTAGCTTTAGACAAAATGGTCACTGTGAAACTAAAGTATTTTTGTCTTTATTGACTTTTACTAAAAAAATATTTTGCCAAAGTGGGTTGAAACCAATTCTGATACTTTATTATAATACTTTGTTTTTACAAAGTGCAATCTCTTAAAAAATATAAAGGCATAAATTAAGCTTCTACATACCTTTCCCTAGTCCTAGATTTGGCCCTACAGTTTTAAGATTATTTTTAATACTAATTTTCGCAGGCTATGATAGTATGATTAAGGAAATTTGAAGTATCGGTATTGGTATTGTGTCTGACTAGGCCGTAGCTGTCTAAAAAGTAAAAAATAACTAATAAGCAAGCATTCTTTTTGCACACAAGAAATATCTAAGTCGAACGAAGGCAAAGGAAATGATTATATTCTACATACAGAAACTCTTAAAATGTGAATAGTGCTACATTGTAAAAAGCACAAACGAAATCCCAGTAAAATGGTACAAATTAAATCGCATGATTCAGTGAACAAAACAAATTGTTGTTTAATGTTTTAAAATACTTACTTGAAAATGCTCCTGAAATTTTATGGGAATAGGCTGCGCCATTGACTTTTTTCGATGAAGCAAACAATTTATTCTAGACCTTAAGCATTAAATGATTTTTTAACTAAAGAACCTTAACCAACAAAGTTTCGAAAAAAAAATGCGCAAAAATTAGAAAATTTGTGCGTCGATCTCGCCATTTAAATTATCGTAAACCCACGTAAAGAAGAAAAAACAAAAATTACAAAAGAAGTACAAGAATTAACAATAAAACTGCTTTTTTGTTTTTTCCAAATGTACTTAGTTTTTAATTAAATAAATTTCAAATGCACTGCAGCGTAAAAAATTGTCATGCTCATTTATTGTAGCGCTTATTTTATGATTATTATTTTAGTCTGGGTATTTTTTGTGCCATAGTTATGGCAGGGACCCAACTGTACATAAAATCACACGAACTCTAAGATCGTGTAAATTTTTAGGAGGTCGATTTCCTGGAAAAAATACACTTCGGAAATAGAAAAAATCTTTTTTCATCGCATCAATGATACGTGGTCCTTAGTTGTTATGGAACAGAATAATAGAACTTTTATTGCTTATTAGTAAGTAGTACTAATAGTGGCTCAAGCTAAACCACAGGAGCTGAACAGCCTGTTTGGCCAATACGAGTTAATCTATATATTTTTTGTTTGCTGCATGATAATAATTTTTTGTTATACAATCGAGAATTTGTTGAACTTTCATGAATTTGCACGATTTTAAATTAATTTTGCGGTATTTAAAGCTGCAAAAGCGGTCAAAAGCATAATGGAGCATGCCAGAGAACATGCCGAAGTACGTAGATGCGCGATAATAATTGATTAGTACGAGAAAAACGAGTTTAGCATCTGGTCGGTATAAAATTGTCGGTATAAATTAATACATTTTATTTTTACCTAGGTTAGGGACCACTCAATACTCATACGGGAGTTGAGTAGTCAGTCCCCTTGTTTGTATTGTATAATGAAAGCATTAAATAATGTTTTCTTATAATTTATTCAATTTCTTTATTCACGTTGATCAGCATTTATATAATGAAAGAAGGGAACATGCACATTATATTGATTACTATTGCAGCTGAGGCACTCGTACATGTACTTGCACTAATGTTACATAATACATGTACATGTACCAAAAACCTGCATATATTCAGTTCATCATGAATTCAAGTGAGAATAGATAGTGAGAAATGAAAGAATCCCTCTGGTCTCAGGAAACGTCACACAGCATTACTATAGGTATAGCTGTACATGTGCATCTACATGTTATGTGTACCTACGTACATGTACATGTAGCGCATGCATGTGCATGTATAACAACAATAAGATCCACAATTGGGAACCCGTGCTGTCACTTGCAACGGATATAACTTCGGACTTCTCAAAGAAAGAAAATTTTGTGGATTTACATGTAGTTGTGACGTTGTCAGTTGAGGTAGCCCCGACAAGGGCCGTTTTAGCGAAAGCAGTGCTAATCTACGACGTATTATATTGTTAATTTAATGGTCTCGTACTTTAACGTCTGCTTAAAGTAATGCCCAAAGAATTTTAAACAACATTGCGTGCGTTTGTAAAGCCTATGTACAATGCGATCGATAATTTCTGTTTTCAAGCTGGTTTTTCTCGCCGGCCAATAGATCAAAAGCCGCGCATAAATTATGCTAGCCTGAAATTAAGCTCTCCTCGCGCACCCACCCCCAGCCCGGTCTTTATCAGTCCTGTCTGGCTGGGGGTTAGACCCTAATTGTTTACTTGTTTACCCGTCTTCTCACTCCGCCACAGTTCTAAACCGCGCCTCTGCCAAGTCTCAGTCACACCACCGCCACCGCCAATTCTCGATCACGCCACCACTACCGTCTGTAAAGGGGTTCTCGCTACGAGTACCGCCACCACACGATCACTGCCATCACATCGTCGCCATTGCCTCAGGCTCATCGACTCGCTCTATTATCTATCATCTATCGATCTTATTGTTGCGTAGCCGCCCAGTGCATTCCTTACGGATTCAGCAAATACTCCGGCCCATCTCTATTAACTACCCAGACGGAATCGATAATAACGAGCCCTAACTATCCACTCATACGGTTACAATAAATAAGAACTGCGGCCACCGCCCGCATCATTCGCTACTATCATCAAGTGCTACCGCTACAAAATTTGCCTCTGCTGTATTTGTTTTCTTCAGTTAATTTCGAGTCTGCCGGTTAATCGTCACACATAGTACTCGATAGCCACGTGCAGTTTCATTTATAAAAACTACCACAGACAATTTATACATTGTATTGGAATAGCCTCATTTTAATTTTAATAAATACGTGCGTTTTACATGAGCAATTTTAAAAAGCCAGAATCGAATTTTCCTAATTCATAAGAAAAAAGAATATGCGGCAAATTACAGCATCAAAAATTTCGCACTCGCGCGACTTTAGCGAAAATTCTACTACAGCCTCTCAAGCCAGCTCAGTTAGAGCCGCTAGAGTTGTAATGGAAACTACGACAGAATGCTATGAGAGCACCTGTGAATGGTCACCTGTACTAATCGACGGTAGCTGCTCGACTGAAGAGACAGATAGCGAAGATCAAGCTGACAGTCAGTTTAACACCGCCAATAAATTCGTCGCTAAGCCTGCGCCAGTCAGCGTGTATCAGCGGCAACATCCTGCCGGGAGAATTCGAGATCTGTTCAGGCAGCCGCATGGCGGCGTTGAACAAATTGATTTTCAACGACCGGAGTTGACGGAACAAGCGAGCGGCGACTGGGAGACACCAGAAACGGAAGATGGCTCGTCGACAGCAACAACGCGGTCTGCGCGGTCTCGGTTGCGCAACTCCAGCTCAGGAATTCCAAAGCGAATTAGAAGAGAAACAACAGAATCGTTTCATGTACTGTCTACTGACGCAGTCGAATCGGAAGACTCTTACAGCAACTCCGAAGCCTCACTTCACAGCTGCAAGGTAACTGAAATGGACAACAATATTCATCCAGCCTTGGAATCTGACGTGATGGTTTATTCCGACGAGGTCGAGGATATTGGAAAGTGCTTCGTGATCGCCTTTGATGTCGCAATGCAGAGCGAAATATCCATAGATATGCCTATTAACCATACGTTCAGCTTTACGCCCACTATAGAAGGCCCTGGCCGTGTTTGCACAGCTGATTGTCTCTTTCCTCGTGTACAAGCACTTGAAGTGACAAGGCAGGGAGATGAAGATGGACGCGAGTTCATACTCAGTAAAATCGCTGAGGAGTCTAGTAGCAGCAGTGCCGCGAAAATACACGAATTCCATGTATCAGGAGGATCACTAGATCATGATGACGATGACAGCGACAGCTATGTGTACGAAATGGAGGAGAGGCAAGACCTGATCGACTTCTCTACAGCAAACAAAACTGCACATGAGGAGAGGCAAGACCTGATCGACTTTTCTGCCGCAAACAAAACTGCCCATGAGGAGAAGCAAGACCAGCTGATCAACTTTACTGCTGCAAACAAAACTGTCCATGAGGAGAGGCAAGACCTGATCGACTTTTCTGCCGCAAACAAAACTGCCCATGAGGAGAAGCAAGACCAGCTGATCAACTTTACTGCTGCAAACAAAACTGCCCATGAGGAGAGGCAAGACCTGATCGACTTTTCTGCCGCAAACAAAACTGCCCATGAGGAGAAGCAAGATCTGATCGACTTTTCTGCAGCAAACAAAACTGCCCATGAGGAGAGGCAAGACCAGCTGATCAACTTTACTGCTGCAAACAAAACTGCCCATGAGGAGAGGCAAGACCAGCTGATCAACTTTTCTGCTGCAAACAAAACTGCCCGTGAGGAGAGGCAAGACCAGCTGATCAACTTTTCTGCTGCAAACAAAACTGCCCATGAGGAGAAGCAAGACCAGCTGATCAACTTTACTGCTGCAAACAAAACTGCCCATGAGGAGAGGCAAGACCAGCTGATCAACTTTTCTGCTGCAAACAAAACTGCCCATGAGGAGAGGCAAGACCAGCTGATCAACTTTTCTGCTGCAAACAAAACTGCCCATGAGGAGAAGCAAGACCAGCTGATCAACTTTTCTGCTGCAAACAAAGCTGCCCATGAGGAGAAGCAAGACCGGGTCAACTTTTCTGCAGCAAACGAAACTGCCCATGCGAAGAAGCAAGACCTGATCGACTTTTCTGCAGCAAACAAAACTGCCCAACCAGAAGAGGTACATGTAACTACCGAAGACAGTGGACGCGTCATATTTGAAGTGCTAGGTTCTAGAGAGGAAAAGCTTTCGTCCCGCAGTTCCGCCAGTAATAATAATGACGCAGGCTTTTCATTCGTCATCGACTCACAAACTGCGCCGGTTGACAACGAACTTGATGATGCAGACCTCATTAAGTTTGGAGTTTCCGCTGAATTTGATGCCTTTAATAATAGCTATCGACAAATTAGTCAACCAGCAGCTGCCGTTGCGAATCATACGACTTGTGACAATCCAAAAGACAGAAGGGAACTACTTTTTACAGACCCAACCACCGTGTTAAATAATAGTTACATTCACAACTTAAACGGCGCAACTATGGAAGTTGGAAGTATTTTAGTTTCCGACTGCGATGAAGATAAACAGACGGATGAAAGCAGCTCTGCTTCTCCTATTGAGGTACACGTAGACACAGGAAGTTGCGCAGAGCTGCCACGCGAACGGACTGCACCGTCTACATCTGCAGGTAGGTCAAATTTTCCTGCCGCTTACACAATTCCTACCAATCACAATACCACCGAGATGGTGGACAGTCGAGACAACAAAACGTTCAGATCAGCTACGCCTGATGAATTTGAGTTGGACTACATCAGCAGCAGCCAAAGCTCCAGCCCTGAATCCGACAGAGAAGCGAGTCAACAACAAGTAAAAAAGTTGTGGACAAAGTGGTGCCGAAATCGAGTCGACGCTTCTTAGAACTGGAAAATGTTACTTTGTTAACAATAACAGAAAATTATTTTTACCGGCCTGGGCACAGTGTTCATTTTTTATCTTCGAATTGAATCATTTCTAAGACAGTTCTTGAACATGGAAATGACACTCTTTCCAAACAATTTGGCCGAAGCAGACTAACCTGACTGGACAAACGTTAGGTTTGTATAAATTTGGCTTGTTTTAAGCTGAATGACTTCTTCCCAATCGATTAAAGTTTGATGAACTGGGAAAACTGTCAGTGGCGCAACCAGAGGGGGGTGCCCCGCCCCCCTTTAAGCTGAGACCTGAAAAAATCAATGGGGGACCAAGCGAATTTTCGCCAAAAACAGCCAAATCCTTCGCTCCCTCGGATCTTTACTCTTACCCTCCAGAATCCGCCCCCTCGGGTCTCTACCCTCCAGAATTCGCCCCCCTCGGGTCTTTATACCCATCAGAATCCGCCCCCTCGGATCTCTTTACCTTCCAGAATCCGCCCCCTCGGGTCTTTACCCTCCAGAATCCGCCCGCCTCGGGTCTTTATACCCTTCAGAATCCGCCCCCTTAACAAATTTCAGGTTGCGCTACTGAAAACTGTGCTGTAAAATCGATTCTGGAATTCTTGAGAATTGGGGGCTACCAGAATTGGGATTATACCGCGTTTCTAATTCCGAATCTGAACGCGTGTGAAAGAAACTCGATATGATTTGATGGAGCTGCACTTTCCTAAAAAAGTCAGTCAAACTATTAAAAATTCAATTTAAGGAATAAAGTTATAGTCTGCATCCCAACTTTACAATGATGATAAAATTTCATGAATTGTGAAAAGCTACCCACCTTTGCAGTGAGAACAAGTTGGCCAGATCCCAGATAGATTTAATCGCTGTTTGAAAGTAATCGAGAATTCTGTGAAGATCTTCGATATCTTGCCCAGCATTTTTTTGTCTGGAGGGGGTGTCAATTCCAGATCTCGGGCTGCGTTTCCTGGACAGTGGCCAGAATTTTTCTGATGTTTATTTTTTATTATAATGCGCAAGCGTGTTCTGCATGCACATGCAGTATGCGCTTCAATATTTTTTGGTGACAGTGAGCCAAGCACAAGTACAAGATAAATTCACAGCTTTCAAGGCTGAATTAATGTTCACTGAAATATCTTTTGTATTTATTTGTTCGTTTTTTTGTCGAAATATTTCAAGCTCCAAGTTATCACAAAGTACTCGAAGTAGCAGTGCTAGCAATTTCGAGTACCTGATATTTAAAGCTGAATAAATAACTGATCAAGAGTGGCCGACTGTAGAGTGGGACGCAGGACGTAGACTTCAATACTCTGGTTTCTTATTAATTGTCAGTAGCGCAACCAGAAATTAGTTGGGGGGGCGGATTTTGGAGGGTAAAATGAGGGTAGTTCGGAGTTAAAAGCGACCACAAGTCCACAAGAAACATACTATTTCTATGAAGTTGTGTTTAACCATAAGGTTAATGTTTCAAAAGAGGAGCTTCACACTTTGACCGATTCTATTTTTTTTAGCAGAATAACTGGATAACTTCCTAATCCTAGATAAACTTTTATAGCCTTCAAATATTTCAAGAACAGGATGAGGAATGAACAATGAACATTAACACAACACAAAGAGCAACATGGAACACAATATGATCATAAATCATGGAACAGTCGTGAATCAAATCAAATTTGCGTAATGCTAAATGAACAATCCGTTGCACAATCCAAGGTTGTTAAGGAGTAGCAATCTAGTCATGAACGCAGATCGTTTTTCAACATCAGATCGGCATGCTCTAGACGGGTACTCCCGCACAAACCAGAGATTAATTTAAGTGATAAATAGGGGGAGGCAGTACAATCGAGTCCTGAATAAGCTTGTCATAACTCATAACCCGCAACACAGGCAACAAACCAGGCTTCGAAAGCGTCTTTGTTGCAGTATTACTGATTAACCGGTTAAAGCTTTTCTGATTCTTCGTCTTACCTTGTGCTGCGCTATCTCTCTGGATGACCGCGCTGGTTCTACGTGCAACGCGGAGCGAGTAAGACAGTAAAACGAAGGCGTGCCCCCTGCTTTACTTTTATGCGCTTGTGTCGGGTGGGTGAGGGCCCGTCCCCCCAGATTGAATTAAAAAGAGAGAATGGACTGAATGCTAGCAGAGGGCTGGGGGAGGAAGGGGCCAGTGCCGCTATGTACAGCGAGAAACTAAAATGACTCACTATATAACAAGCAGAGACGTTTAATACAACACGGGCGCGCTTTTAAGACCCCCACCACCTCTTTATCAACCCAAACCTAATTTCAAGCTTCAAGCCATAGCAAGCAGGGTTTTCGGCCTAACTTGAGGGGGACTGTCTGGAGAAGCACCCCTCACCCCAACACCCCAGCGAGCACCCCACCTCCAACTGACCAATTAGGCGGTCCGGATCGAAGTGTGAGTTTTTCCGCCGGGCTGGAATTAACGTACATCGTTGTACATACACACCCTCAAGTCAGGCATTGCCGCTCTTTGGTTTTGTTTTCCTTTCAGATTGGAGAGGGGGGCTGGGTGACCCTTACCGGTGGATGCGCCTTGGACTGAGTTTTGTTTTCGATAGCAGCAGCACTTGTCCCGGCGCCCACAAATTCACCCACCCACCCTTCGTTTGGCCACCTACTGACACTGACCCACCCGTTTCTGCCACGGTTTCGCTCAGTGTCCACTACTAGGGCTAGGCTGCTGCCTGCTAGCTCTCGCCTCTCATTTAAGTTTTAGTCTTAAGTAATCTGGTAGCCTGGTAGTTGGTATTGGTATTGGTACGTTGTATCTTGTGTCTAGGGATTGCAATCCCAGGAGTGCCGAATCTCGGGACAAATTTTTGTGTTCAATTTTGCAACACTGCTTCCGTTTTACGAGTTTGCTTGCTGCAAATGCTTGCTACAAGTTCCAGAGCATTATTTTTGCATCAGTCCATCAACATTCGACCGAGTCTTGAAGGACATTTCTTAGTCTTGATAGTAGGGATGTCGACCCCGGGGAGTGCTCCCCGGGGCCCAGGGGAGCTTGTTGGGGAATACTCCCCGGGGAGTTGGACCGGGGACCCCGGGAAGAAAAAAAGCATTTTTAACTTATTTTTTGCCATTAAAATAAGAAAATGATTCACTGAAAGCTGATTGAAACTCTGTCTATGCTTTTTTTTACCGCAAAGCTGCTTATTTAAATGTATTATTTCAAACACAACACACGTTTAAATGTTTTTTTCACTATTAGTCTTTCAATCAAGCAAATTGCACGTAGAAACCCGTCAGGAAAAAGAAGCCTTACTGACTACTGTGTTGGTCTGCGTTGACGGCCTGACGCATTTGACGCAGGCACAGCGCTGCGTCCTGCGTCAGTCACTGACGCATAGGGGGTGTCATACAATAAAAAAATACTCCCTATTAGACAAGGACAAAATGGTGATTTATCGCAGAAATAAAAATTCCGATTATAACAGCAGTCTCATTCATTAATTATCCTCCCACGAGCACAGCTGCTGAGCATGCATTTTCCGCCTCCGGAGTCTGGACTCTTTCTGACAAAGGTGCGCGCACGATTTGGTGATGCCACGTTGTCAAATGCAGTTTTAAATAAACATTTTTTTAGAGTTTTTACCCTTGCGCCTTGAACACGTAGTCCAAAGCTTAAATCAAAGTTAAAAAATTCCACTTAAAAGTTATCCGCCGTATTTTACTTATTTTTTCTTTTCCTCGGAGTCCCCGGGGAACGACAGTAAATTCCCCGGGGTCCCCGATAAGAAAATTCCCCGGGGAATCGACATCCCTACTTGATAGTAATATGTAGGAGAGTTTTGCCAATCCCGGGATTCTCGGGATCAGGATATCCCGGACTTTGCCAATCCCGGGATCCCGACCAATTAGGCCGGGACCCCTGGATCCCGGAGTTGAAAATTTTCTAATCTTTGTTGGTGCAATTTTGGCTGTCGAAGGCGAAGCCATCGTTTAAGGGGCTTTCAATAACAAAGTAGAACAGAATAAAATATTTTGCAAAGAAGAAACTGACAGTGAGCTCTGAATTGGAGTGTGATGTACGGGCTGGCGCAATAGACGCGCATTTTTACATTCAGCTCATGAAAATCACACTTCATGCCTGTGATGCAACCTGGGGAATGATAGCTTACAGAGCTATACACGTATGGCCTGAGGTACTGCTGGATACCTGGTTAGAAGGGGATTAGACCTCACCCTCCCAGGGGCACCCGCCCTATAGATGGAGAATTGGTATATATGTAGCTTGGGTTGTGGGTGAGTGGTCCGATAGCAAGGTCGCACTATTCTAATCCCAACTACGGCCAAGGAGTTTTGAAAGTAGGGACTGCTTTAAGTACATGTAGTTCTGCCACCACTTCCTATGTGCTGGGCATCTAAATTGGGTATCCTGACAGTGCTGAGAATGTCTTTCGCATAGAGAGGGGCTTCTGATCTGCGCAAGGTCGAGAGTCGAGACCCCCTGGGCCCTGATTTTAGCTGGGTTTGAGATAGTGGGAGAGTTCAAATGAAAAATTATTTGACTCCCGTCTGGCAAGCGCCAGCGCTGTGATCGGAAACAATGAGGAATCGCCTTGCTGAATGCTGCGTTCACCAGCATAATTGGCTTCTATTGCTTTAGGCTCTGTGTACAGGTTTTGGAATAATAATTACATTAGTCTGCGAGTACTTATGCATATAGTTGCACGTACATTATTACACCTGAAATCTTACGATCTGCCAACAGCTTCAGTTTTATATCCCTGCAGCCCTATAGCCTTCTCACTAGCCTGCATGATTAAAAGATTAATAAATCAAAGCACGATTACGATTTTCACCTGACAAGTGCCGGTAGCTCAGCTCAGCGGTAGGCCCAATTCGTCGGGATCCCTGGATTGGCAAAGTCCGGGATATCCTGATCCCGAGAATCCCGGGATCACAACTCACATCAGAACTCCCCTCAAAACAAGTACCCTCTCTCTAACACCCTGTCTGTTTCCGTCTCATTTCCCCCGCCTGCACCTCCGCCTGAATTCCCCTGTATCCCTGTCTTATTTTTCCAGTACCTCACTTCATCAGCAGCTATGTGTAGCAATTGTTCTTCAAAATCCGGGAATGAATAATTCAATTCTGGATCAAAAAAGCAGCAAATGTCAAAACAAATCAAAAGAAACGATTAACAAATGTGCATTGACGAAAAAGAACGGATTCCAAAGATGAAAATCCAGCTTTTGCCAGAGTATTTAACTCAGCTGCATCACCTTTCAAAAGCGCTGGAGCGAGATTTCACAGCTTAATGCATATTCAATATAGAGCTATAGTATGAAAGGTTTTGCAGATATTGTCAGAAAGATTGACAGACGGGTGAATGAGCGGAGGCCAGAGACAGCAACTCAAGATTGTAATAAGCTCTTATAGGGTCATTATAGAAAAGCATCCAAAAAGCCTCGAGAGCTCGGAGTTCTCTACCACCTTCTCTCCTAACTCTGTGAGCATGCATAGAGCAAAGGGTCACTCTAAGGACACCTATATACGAGCGTAGAGTAATTAAATTCGAGTATAATAGAAACGTATAAACGAGTTGGAGCAGATAATTTTGAGCAGCACTGAGCACTGATCTATTTGCACTGTATGCTATATGCCATGGTGGTTGCGGTGGCCTATCCACTAGAGTAATCAGCCAAGCCTTGAGAGATTGTACAGAATAGAAAAAAAGTAATTTGGAAACAGGCCATAGCAAGAAGTGGGTTGCATACAGGCGCTATCTTAAACCAGAAAAATATAAATGCTACGCTGTCTTTAATTATTCCAATTATTATACTCGTATAATGCACCCCCAGCCGTCATCTATCAGCTAATTGGGGCAAGAGCTAGAGGCTGGGGCTGATGCATACAGTGGGTCTATGAGAATTTCCCGCAGGAAGTTTTCCCGCCGAGGTTCGCCCTCGCGTGCTTTTCCCGCAGCGATATTCTCCCGCAGCGAGTTTTCCCTCTGGAGGTTTTCCCCCTGTTGATTGCAGAAGGAAGTTGATGGCGAAAATTAGGAGACGGCAGGTTGGAGTCCTTTGGCCTTATTATGAAGAAGGTACAGGAATCGAGCAGCTGTCACGCCTGTCAGTGACTGGGCAGATTGAAGGAAAAAGAGACCATGGGAGGCAGGGCAACGAAAAATATTTCTGAAGAACCTGTCTCAATGGATGACATGAACAAGACTGGAAATACTCCACGCCTCAATGGACCGTGCTTTGTGGAAGACTGTGGTCGCCATCGCCAACGTCCTCCGTCGATACATGTATGGCACCTTGAGAGAGAGAGAGGTAATGATAGAAGAAACGATCCATATTCCCTACGCTAGTAGTACTGCCACTGCCCTTTTAATTTACTCATACGAGCGTACCGTCGAGTACCCTATCGTTCTTTTCAAAATAACGAAAAAAGGAGAAAGTATCGTTTGATACTATCATTAATAAGTCAGGCTATTTGAATGCTATTGCGTTGAAAAACGGAAATTCGATCGTAATTTATCTGTCTACATTAGCGTAACATACTACTTAGTAACTCATTATTTAGTAGACAGACACATTATAGGGCGCTTTAAATTTTAGAAGTTCTTTATTTTTAGCGTATTGAGCTGGTTTGTTTACTGCTGGACACTGGACTCACTACGATGCACGAAAAAATAGTGTCAGACACTGCTTCAGCGTAACATGATTTGGTGTGTAATAATCATATATCATATTACGTGTTGGTAAATGGAAATTCATTAGGACACACGATTGCTCTTATCACCTTATTGTTTTTATTGTTGTATTATTGAAGCTGTAAATCAAAGGCATCATCCCAAAAGCTACAGTTGCATTCCAGCTCTTGCCCCTCATTCTTTCTTTCCTTGCTGTCGGTGCTTTCTGGCGCGTCTCCGCTGAAACCGACGATAAGCCCACGGAGCCATTGGCGTCTGTCCGGGCGTCCACAGACCGAGCCCTGCGACCCTGGCAGCGCTGGTGGCTGCTTTGTACCGCAAGTTGCAGGTGTTGTGGTAGCACCAGGCGTGTCCTTCGGCCAGCATCCGGTAGGCGATGTCGTCTTTAGCTAGACAGACAAATCCAAGTATTCGATGATAGGAATCCCGACCAGGTGAGATCACGCAGACTCGGGTACCGCGCGGCAGCCTGCTGGCCAGTGCTTTGCGAGAATCTCGTCCGTGAGCTTGGCTCAACTCCGGCGCGTCGATCTGCATCAGGCGGACACGAACCGACGCCCTGTCGCCGTCGTCGTTCGTCTCCGGGATGATGCGCAACGAGTCGCCGTCGTGCACCGATTTGACTCGGCCGCACAGATACTTGGCTGAATTTTTGAGGCGATAAGATAATGATTTTGTTTTTACTGAGTTCATTCTGTCAATGAGTAGAGTTCCAATGAGTCAATATGCTTGGTTGGACAAGGTTATTGTTTGGTGAAACTAATTCACAACATCGAACAAATCACTAAATCAGTGATGCCCGAGCTACAAAGCGTCGAAAAGTGTGAATTATCCGTGTGATCGCGCTAAAATTGACTTTATTTTGATGGCGGTGTGAACGAGTCTATACTTAGAACTTAAGTAGCTTCCTGAGTAAATACTTGGAAGCACAAAGAGAGCACCCGGATGGGGTGTAGTTTCTCAGTGTTTTTAGTTGACTGGTCAGAGAAGTAATAGATTTGGGTCGGCTTGGTTCAGTCCAGAGCTTTACTTCGGTTCCGGCGCTTTAGTTGGCGTCCCTTTTATAGTTAGCTGCATGTAGTGATTTTAAATATAGCTTGTGTTTTAGGTGTCTTGACTTTTACGTTGTGGAATGTTGAGTGAATATGTATGAATACTGAATAAATTCATATTCACTCATCTCTAATAGAATAGATGGAAACGTTTATGTCATAATTTCACCGAAGTTAACAGGCGATATTTTTATAGTGGAAGCTTTTGGTTTCATGAAATTCTGTGCTTCTGCTTTGTCCAGGTTCTTTAAAGGACCCAATTAAAAAATTTTCTATTTTAGTATATAGCATTTCGATAGAGCACCTAGCTATACAGTAAGACTCACGATCAGTTGTGCAATTGACCCGGCCTTTGGCTTGGCGCCAGGAAATCTTCCGCCCAGTTGAAGCAGCCGCAGTGCTGCCTATGAATATAATCAGCAGCAGCACGGGAGCAGATGAGCACAGATAGGATGCCATGCTTTTCTTTCACTGCTTCCGTTGTCAGTTAAAGAAATGATAAAATTTAATAGTTTTCTTTTAAGCTGAAATTTGGTATTTGGGCGAATCTTTCTTTCTTTATAAGTTCTTGAGATTGCTCTCGGCCCGAAGCCTCGGTGCGATCAAGCTTATAAACTGCATGAAACTATATGCTTGAACTTATCAGGTATGTTGCCAACTAGTTAGCCAGGCAGATAGTGAAATCTGCCGATAAAGATCTTAGCCTATGGCTATCGAAGTTCAGGCGTCGCAGATTCCTAGAAATTTTCTTGGAAATGCGCACGATTGTAAATGTGCAAACGTGCAGCAGCACCTTGAATTTCCGTTGCGAACCAGTTCACTGTGGAAAGCATGCCATTTCAATTTTGCCGTTCCACACCCCGACAGATTTACGGCGCCTGTACGAACCCTCTTAGAAATAAAGAGTAAACATAACCAATGGGACTAACGAAGCTTAAATTCCAACCTTTAAATCGCGTGCATTCCAACATTATAAAGTTGGTTTTAAATTCAGTTGGACCTTAATTTAATTATGCAGTTACCTCGCTCTAAAACAGGGGTTGGCAAACTTTTTTTAACTTAATAGTCAGATAGCGCATGACTGCGGGCCAGGTGAGATAAGAAGAGAGAAGAGAGGAGAGGTGAGAGGAAGAGAGGAAGAGAGGAAGAGAGAGAGAGAGAGAGAGAGAGAGAGAGAGGAGGGGAGAGAGGAGAGAGAGGGAGATGAGAGAGGAGAGGAGAAAAAAGAAACGGAAACAAAATGAAATCCTCATCTTTTTCTGACGAGATGCATTCAAATCGGTGAAAAGATTTCATGTTTTGTTGGTTGATTTCTTACTCTGTTTGGTCAGCTCAGTTTTTCAGCTGAAATTTTTCTATAAGAGCCTTTGAATTTTTTGTCTTTAGGCTCTTATTGTAGAAAAATGCAGCCATACGCAGACATCGGCTGATCAGCCAATCAGAATCGGGGGATAGACCCGTAAGAAGGCTGGAAGAAGGCAATATCAGACAAAAACAGCGAAGGCTTGTCTCAGCTTAGCTGCATCCTAATACAGAGCTGGCCAGAGCAATGGGCTTCTGGAAGCTGCCAGTGCCGTGAGTAGAGGCTGCAAAAGAAACGTGGTGATCCAAAACGCGTGAACTACAAGTAATTATAGCTGTCTTTGCAGAAGTTCAGTCAGAAATTTACTAACTATAAAAATCGAGTTAATCCAATTCGGCCTCAAATGATTAGCAAGTGCTCAGTTTCCATCAATGACGCCCCCACCAAAGCCGAAGATCAACGTGAGCAGCAGCAGCAGCAGCAACAGCAGCAGACTCAGCAGCAGCGCCAGAGTCAGAGCCAGGGCACCAATCAGGTCGTGGTGCCATGCCAGCAGCGACTCTGGCAGCTGGGCTCGGTCCTGTTATTCGTGCTTGGCCTAAGCGTCTTCATTCTGGCCTCGCTTCTTCTGTCTGTGCGCACCGGCCTCGGACCAGACGGTACTAGCGCGAGCAGCCTGATGGCTAGCGGCTTTGCTAGTCTCACCGGCAGCTGCGCCATAATGCTAGTGGGGGCCGCATTCTGTGCTCTAGCAAAACGACGCGCAGAGTTTTCAATAGTTGCCAGGTGCTGTCACTGGTGTCTCAGCTGGTGCAGATGCTGCTGCTGCTGCTGCCGACCCGGCCAGACGTCCAGTTGGCGCGGCGGCGCTGCCGGTGGCGTCGGCGGCGAGTTCGGCAGCGTCTTTGACGACGGACCAACGGTTGCATAGCCCAGTTGAAGCACGAGCTGATCCCGCGGTCCCTCGGCATACTGAATCGGCAACAGGATATAATCGCATTCTTAATTCTATTCGCTAAAATCTGGGCTCTGTCACGCCGACTTGTGATTTTATCCATCGTTCTTTACTTCCACTCGGAGTGCCTTTCCTTGTGCACGATGTAAATAAGTGGTATATTTAGACAATAGGCACCAGCATTACTGCTATCAAATACCATCTCAGCTATCATTGAAAGTGATTAAACCTGAGGATTTGTAGAAAATTATAATCCTGCCTATCTCTGCTGGCTAAGAAGTTTTTATTTTTTATGTTAAATATATCTTGAGTTATTCCATGCTTAGACAATGTAATTTTGTCTAGCTCAGCAGAACAGAAATAGCCAGCCATGCAATACGAGTCACGTAGTCACGCATGGTTAAACCAACTTGCTCATGGCTGCTTTCGTGCGACGGTTTTAAAACATACTATTAACATAAATCACATTTGCAAACTGCACTGCATGTGGTAACGACATTTGAAGTAGTAATTAGGCTAGATATTTTGCACACATGCGGTCAGTCGAATGTCAAGAATAATACCGTATACCGATTCCGGGAGACGAGACCCCACTATGGGGTTGAAATTGATATTGCATGACATCGTTCCACAACTAGCGCTGACGGCAACTCTGCCCATTCCGCTGACTCCTAAGCACATGAAAATGCGCCAATACTGTACCGCAGTCGGGCTGTTTCAAGCAGTCGTTGAGACTGTCTCGTTGTACAACGCCGAGACCTGGACCTTGACGGACGCTTTGGAGAGGCAGCTGGACGCTGCGTATGCGGCCATGCTGCGTGCGGCGTTAGGAGTGCGCAACGGTCCAGGCAGCGAGACCAACGCCGCGCTCTACACGAGGGCACGCCTGAAGCGGCCTTCTGACCTGCTGCTCGGGCGGCGACTTCGACTGGCTAGCCACGTAATCAGGTCGGAGGCTCGCCGCCTTGAGCCGCTGCACGAGGTGCTGCTGCTCAAGCTGCAGGGACCGCGTAGGCGAGGCCAAGGGCGAACGGCGAGATGTCCTGACAGGCTTTCGACGGATGCTGGCGCCCCGGACCAAGCTGGGGGTGTGACTTTCTGAGGGCTATGGCCCAGAGACGCACTCGCTGACTTCTCCCCCTTTCTGGCCACTGCATGGCTGGCAGGTAAAGTACTTTGTTGTTGTTGTTGTTGTACCGCAGGCACGCACTCATACACTCGCTCACACAGGGTGTACAGCGGCACTGACTTTCCAATCGTCAGGCATGCCCTCATGATTGTGAATCTCACAACCGTTGGCTAACTTTTCGTGCACAAGCCCCAATGTGACAAAGTCAAGGCTGCTAGACAATGTAGACAAGGATGCTATGTGACAAAGTTCATTTTGAAGCACTTTAACAGAACGTACTTGTCCTGGCGACGAGCTCAGCCTTTAGCCGCATTCCGGAGTTATCAAGGGACTCCGACTTCGAAGTTTACATTGAGAGACTCGAACAATACTTCGTATGCGCTAAAGTCACTGAGGAGCCCACCAAAGTGGCCACACTTTGCACTGCCATAGGAGAAACCGCCTACACGGTGCTTCGCAACCTATGTCAGCCGGACAAGGTTTCAGAAAGGTCATACGACGGCCTAAAGAAAATTCTGCAAGACCATTACGCTCCCGCGCCATCCGAGATCGCCGCATGCTTCAAGTTCCAGCAGAGAATGCAATTGCCGGGAGAGGACTTCGCCACCTTCCTGGCAGGGCTGAAGGCAGCCACTCTGCACTGCAACTTCGGCACGGCGCTGGAGGAGAGACTGCGAGACCAGGCCGTCTTCGGTCTCAGGAACGATGCCATCCGCTCAAAGCTGCTGGAAATCTCAAAGCTGACTTACGCCCTGATGGTCGCGACGGTGTCATCGATGGAGGCAGCGCAGCGCTACGCGAGCGAGATCGCGCCCAGAACACTGGAGACCGCCGCAGCGATCAGCAAGGATGTTGGCAGCGGACAGACGCGTAAGCACGAGAGGCCGCAGCTCCTGACTCGCTGCTTAGCGTCGCCGCACCCACACCAGCAGCAGCCGTGCGCCAGCTGCGGTGGCCGTCACGATCGACAAAGCTGCAAATTCCGCGATGCCAAGTGCCACGCCTGCGAGAAGACAGGCCACATCCAGAATGTTTGCAGGTCAGCCAGGGTCAAGCAACTGGACTCCGCTGCAGCTGCGTCGGACCAGGACAGTGACAGCCAGGGCTCGATCCTCTACGTCGGATCTCGATCGTCCCGATCCTTGACGGTCACTTTGGAGGTGGACGGTCGCGACTGCCCGTTCGAGCTGGACACTGGATCAGCCGTCACGCTGATCCCAAAGAAAATGGCGGATGAGCGGCTCCCAGGACTGCGTCTACAGCCAACGGCGATGGTGTTACGCACATACACCAACGAGCAGTTCAAGCCGCTAGGTGAAGCCAGAGTCGCTGTCAGTCACAATGGCCAGAAGGCAATCCTCCCGCTGCTCGTGGTCTCCCAGGGCAGTTCCCTCTCCTAGGACGAGACTGGATGGCTCGACTAAAACTGGACTGTCACGCAATCATGGCTCAGGTCAACTCAGTCAGCACCAGCTCTGACACCACTGACCTAACGCAGCAGCCACACCGCGGTTTTTCAAGGCCAGGCCGGTCCCGTACGCTCTGAGGGAGCGGGTGAACGAGGAGCTGAGACGACTTAAGACCCAAGGCATCATCACGCCCATCAAGCACTCAGACTGGGCGGCTCCCATTGTCCCGGTAGTGAAGGCGAACGGCGAGATCGAGGACATCTTCGCCAAGCTCGGCGGAGGCTGCAAGTGGACAAAGCTCGACTTGTCCAACGCATTTCTACAGCTGCCGCTGTCCGAGGAGAGCCGGGCCTAATTGGTATTGGTCATCAACACGCCGCGAGGTCTGTTTCAGCTCAACAGACTGCCCTTCCGCATCAAATCAGCCAGCGCCATCTTTCAGCGCACACTGGAGACGCTGTTGGGTGACCACGACGGCGTCCACTGTTCGTGGACGACATTCTCATCACGGGCAAGACTCAGGTGCAGCACAGACAGAACCTGACCAGCTTGCTGCAGCGTCTCCAGGAAGCCGGCCTTCGACTGAACAGGTCCAAGTGCCTGTTCTTTCAAGACTCCGTCGAGTACCTCAGTCAACACTCCGTCGATTACCTCGGTCATCAAATCGACGCGCATGGCCTGAAGCCTCTGCCAGACAAGGTCGCAGCGGTGCAGAACGCGCCGGCACCAAAGACGTTAGCAGCTGCGCGCCTTCCTCGGCATGCTGACCCACTACTCGAAGTTCATGCCGCACCTGTCTGCGGTAGTGGCGCCAGCTGCTGAACCAGCTGCTGACCAAGAACACAAGTGGTTCTGGGGTGACGCGCAGCAGCGAGCATTCGAGCAGTCAAGCAACTGCTGCTGTCCTCGGGCGCTCTCGTGCCACTACAACCCAGACTTGTCACTGTACCTGGAGTGCGACGCCTCGCGATTCGGTCTGGGGGTGGTCCTGTCGCCACAAGATCGGCGGCCAGAGGCAGGCGATTGCCTTCGCGAGTCGCAGCCTGACCCCGCTCAGCGCAACTATGCGCAGCTGGACGAAGAGGCGCTCGCCATCATGTTCGGCCTGCACCGGTTCCACCAGTTCCTGTACGGGAGGCACTTTGTCATCGTGACGGACCACCAGCACCTACTTGGACTGCTTGGTGAGCGCAAGGCCATCCGGCACACGCCGCAGCTCGCATGCAGCGCTGGGCCATCCGGCTCTCCAGCTACGACTACAGCCTGGAGTTCAGACGAACGGCGCGGCACGGCAACTGCGACTCGCTCTCTCGCCTTCCGCTCTGGCACCCAGTTCATCGAGGAGCCAGCTGTGAACTGCCTCCTCATCGACGAAGATGTCGGTTCGGCCCTGACGGCAAAGGTGATTTCGCAGAGGACGCGGACGGACGCGCAGCTCGGCAGAGTGCTGCTGTGTCTGCAGTCGGGCGCCCGATCCCAGCTGCAGGGGGCCTCAAAGCGTTCTCTGGCCGACAGCACGAGCTGAACATCGAGCAGGGCTGCCTGCTTTGGGGGTCCAGAGTCATCGTTCCGTCCGCCCTCCGCTCGAAGGTCCTCAGCGAACTGCACCAGGCCCACCTGAAGCCAGCCGCATGCGGGCGCTCGCTCGCAGCTACGTGTGGTGGCCCGGCCTGGACAAGGACGTGGAGGACTCCGTCAAGGCGTGCGAAACCTGCCGGCTCAACCAGGCCGATCCGCCCAAGGCGCCTGTGCACCCGTGGCCCTTCCCATCGGAGCCGTGGTCCCGGCTACACATCGACTTCGCTGGCCCTGTCGACGGCCGCACCTTCCTGTGCTTATCGACGCGCACAGTAAGTGGCCGGAGGTAAAGCAGCTGACCAGCACGACGTCAGGCGCGACCATCAACTGCCTTCGCGAGATCTTCGCGCGCCAGGGTCTACCTCGGACTCCGGTGTCTGACAACGGAGCTCAGTTCACGTCATCCGAATTCAGCGAGTTCCTGCGTCTCAACAGCATCGAGCATGTGACTTCAGCTCCGTTTCATCCTGCGACCAACGGGCAAGCCGAACGGTTCGTCAAGGTGCTGAAGCAGCACCTAAAGAAATCGGGACTGTCAGAGAGCTCTGCAGCAGCTCCTACTCGCCTATCGCAACACGCTGCATTCGGCCACAGGCGCAGCTCCCAGCCAGCTGCTCTACTGCTCTACGACTCCGATCTCGGCTGGACCTGCTGACGCCATCGCTCGTCAGCAACCGTCACCGGCAGCAGGAGGCAGCGCTCCAGCAGTCGCCAAGACCGACCAGGACGTTTGCCGAGACCGGCGACCTGCCAGCGGCACCAGGACGGCTCTTCGACGGAAACCTGGCGCCGGCCCGGCCTGGCGATGGCATTGTGAAGCCTGCGGCGGGCTCGCCGGCCCGGCGGTACCCGAGCGAGCCAGGGTACCTCCTGACCGACTTCGACTCGGCTGAGCACCAGCCTGAGGGGGGAGATGTCCTGGCCTGGGCTGCGGACCCTCCGCAGCAGGGCCAGTATGCGTTCTCCCACTGACTAAGCAGCACCGATTGTTCCCCTCACTGACTCACCGTGTCACCCCTACTGCACGCTCTCCATTGCTTCATGCTACGCATCCCCTGTACGTGTTCGTACCACAGCACGCCTATACGGTTCGGGCCCAGAGCCCAGAAATATAACGGCAAACACGACCCCCTCGGTCTCTCCACGTTTTTACTGACTGCCTGCCTGCTCACGGGATCCGCTCCCAGGGGGGTGCTTTCACAAGGTCGAAACTTCACAAGGTCGAAATTTCACAACATCGAAAACTTTAGCAAGAGACTTCATAAGGTCGAAATTTACGAGGTCGAAATTTCACAACATCGAAAACTCTAGCAGAATACCTCATAAGGTCGAAATTTCCCAAGGTCGAAATTTCACAACATCGAAAACTCGAAAAGCAGCCACTTTCATAAGGTCGAAATTTCACAAGGTTGAAATTTCATAACATCGAAACTCAAACTTGTGAAGTGGCTGCTATTTGAGTTTTCGCGACCTTGTGAAATTTCGACCTTATGAAGTCTCTTGCTAAAGTTTTCGATGTTGTGAAATTTCTACCTTATGAATATTTCGACCTTATGAAGGAGGGTGCTTTCGACGTTGTGAAATTTCGAGTTTGTGAAACCCCCTCCCAGGCAGAGCTTTGGACTAAACGTCAAGACTTACTTCTAAGTCATTACAGTACTCGTACTATATAGAAAACCAAAGCCGTCTGTTGAGATTATTTATTATAGCTCGTAGCTCAGCCCGCTATCAGTCCTCAGAAGTTACGAACCGTATTCTATGGCGGATTACAGAAAAGCGAATTCTGTGACACATTGATTGTCCCTCCCCAGTCATCTGCTCAATCGCCAATAGATATTAAACTCAGCACTGCATCTATTGCTCGGAAGTAATGCCTTGACAAAAAATTGTAACTTCCAGCACTTTAGCGCAATATAGTATAGGTGGATTATTAGTTTTCGTGACTTGAGTTTCCTTGTTGACAAATGTATAAGCTTCTTTTTAGTCTGCAAAATTGCACGACGCGTGAGTGGAAAACAAATGAATCTGAATAAATGCAATAGACCTATAAACCTGCGACGAGCGATTCGAAATCAGCCCTAATTAGAGACACTCGGAGACAGACAAACGAGCGCAGCAAAGTGCCGATTACTAACTGATTACCATGCACTTGTGCGAGCTCTTTGCGTGCAAGTGCCCGGCCTTATTGACGTGCGTCGGGTAACTGAAATATGCGGGGCCCAAGGAGAGGCCCGTGCAGCTGCTTTGCCGCGCTGCTTTGCGGAAGAAAAAAAACGAGGGTAGTTAAGAGGAGGAGGTTGAGTTGAAGATAAGCCGATAGCGGGAGAGAAGGCTTAATTGTACCGGGACTAAGTGCCTAGAAAGAGCGGGGGCAACCGGGAAGGGAGAATGTGGTGAGAGGAATTATGGGCTATATACTGGGTCCATAGTGAGATAAATCAGCCGGAGAGGCCCGAGCAGGCACGCCGGGTGTGAGCAGCGGGCGGAAGCCTTTGGCCAAGGTGGTGCCGAACATGCGGCCAATATTGCCCCGCCCTCCACGGGACGCAAAGTGAGTGCGGGAGAAGAAAAAAGGGAATTAGGAATACGCGATCCTAGTGAGAGGGAGATAGCGCTGAAAATGGGAAATAGAAACGAAAGAACGCAGGAAGGAAAGATGGACGAACGTAAAAAAAAATGGCGCGGGAAAGAACCAGCGTGAGTGCCCGAGGCTCTGCTCCCCTGGGAGGGGGCGAATGAATTCGCGGGCTGCGGAGTAAGGCGCGTAGTTTGGCTGAGCAGCGAGATGGATGCCTGCCGTCCTTTTATCATTGCGCCCTTGCAGTTCGTATTTATAAACACACTTGCCGGACTGTACTGCTTGCAGGTCTGTCAGCAAACTATCGATTTGGCTAACTTAAAGCCCTAGTTTATAACCGACATCGAAAAGTCAAGGCTGGGTTTCTGTGGAAAATTTATGATGGCTTGTGCTTTCCGGTAATTTACATCTTTTGCATAATCTTTTACATATCTTGCAGTCGAAACAGTGCTAACTAAAAATATTGCGTTTTGAAAAACTGGGCGCAAAGCCTATCCGATAACTAACAATATTTTGCAGATACATCCTTGATAAAAACAGAAAGAAAGTTATGCAGATCAGAAACTAGTTAATGGCACGACCTGAATACTCAACTTGCTACTTAAAGTAGAAAACTGAGGGTAGAGCCATCCCAATGCAGAAATAGTGAGTGAGTGAGAGAGGGAAACAGTGGGTTGGAGGGGAGAAAATCCGGTTGCCTGAGCAACCGCAGTATTTATCAGGCAATAAAAGACTGTCAGATTCATGAGTAGTCCCTGGTCAGATTATTTATCTGCCACTGCTTTCGTATCGGGCTCGCGGTTCTGCCTTTTCTCTGCTGCCAGGAATGCGGACTTTGCCGCGACTGCTCCTGGAAGCCTCGTGTATCGAATCCGCTGGAAAGGTAATGATAGATCATTATACCAGAAAATACTTTCTTACATTTATACTTATTGCTTATTAGTAAATATTGGGCTCATGAAACCGGTGACAGATCTACCAGATGGAGTCATGCTGATTCGAACTGGCGCCAGTCTGAGCTTCGCCAGGAGCTGGTCCGAGTACGAAAACGGATTCGGCAACGAGGTCGACGGTTGGATGGGTGAGCAGTTCTGCAGAATGCAAACTATCTAAGATTTTAACTGAGTGAATTACTCAGTGTTTGCCAATTGTCATTCAGGTCTGCGAAAAATACACGAACTGACTGGAAACACGCCCAGGCGCCTGAGAGTGGAAGCTGTCACCTGGTCGAATGTGTTGTACGTCTGCGAGTACTCCGGCTTCTCCGTGGGAAACGCCAGCACTAACTACACGATGACCTTCGACAAGTATCTGTCCGGCAGCTCCAACACAACATCTGACTCTCTATTTTATCACAAGGGGATGCAGTTTTCCACAATGGACAGAGACAATGATCAGCATAGTTCTGTATTCTGCTCTTCTTCGGGAGGCAATGGGGGTTGGTGGTTCAAATCCTGCTCGCATTGCAACCCAAACGGAATCTACTTTGCCACTCGATCTTCCTCTGTTGGCAGATACTATTGGAGCGGCGCCGATGGAAGCTACTCGTTGAAAAGCATCAAACTACTGCTGGTTGTCTAATTAAAACTTTTTGTTTTAACTATGAGATGACAGCAACAATATTTAGGATTAACTGCATCTCTCAAAGTTTTTAAAAGATCCGTTTATGATCGAAGATATTGATCGAATCAATAAGCAAACAACTTCGGCTGGAAATATAAAACTGATGGCGGTCGGTATCTATCTATCTATCTATCTATCTATCTATCTATCTATCTATCTATCTATCTATCTATCTATCTATCTATCTATCTATCTATCTATCTATCTATCTATCTATCTATCTATCTATCTATCTATCTATCTATCTATCTATCTATCTATCTATCTATCTATCTATCTATCTATCTATCTATCTATCTATCTATCTATCTATCTATCTATCTATCTATCTATCTATCTATCTATCTATCTATCTATCTATCTATCTATCTATATCTATCTATCTATCTATCTATCTATCTATCTATCTATCTATCTATCTATCTATCTATCTATCTATCTATCTATCTATCTATCTATCTATCTATCTATCTATCTATCTATCTATCTATCTATCTATCTATCTATCTATCTATCTATCTATCTATCTATCTATCTATCTATCTATCTATCTATCTATCTATCTATCTATCTATCTATCTATCTATCTATCTATTTATCTATCTATCTATCTATCTATCGATCTATCTATCTATCTATCTATCTATTTATCTATCTATCTATCTAACCACTCATCTATCTATCTATCTATCTATCTATCTATCCACTCATCTATCTACCTGTTTGCCCAGTAGCGCTGGATCGGTGGTAAATATCAGAGTTTGCAGTTACCATGATAAATGTTGGCAGGTCACACCAACCCAATGCCGGATGCAAACTTCAACAAATAAAGTAGCTGGCACATGTAGCTTGTAGATTTCCTTTTTGAGTTTTGCAACCGGATCTGAATTTCGTTCAAACAATGGAACTCGACTTAAGTTTAGATAGGGAAAATGTCTCTAGCAGAAATTGCACGAATTTCTCTACAAATATGGATATAGCTTCATGGGTGCCAGCTGCAGTATTCTGATCAGTTCTACAAAGTAAATTTAGAGTGTGGGAATTGACAAACGTCTGGCTAGTGGAGACAACAAAAATTAATATTGGATATACAGTTTTCTAGTAAGAAAAAATTCGTCTAATTTCGAAACAGCTCTGCAAAGTGTGCATGTCTGATAGACAGATAGATAGATAGTAGATAGTGAGAAAGAGCGAGCGAAGCGAGCTCTTTCGAGCTTGCTTGCCGCAGCCAATCAAGCTGAAAGCACGCACACAAGATCACCGGAAACGATTAAGGCAGCTGGAAAGCCAATGGGTGCGGTAAGCGCTTTTACCAGAGGAACTACCTGCTGGAAACAGCTATGCCGAACGAAAATCAGACTACTCAAGTAGTGCAAAAGAGTGCGTGCAACTACCGAGAAATCTAATTTTCGTAACCGCTCCGGTGCAGGTCCTGGCAATAGATAGATAGATAGATAGATAGATAGATAGATAGATAGATAGATAGATAGATAGATAGATAGATAGATAGATAGATAGATAGATAGATAGATAGATAGATAGATAGATAGATAGATAGATAGATACTTTTTGTAGATAAATACAAGGATCACTAGTATTATATCCTTGGATCTAGTGTGGTCCTTGGAAAAAATATTTCAGTAGTTTTTGTCGGTTCTCCAGGTATGTGGATTCAAGAAGTCCTACGTACCATGAGACTCTGAGCTATGAAACTCTGAGCTATGGGATTCTGAGCTATGAGACTCTGAGCTACGGGACTCTGAGCTATGAGGCTCTGAGCTATGAGGCTTTGAGCTATGAGGCTCTGAGCTATGAGGCTCTGAGCTATGAGACTCTGAGCTATGAGGCTCTGAGCTATGAGGCTCTGAGCTATGAGGCTCTGAGCTACGGGACTCTGAGCTATGAGGCTCTGAGCTATGAGGCTCTGAGCTATGAGACTCTGAGCTATGAGGCTCTGAGCTATGAGGCTCTGAGCTATGAGGCTCTGAGCTACGGGACTCTGAGCTATGAGGCTCTGAGCTACGAGTATGAAACCCTGATTCGAGAAAGTGCCTATATTTTCAAATTTCCTCTGTCTATGCATATCTTTTACTGAGCAAAAAGCAAACTGGCTTGATTCCCCATTCCCGAAAAAAATTTCTAAAAAACTTGTTGCTTGGCGGCTCCCGTCCTGCGGCGGGCAGCTTGGGTCAGAGTCTCCTGCCACCGCAGTGTTGAATTTCAGCAGCTAATTTCGTGTGGGGCTCTTCTTTCGCCACCATTCGGGGAATTCCGACAGTACGGGAAGACTTCCCGTGGCAATCAGCTTTGGAGGTGGGGAATTAATGAAAATCAAAGCTGAGAAGAGTCTTATGGTATTTGTCTTCGGCAGACCTTGAAAACGTTCGAGTCCCAGGGATCGGATTTGGGCTTCTGAGATTTTTCCGCACACACTCGAAGAGCCTCCATCTGGCGCGGTTCCCTTCGCCAGGAGGCTGGGCGCGGAACATGCCTGGGCGAAAAGTAAACTTTCATCATCGCATCATCACTCCATCGGTTTCTAAGCTCATCGGATTGCAGGCCGCTCCAGAGAGGATCTTGTGTCTATTTAAACCCCGTGTGCGGGGACGCTCTCTGATTTCAACCGTGGGGCTGACACACTCGATCTAGAATGAGCCAAGCTGGAAGCAACTCAACAGTGAGTTTCACCATTGACAGCATACTGCACACTCCGGTGTCGAGCGAACTTGGAGCTGCCGGAGCTGCAGATATCAGCAATTATCGGGCTCTACTACGGAATCAAACAAGCGCGCACCTGTGTGAGTTGTGTGCGGCTCATAATCTGTTGGAGCCTACGTATACAACCTACAAACTACGTATACAATTCTTGTTAAATTTAGTCATACCACCTGTTGATCAGGAAACTTTTACTTACCGCCAGTGTGTGTATGCGTCCTGTTAAACTAAGATCTTGTAGGGTCAAAGCCGGCACCTGTTGGGATTTAGCTACATCACCTGCTAATTTACCATACGTTGTTCAACAGGCAATAATTTTGTTCAGCTTCTGCAGCAGCAACAACTTATTGCGCCCGCATTTGCCGCTTATCACGACTGTCGCTGCTCTTTCATCTTGCCGACGCAGCCTCCGCAGCAGCCTCTGCAGCAGCCTCCATCTTTTTCAGTAGCGGAGCCGCGGCAGGTCATGGAAGAGCAGAACCGTCGGAGCTTCGGGCGAAGACGACGTAATCGAACCATATTTAGTGAGCGCCGATTGGAGGAGCTGGAGCGACTGTTCGCGCTGACCCACTACCCGGATGTGACCATCAGGGAGCAGCTGGCGGCCAGGATTCAGCTGCGAGAGGAACGGGTCGAGGCGAGTGCATGTTTACAGTAATTGCGACCTGCTTCTGGCTTGTGGCGCTACTGCCTAGCACCAACCTGATGGCTTGTGGCGCCACTGCCTAGCACCAACCTGATGGCTTGTGGCGCTACTGCCTAGCACCAACCTGATGGCTTGTGGCGCCACTGCCAAGCACCAACCTGATGGCTTGTGGCGCCACTGCCTAGCACCAACCTGATGGCTTGTGGCGCCACTGCCTAGCACCAACCTGATGGCTTGTGGCGCCACTGCCTAGCACCAACCTGATGGCTTGTGGCGCCACTGCCTAGCACCAACCTGATAACTTGTGGCGCCACTGCCTAGCACCAACCTGATGGCTTGTGGCGCCACTGCCTAGCACCAACCTGATGGCTTGTGGCGCCACTGCCTAGCACCAACCTGATGGCTTGTGGCGCCTCTGCCAAGCACCAACCTGATGGTTTGTGGCGCCACTGCCTAGCACCAACCTGATCACTGCCAAGCACCAACCTGATGGCTTGTGGCGCCTCTGCCTAGCACCAACCTGATGGCTTGTGGCGCCACTGCCTAGCACCAACCTGATGGCTTGTGGCGCCACTGCCTAGCACCAACCTGATGGCTTGTGGCGCCACTGCCTAGCACCAACCTGATGACTTGTGGCGCCACTGCCTAGCACCAACCTGATGGCTTGTGGCGCCACTGCCTAGCACCAACCTGATGGCTTGTGGCGCCACTGCCTAGCACCTACCTGATGGCTTGTGGCGCCTCTGCCAAGCACCAACCTGATCACTGCATAGCACCAACCTGATCACTGCCTAGCACCAACCTGATCACTGCCTAGCACCAACCTGATCACTGCCTAGCACCAACCTGATCACTGCCTAGCACCAACCTGATCACTGCCTAGCACCAACCTGATCACTGCCTAGCACCAACCTGATCACTGCCTAGCACCAACCTGATCACTGCCTAGCACCAACCTGATCACTGCCTAGCACCAACCTGATCACTGCCTAGCACCAACCTGATCACTGCATAGCACCAACCTGATCACTGCCTAGCACCAACCTGATCACTGCCTAGCACCAACCTGATCACTGCATAGCACCAACCTGATCACTGCCTAGCACCAATCTGATGGCTTGTGGCGCCAACCCTAACCTGATGGTTTGTGGCGCCAATCCTAACCTGATTGTTTGTGGCGCCAACTCTGACTTGATGGCTTTTGGCGCCAACCCTAACCTGATGGCTTGTGGCGCCAACCCTAACCTGATGGTTTGTGGCGCCAATCCTAACCTGATTGTTTGTGGCGCCAACTCTGACTTGATGGCTTTTGGCGCCAACCCTAACCTGATGGCTTTTGGCGCCAACTCTAACCCGATGGTTTGTGACGCCAACTCTAACTTGATGGTTTGTGGCGCCAACCCTGGTTTGTGGCGCCAACCCTGATGGTTTGTGGCGCCAACCCTGATGGTTTGTGGCGCCAACACTGATGGTTTGTGTCGCCAACCCTGATGGTTTGTGTCGCCAACCCTGATGGTTTGTGTCGCCAACCCTGATGGTTTGTGTCGCCAACCCTGATGGTTTGTGGCGGCAACCCTGATGGTTTGTGTCGCCAACCCTGATGGTTTGTGGCGCCAACCCTGATGGTTTGTGGCGCCAACCCTGATGGTTTGTGTCGCCAAGCCTTACCTGATGGTTTGTGGTGCCACCATATCCATTAGAATCCCAATTTACCAGATAGACACCAACACCACAACTGAAAGAGACCAATAGAATCAGCACTATTTACTTCCTTTCAGGTTTGGTTCAAAAACCGACGTGCAAAGTTTCGCAAGCAGAATCGCTGACAATGGCAACGAATATTTTTCTGCACTTTACTTAAAAAAACTGCTTATTTTCGTTACTGACTAATTATTTCACTTGCAGCAGCAAAGTAGTGAGCTAAGCAAACCTGTAATCCTGCTACGCTCTAAAGTACGCTTGCTCTTACGCTTGAAGTGGTTCGTTTGCTCCATTCATATCGGCATAAAAATTTACTGTTATTATTCCATGAAGGAAGGTAAAGAACAAAGTATAAAGTATGACTTAAAAATAAAGTAAATTTCACTTATTGACTTCCATAATACCGTTAAATCGATTGATCTATAGAACTGCGAATAAAAATACTCATCTTTACCTTTATCTTTAAATGAGGCGGGTTGGATGTGACTAGGGGTTTGAGAAAAGAGTGAGAGGAGGGGTGGCCGGGAGTGAGAGGAGGGGTGGCCGGGAGTGACAGGAGGGGTGGCCGGGGAGTGAGTGGAGGGGTGGCCGGGGAGTGAGTGGAGGGGTGGCCGGGGAGTGAGTGGAGGGGTGGCCGGGAAGTGAGTGGAGGGTGGCCGGGAAGTGAGAGGAGGGGTGGCCGGGAAGTGAGTGGAGGGGTGGCCGGGAAGTGAGTGGAGGGGTGGCCGGGTATGAGAGGAGGGGTTGCTGGGGGTGAGAGGAGGGGTGGCTGGGGTGAGAGGAGGGGTTGCTGGGGTGAGAGGAGGGGTTGCTGGGGGTGAGAGGAAGGGTGGCTGGGGTGAGAGGAGGGGTTGCTGGGGGTGAGAGGAGGGGGTGGCTGTGGACCGGAGAGGAATTATGAAAGCTAATCTGGGATAAAATTTGTAATTACAGGCAGATTTTGTTCGCACATCATTAGAAAGGCATTGAACCATTTAAGCAAAATTGGGTGCCAGATCTACGCTTGTAGCTTAGGTCGCGTGGTTGGATCATTCTCAGTGCTAATCAAATAAATTCTCACTCCTACAACTTCGAATTCCGTCTTGCAGTCAACGCCCTTTTCTGCCCTAGAAGCCTCCCTATACATGTAGATAGCCTGTGCAATGCAAATTGTTACTAATCAGAAGATTCGCGAACCAAATGCAATAAATTGTGCACTCAGATCAAATGTCTGCTGGGCAAATTTGCATTCATTATACGCTCTCGCACATAGATAGCTATATAGGCGCATCCTGTGCAGACCTCATCCAATGCTGGTGTAAGAACTACAATAGTAGGTTTTTTATTCAACGTACAAGAAAGACTTAAAGCGCCTGCTAAAAAGCTACAATACTGCTGAGTACGTTGGCAGTTTTGTAGCTAAAGAGCAGACTGATTGATTGATTAAGGCGCGGGTTTAGGCGTGCTGCTATTGGGGAATTGGGATCGATTCAAGGGCTTGGCGAGTCACACGGAAAGAGAGAGGCAGTGAGAGACGCAAAGAGACAAGCAGCGTATAAGCAGCCTTACTGTAAGAACGCAGAGCTACCAGCACAACAGCTGGCCGCCAAGAGCTCAAGCGATGAAGACGGTAAGATCTCTTATTTTATAGTCTTGTGATAGTTAGTAGTTCAACGAGTAGAGCATTATGCATGTGAAACAGGGATTTGCAAATGCACTAACAGAATGAAGACTTGTGAACGATAGACAATTCGAGATGGTAAAACTGACCCATTGTTTGAGTTTTTCTAAGAAAATCTAGTGCAGCGTCCTTCTACATCAGTTGTCACCGCTGACATTCCCAGCAGTATCACCAGGGCGGGCTACGCCGATGACGTTGCCGCGGTCGTCAGCGGACCCGACCCCGCCACTCTGCGCAACCTGATGCAGCAATTCGCCGACAAGGCGGCCGACTGGGCTACACAGCATGGCCTAAAAATCAGCGTCACTAAGACTGTCGCTGTCGTTTTCACCAAGCGCCGTAAGTGGGAGATGAAAAACCTCACTGTCTATGGCAGAAACATCCCCTTCAAGAAGGAGGTCAAATACCTCGGTGTGACGCTAACGCATGACCTGCGCTGGACGAAGCACCTTGATAACGTCATCGGTCGGGCAAAACGCTGCTTTGCCCAGCTGCGCAGAGCCATCGGGCCGACTTGGGGCCTCTCGCCTAGAACGGTCCGTTGGATTTATACCGGCATCATCCGGCCCAGTATCACATACGCGAGTCTCATCTGGACTAGCGTGCTGGAGCAGAAGGCCGCCCGTCAGCGGCTGTACCAGCTTCAGGGCAGCATTTGCCGTGCCATCACAGGTGCGTACCCGTCCACCCCTTACGAGGGGCTGAACACTATCCTTAACCTACCTCCGCTTCACCTATTTATTAGGGCGGAGGCTATGAAGTCTGCCTCCCGGCTTATCAGAGATAAAACGTTAAATAACGCGCCCTCTGGCTTTATGCCAATGAAAACATTAATCCCGCATATGGACTTTGTCCGCCGCGACCTTAACAACATCCACATGGACCTGGGCAATGTGGATAGTCGACCTCCCGCCCTCAACATCAGGAGGGGCTTCAAGACCGCCATCCCTGGCCGAGACAACATTCCGCTGGATGTCGGTGTGAACCGGCGCAGCCAGGGCATTCACTGCTTCACCGACGGCTCGCTGTTCAACGGCCGCGCTGGAGCGGGTATTGCCATTTTCCACGAGGGTAAGATGCTTCTCCAGGAAAGTCTGCACCTCGGTGAGAACACCTCAGTTTTCCAAGCTGAAATTTGCGCCATTGAGCAGTGTGCCCAGCAACTGTTTCAGGCGAACATTAATAATTTTGACATTAATTTCTACACTGATAGCCAAGCTGCTATTAAGGCCTTAACCACTGAGAATATCTCCGCTGCTACAGTATCTCAATGCCACCGCAGTGTGCAATCTCTCTCAGTCCTTAACAGGATTAGAATTATCTGGACACCTGGTCACAGCAACATCCTGGGCAACGAGCTCGCGGACTCTCTCGCCAAGGAGGGCAGCAACCCAGACGGCAACCACCGTCTGATGAGGCTACCCACCCCCAGGTCGCAAGTCACCCGCCATATCAACAGGTGGCTCCATCAGCAGCACCAGCTCCACTGGAACAGCTGCACCGAGTACAGGCAGAGCCGCTCTGCCATGCCTAACCTGAACAGGAAAGTCTCTGATTATCTGATTTCGCTTAACAAAACCGACCTCAGGGAGATGTGCATGGTCCTAACCGGCCACGGATTCTTCCAGAGACATATATCGTTGCAAACCGGTTGCCCTCCCACCTGTCCCTTCTGTGGCATAGGAGAGGAGACCGCGGAGCATCACGTCACCTTCTGCCCTTACTTCAACAAGGCGCGGCACAAATACCTCGGCCACCCCCAGCGGATGGACGAGCTGACCACCGCGGACAATATCCGAGACCTCCGCGCCTTCGTCCGGGACTCCGGCCGGATGAGGGTCGCCGATGCCTCCACTGCGGACCTGCCGACTACTGGCGGGGACTGGGCGCACCCCAAGGCTAATCCTTGTGCTCTTTTACCTTGGGTTGCGATAGGGGCCTCGCGGCCTATTCGCGGCGCCTGCGCCCCCCGTCAGTAGTAAGTAAGTAAGTAAGTACATCAGTTGTCCTTGTTGTTGTCGCCTAGGCTCGCCTCGGATCAGCCCAGGGAAGGGCTCTACCGCGGGATCATTTAGGGCGATTCCACCAGGGCGTATAGCCCGGGTCGCCAGGATTGGGCCTTAGGAGACTTGCCCTAGCAGAGCTCAGAGCTCAGCTACTGATGGGGACACCGAGGACCAACAGCGGAATCAGGTGGATGGACAGATGCAAAGACTGCCCCCAGGCCACCCACCAACGACATGACCCAAGAGAAATTGGAGCGAAAAATTTGGGCAGCTAATTTCGCTATGGGCGAGTCTACCCAGCTCAAAATACCCTAGCCAAGGGACAGGAAACGGGGCACCGCAGAGCAAGAGGACACCGGACTCAGCCGGTTTTCCCGATTCAGTTGTCCTTACAAATTCTTCCATTCCTCCATGAACAGTGCCAGATGGAGGTCGCGGTCACCCGGCAGCCCGGCTACGGTTACGGCTTTGAGGTGGCCGCAGTTCCAGACGAAACCGCAGTCGACTCATCCAGCGTAGTGGCCGTCGTGAGCCACGTGCTGGAGGGCGGCCCTGCCGAAGGCCGCCTGCAGCCGCTGGACCGGGTGCTGGCCTGCAACGGCGTTAGCATCCCGGCGGTGCGCATCGACCAGCAGCGCCGCCGACGCCGCCCGGACGAGCTGCTGATAGGAAAGCTGCTCCGCTCGCCACCGACAGTCCTGTTGAGCATCGAGAGGCGCCAGCCGCGGGCAGCAGCGGCGTCCACACGGACGCTGGCCGCTGAGGCGCAGGCGACTTTCACCGTCGTTCATCAGCGACGCCGCGCCAAATCGTTCGGAGCATCGACGCTCCCGCCGGTGCGCATTGGCGGCTTCGACGGTGTCTCGGCGTCGGCAGTCGCTTCAACGGAGCGGCTGGCGCGGCATCTCAGCGAGGCGCGAGAGCTGCGGATCGACCTCGCCCGCTACAGTACCGCGGCAGGAGCCATCAGAAACGTCCAACTGTGGCCAGACCCGGACGGCGGCTTCGGCATGCGACTGGCCGGCGGTAACGCGTCCGGTGTGTTTGTAGATGACGCCACGCCCGGCCGGCCGGCTTACAACGCCGGGATTCGAACCGGGGACCGCCTGTTGGAAGCCAGCGGCGTTTGGCTTGACGGTCCGTCGGCCACCAAGGAAGCCGCGATGCTGGCGCTGATGTCCGGCGGGCCGACCGTCCAGGCCGCGGTGGCCGCCGATCCCATCGGCTTCGCCCGGCTGAACACCGGCGAGACGCCAGGCGATCTGTTTCACGTGTGCGCCCGGTTCGACCTGCCGCCCACCTGCGACGGCCTGGATGTCCACGCCGGCGACATCCTGCGAGTCGAGAACACCACGGCCGACGGGCGGCTGGGCGCCTGGGAGGCCGTGAAAATTCATCCGCCGGTGGCCGCGAGGGCGCCACACACCCGTGGCCGGGTGCCCAGCGCGGCCCGAGCGGACCAGCTGGCGATGCTGACGGGCCGCAGCCCGCCGGCCTACATCCGGGTGGCGCTGGGGAGAGCCGACGCTGCCGGACCGTCGCCGCTGCTGCTTCTTGGGCCGCTGGCGCCGTTGGCTCTGCCGGGCCTGGAGGCTCGGGCCGCGCTGCCCAACGCTGAGTTTCACCTGGTGTCGCAGGAGGACGTTGAGGAGGTCGGAGAGGCGCTGCTGCTGCCGACGCCGCCGCCAATCGTGATTTACGTCGGGTCTGGAAAGAAGCGCTGGCGTGAGTGGCGCCAGCGGGACCGACTGAACGCCATCGTGTCTCTCGGCGGCGCTCGACAACAGCCGGAGGCCGACGCGGCGCGCCTGGTGTCGGGGGTCCTGGCCGCTGTGCGGCGGTGCCGTCAGGAGCCAGTCTGGATGCCAGTCTCGGCCGAGCGAGTGGGTGGCGATGGCTGCTGCAACGAGGGCGGCCAAGATGACGAGGTTCTCGCAGTGGAACAGGGTGAGCCTTAGTTAGTTAGTTAGTTAGTTAGTTAGTTAGTTAGTTAGTTAGTTAGTTAGTTAGTTAGTTAGTTAGTTAGTTAGTTAGTTAGTTAGTTAGTTAGTTAGTTAGTTAGTTAGTTAGTTAGTTAGTTAGTTAGTTAGTTAGTTAGTTAGTTAGTTAGTTAGTTAGTTAGTTAGTTAGTTAGTTAGTTAGTTAGTTAGTTAGTTAGTTAGTTAGTTAGTTAGTTAGTTAGTTAGTTAGTTAATTGGTAGCAATGCAAGCGATAATGTGTTAATTTCCGCATAGTACGCTGTGTGCACTACTGGCCAAACTGAATCCGATAGTAATGCATCGCGCACCTGCGAGGATCAGAGTAGCTCAGCGGTAACACGTCTGACTCTTGCCGCCAAAGTACCTGGGTTCGATTCCGTGCGCTACCAACCCTCAAGCAACAGAGGGTGTACATGCCTGATAAGGAGAAATGCTTGTGCTTGCGTACAGCATCCATGTGCGTGTGCGTTTTCAGGGGTCAGCGGCATGGGCCTCGCTAACTGCGTGCCGACTACCGTTTCGACCTGCGGCCTGCGCCTAAAGCCCCCTGCGAACTCAATAACTAAATTCCCATTCACTCAAATCCCAAGGCCTGATGCAGCTGTTCCCCAACATCGGGCTCGACCTGCCGCCGGCCCACTTTAAAGAAGAGGCCGAGGCCCGCCTGCGCCTGCGCCAGCGCCGCCTGCCGTCGTCTCCGTCCAGCCCGATGGAGAACGGCGTCAGCGACGACTTTGCAGACTGCGAGCCTTCGCCGGAGAGCCTGCGGCAGCTGCGCGACCGATGCCTTCAGTGCCAATTCGACCGCGCCGACGGCGGTCGGCTGACCTGCCCGGCGACTGGGGCGACGCTCGACATCCCGCCCGGCGCCCTGCCGGCAGCGAGCGGAAGCTGCGACATTCTGTTTGGCGTCTCACCCACCCAGCCGCTGCTGCTGGTCGGACCGTCGGGCTTGAGTTTTCAACGCCCGGCGCGACTGCTGAATTTGCCCATCGCTTGGAGCCGCCGACTTCGGATTTTTTCAGCCAGTCAAGGTGACGAGATCACCGAGCTCGGCTGGGTCAGCGACCTGATCGAGGGCCGCTTGGATACATTCAGCATCGGCCTGGACGCCTTCTGAACTCCGAACTTCTGAACTCCGAAATTCGATAAGAGCTGGACTCGACTGGAATTCTCTCTACTCTGTTTTAGTGCATTGTTTTTCAAATTCTCCCCTGCATCCTAATGAGAATGCTGGCGCAGGATTCGCAATCCCTTTTTCTACACCTCGAAGCCCCACCTCTTTTCCTACCCCCAACCCCACCTCCTTTCCTATCCCAAAACCCCCACCTCCTTTCCTACCCCCAACCCCACCTCCTTTCCTACCCCCAAACCCCCAACTCCTTTTCCTACCACCAAACCCCCTCCTTTCCTGCCCCAAACCCCACCTCCTTTCTACCCCAACCCACCTCTTTTCCTACCCCCAAACCCCCACCTCCTTTCTTACCCCAAACCCCAACTCCTTTTCCTACCACCAAACCCCCACCTCCTTTCCTACCCCCAAACCCCACCTCCCTTCCTACCCCTAAACCCCCACCTCCTTTTCCTACCCCCAAACCCCCACCTCCTTTCCTACCCCAAACTCCCCCACCTCTTTTCCTACCCCCAAACCTCCACCTCCTTTCCTACTCCAAACTCCCACCTCCTTTCTACCCCAAACTCCCCCACCTCTTTTCCTACCCCCCAAACCTCCACCTCCTTTCCTACCCCAACCCGCCACTTCTACCATAAACTCCGTCGGCTCTCTTCCAATCGCAACTCAACCTCACTACTTTTTTTCTAACCAAAACCATGGATGAAGGAATTCATCCATGACCAAAACAAATGATATTTACTAGTTGCATGGGTGATTGGTAACTTTTTCATTGGTTTGCCTTTTCAACCGATGCTTACTCTTGTTATTTGTTATAAACCATCTATCACTAAAATAAAATACATTGGCAACTTAGCTTGCCTTTGAAAATTAGAGCTCCCAGCGACTCCAGTACGCTTTCACTGCTTAACTAGTACTAGTACGTACAGACACAGTGTATTAAAAATGTAGATTATTTGCTAATCTCTCTAATCCACTGACAAAGTTTCACCCGAAGGATTGTTCAGGGGGATTTTGTAATAAAAGCATCCTGCGTATTTTCTCCGCTGCTGCTCCCAGACTATTCCACCAAAACTTCATCCCAAAAGCGAATTCTGAACTAGAAAAATGTCTGACTCAACTAAGTGAGGACATAAACAGGGGATTACCGACCGAGCCTTTTAACATCCGACAGCGCTAATCTTTCAACAAAAGCTTGCAACGTTAATCCTCTCTCTCTTACCGGATCCCCAGTAAGCAGTCGCCGCCTCTATGGATTAACGATCAAGTATTGTATATACTACCTTTGTAAGTTATAGTTCAAGAAAGTCCACAGAATAGAGTATAGGACAGTTAATTGCTAGCAGATTGACTACCAAATTATTGCGTAACAAACATCCAGAAGTACACTAGAAAAGTACATATATTAGCGTCAACTAAGAGGGAAATAATGATAACTGTGTTAGGCCAAATAATTTTTTTAAGCACTCGGTATTTCAGCAGTTATTCAACTCTGCAACATACCAACCAATCTACCATTGTCACACAACCGGCGAGAGGCATTACTGCCCATTCCGCCGACTCCCCTGAGCAGGCACACAAGCGCGCGGATACGTACGCAGTCATACGCACAGGCACTCACACAGAAGTGTACAGCGGCCATAACTTTATTTATCGTTAGGCATGTACACTTCACTGTGCCTTGGGGTTGGCCCGCTTAACTCTTTTTTTATCTCTACCTTTGGCTTGGCCTACCAACAAATTCCAATTGATCTTTGGCATCTCAGCAAGTCTCCCCAGCAGGCACAGCGTTTCAGCAATCACGCCATAAGTCTTGATATCTCACGCCGCAACTCTCTTCTCGTATCTTCATCTTAGCAGCATCTCAGCCCAGAGCACAAGACCACTAAGCTACAGCCCCCCCCCCTAAGTCAGGGTCCTGACTTAGTAGCACAGTAAGAGTTCACAAGATGTCATCGAAGGTGACAGGCCACGGGTTGCCAGATCCCCATATTGCAACTAACCAAATGCATGTAAAACATCGCAAAGCCTCTTGCCTGCAGGTCCGCCTTCTGCCACTCCACACAAGCGAGCTCTCATGAATTCAAAGTCACGCCGAGAAAAACTCAATAATAGACACCGGCTTAGGGAGGGGGACATGTATGCGGTGCCGCTTATGCATAGGAGCTCCTATAGATATAGAGACCGCATCCTGAGCACTGTAAATAATGCATGCAGCTTGCAAGATGCTGAGCACCAACCCACCACTCCCGACTTGCTTGCTGCGTCATTAATCTTGCAGCTCAGGCCAAGGGGGACGGCGGGGACCATCGATCTCCCTTCCAGCCTCCTTCGCTCGCTGATCCCCTCGCTGACAACGGGGAAGCTGCCGCTGCCTCTCACTGTTCAAACAGAGTCTGAAGGTCTTCCGTTCGATGGCCGCGGCAGGTTCCGTGTCTCTCAATCACCCCTCCCCCCCGCGCCTCATCTGCTGGTTTCATCTCTCGACTCAAGGAACAGCTTTGCTATCTGATAATAATTGACTTTGCCGCACAGCCTCGATCGATTCTATCGCTTCATCTTCAATGAGAAAAAGTTCTCAGTGAAAGGCCAATGAACTCAGGGAAATTGAAGGTGACGCAGGCACAAAGTGACAAGAGTCAGACAGACAGACAGACAGACAGACAGACAGACAGACAGACAGACAGACAGACAGACAGACAGACAGACAGACAGACAGACAGACAGACAGACAGACAGACAGACAGACAGACAGACAGACAGACAGACAGACAGACAGACAGACAGACAGACAGACAGACAGACAGACAGACAGACAGACAGACAGACAGACAGACAGACAGACAGACAGACAGACAGACAGACAGACAGACAGACAGACAGACAGACAGACAGACAGACAGACAGACAGACAGACAGACAGACAGACAGACAGACAGACAGACAGACAGACAGACAGACAGACAGACAGACAGACAGACAGACAGACAGACAGACAGACAGACAGACAGACAGACAGACAGACAGACAGACAGACAGACAGACAGACAGACAGACAGACAGACAGACAGACAGACAGACAGACAGACAGACAGACAGACAGACAGACAGACAGACAGACAGACAGACAGACAGACACTAAGACACTAAGACACTAAGACAGACAGACAGACAGACAGAAAAGCGAGTGACTCATCCCTTTCCCCTATCCCTTCTCGCTGCAACTGTCTGCTTAAGTAACTTCGCATCCTGGAAGCCCACTTACCCCCCTAGTTTCCCGTCACCGCTGCCCTCGAGGAGCAGATCTCAGGCAGTGGCCCGTGTTATCTGCCATCCACCTACAATACTTGGTCTCCCGGACAGTTGGGAAAGCTTGCTCCAAAAAATGTCACTTCATTCATGTTGACTACAGTTTTGATATTTTCATTCTTTAGTGTGGTAGCCGCACAATGGGCTGAGGAACTGAATGCGGGGCGGGCTTGTCGGAGGAGGAGGGCTGGATCTGATCAGGAAGCAGGATTTTTCTTGGATGAAATTAGGAGAAAGCATTAAAGCATTTCATGCTTGATGACCATCTGATTGCAAAAAAGGCAAGTCACCTCCACGGATGCCCTTAATTTCTCAGTCATACAAGGTTTACACTCACTGTGCCCTGGCTCAATCCAATTTTTGAGGAACATTTCTGTCGACAAAAAGCGCTCACAGCAGATCTCCCGATGCCACTCCCAGAAGCCATTCTTAGATGCAAAAATAACAGAAGACCTGACGAAGGACAGCAATAGGCAATTTGTTTAATGCGCTTGACTGACTGCCCGCATGGCTCCACCCTGCGCCACTGTCTTTCTAATCTCACCGCTCTCGACATACTAACAGCTGATTTCGCAATCAATATGACCTGAGTTTGTTAACGCGTTTTAACGATGCTAGATATTGTCGATTGACTAGACCATTCCCGCACACTTGTGAGTACTCCATTCATTCCCGCACACCTGTGAGTGCTCCAGTCATTGCCGCACACCTGTGAGTACTCCAGTCATTGCCGCACACCTGTGAGTACTCCAGTCATTGCCGCACACCTGTGAGTACTCCAGTCATTGCCGCACACCTGTGAGTACTCCAGTCATTGCCGCACACCTGTGAGTACTCCAGTCATTGCTGCACACCTGTGAGTACTCCAGTCATTGCCGCACACCTGTGAGTGCTCCAGTCATTGCCGCACACCTGTGAGTACTCCAGTCATTGCCGCACACCTGTGAGTGCTCCAGTCATTGCTGCACACCTGTGAGTACTCCAGTCATTGCCGCACACCTGTGAGTACTCCAGTCATTGCTGCACACCTGTGAGTACTCCAGTCATTGCCGCACACCTGTGAGTACTCCAGTCATTGCCGCACACCTGTGAGTACTCCAGTCATTGCTGCACACCTGTGAGTACTCCAGTCATTGCCGCACACCTGTGAGTACTCCAGTCATTGCCGCACACCTGTGAGTACTCCAGTCATTGCCGCGCACTTATCCCTACACAGGAGAACTTTATTGACAATATTTTTACTTTCCGTGCTTCCAAATTCCCGAATTGAACGAATGTATTCAAAACTGTTCTGTTCTGTGGCCTTGGTTGAGAGCTAAGACAACTGATAACTCCCTATCTCACTAATACAATTTAACTTTAGCTGTCCAATGTCCATTTTTCAGTATTGAAGGTGAAGAATTCTACCAATGCGACTGATATGTGAGCACAATCTGCAGCCAAGCAACTGACCACGCAGTAGTCACTGCCAGTCAAAATTCTCCTTTTCATTGCTTGTTCAATTCTCCACAGGGCCATACCGCAGGAACACAGTCTGTTGGGTAGCCATTGTCCCTTAGTTGGCTGCCTAATGGAGCTTTGGGGTTGGCCTGCTTGACATGAGCTTGGCCAGCATTAATCGCTCCCTAACCCTTGCCGCTTGACATGGACGAGTGAAGGATGAAATTGGGCTGTTTACTCTTCATCTCTGTTCTGCTTTTTAGGAGCAACGCACGAACGGAATGAAAGCTGAGTTGATTACATGAGGAGTAGGGAATGAAGAGGGTAATGGAGAGGAGTAGGAAATGAAGAGGGTAATGGAGAGGAGTAGGGAATGAAGAAGGTAATGGAGAGGAGTAGGAAATGAAGAGGGTAATGGAGAGGAGTAGGAAATGAAGAGGGTAATGGAGAGGAGTAGGGAATGAAGAGGGTAATGGAGAGGAGTAGGGAATGAAGAGGGTAATGGAGAGGAGTAGGGAATGAAGAGGGTAATGGAGAGGAGTAGGAAATGAAGAGGGTAATGGAGAGGAGTAGGGAATGAAGAGGGTAATGGAGAGGAGTAGGGAATGAAGAGGGTAATGGAGAGGAGTAGGGAATGAAGAGGGTAATGGAGAGGAGTAGGAAATGAAGAGGGTAATGAAGAGGAGTAGGGAATGAAGAGGGTAATGAAGAGGAGTAGGGAATGAAGAGGGTAATGGAGAGGAGTAGGGAATGAAGAGGGTAATGAAGAGGAGTAGGGAATGAAGAGGGTAATGAAGAGAAGTAGGGAATGAAGAGGGTAATGGAGAGAAGTAGGGAATGAAGAGGGTAATGAAGAGAAGTAGGGAATGAAGAGGGTAATGGAGAGAAGTAGGGAATGAAGAGGGTAATGAAGAGGAGTAGGGAATGAAGAGGGTAATGAAGAGAAGTAGGGAATGAAGAGGGTAATGGAGAGAAGTAGGGAATGAAGAGGGTAATGAAGAGAAGTAGGGAATGAAGAGGGTAATGGAGAGAAGTAGGGAATGAAGAGGGTAATGAAGAGAAGTAGGGAATGAAGAGGGTAATGGAGAGAAGTAGGGAATGAAGAGGGTAATGAAGAGAAGTAGGGAATGAAGAGGGTAATGGAGAGAAGTAGGGAATGAAGAGGGTAATGGAGAGAAGTAGGGAATAAAGAGGGTAAGGGAGAGGGAGAGGGAACGGGAAGAGAGGACTGAGAGGAAAGTTTTATAGGCCTAGTCAGAGGAAAGTGGTTGCGGAGTTTCAGGAAGGGCGTCCGCTCGCACCGGGAGCAGGTGCGCACAGACTCTGCTTCATCTAATCAGCGACACTCCACTTATTTCATTAATCGCTTTGACAGGCTTGGCCGGGCTGTTGTGAGCCACGCGTGGCAGGGCTCTTTAGGGCGGAGGTTTGCTACAAAGAAATCGACTTCCGCAAAAATCCCAAAGGGACTCTGGGGACAGATAAAACAGGGAAGATTGGGGGAAGGCACAAGGGAGTGACGAGAATTCCCTCATTTTCCACGCGGCCTGTTCCCTCTCCTCTTTCTCTCCTGCGTCCTTCAGCTTGCCTCGTCCGCTCGTTCGGGGCCACTTGAATTCCCGAGCGCTCGCAGCTCTTCACCCTGCCATGTGCGACTGCTAATTTAACTGAGCAGAGTGCGAATTGGGACAAGGCGATAATTAGGCTTGGGGGGAGGTGGCTGACAGGACTCAGCTGAGGCCCGGATCTTTTTTGCACTTCTTAATTGACCCCGCTGGTGCACGAGGTGAATGAATATCTAATCTACCGCGATGTTGATTGCACATGTACCTAATTAGAAATCTATCCAGGTTTTCGGTGTCAATTCCGTGTATAGGATGTTATAAATCGATTTATAACGGCTCGGAGTAAGTGCCACCTGGTTTAGGCTGGGTGCTGCTTGGTTTGGGGTGGGTGCTGCTTGGTTTGGGGTGGGTGCTGCTTGGTTTGGGGTGGGTGCTGCTTGATTTGGGCTGGGTGCTTGGTTTGGGGTGGGTGCTTGGTTTGGGTGGGTACTTGGTTTGGGGTGGGTGCTTGGTTTGGGGTGGGTGCTGCTTGGTTTGGGGTGGGTACTTGGTTTGGGGTGGGTGCTGCTTGGTTTGGGGTGGGTGCTGCTTGGTTTGGGGTGGGTACTTGGTTTGGGGTGGGTGCTTGGTTTGGGGTGGGTGCTGCTTGGTTTGGGGTGGGTGCTGCTTGGTTTGGGGTGGGTGCTGCTTGGTTTGGGGTGGGTGCTGCTTGGTTTGGGGTGGGTGCTGCTTGGTTTGGGGTGGGTGCTGCTTGGTTTTCGGTGTACACTATAGTTTCCAAGTGTTTTAAACTCTAAAAAAGTAAATATTGTTTAGAACTAACATTTAGTAGCGTGCATGATCCAAAAGCGACTCAAAACTCGCTCAAAAAAGTAAAAGTCCAATTTATTTTGCCGGCACAACACATACAGCTACCAGGCTAAGACAACATGCAAACGGTGAAGTGACTGTAGTTCACAATTCAGAGAAATAATCGTGAATGAATGCGGGGTCTGTGCACAGTGAGTAGTTGATACAGTCTGCAGTATAGTACACACACAGCGAAACAGATCAAGCACAAAAGCAAATGATTGATAATATATAACAAAAAAATCAGAGAAAATCTCTACTCAAGTACTCAGCTCATATTTAATCGGTGTTAAAAAAACCAAGCCGATTATGCAAAGAATACAAGTGGTAACTCTTTGTGCGACTAAAATATCTCCATGTGTGCAATAAGAACTTCCACAATTTCTAGGGATTCAAAATTTTTATCATTTTTCGAGTTAAATGAAGGAATTTCCATTTCAGATGCTACTTTCAGAACTCCACGAACGGGTTTCTAGGCTAAAGGCCGGTTTACATACCCCCTCCAGCTCTGCGGTTCCAAGATTGCTCAAATCAATGCACAGTTGGTTCAGACCTTTTTCAACGTGAATTGGCCTTTTGAACACTTGGCTTTTGAGTTAGTACATTAGCTTGATAGAGTTGCATTAAACTGCTCAGAAACTGCTCAGAAACTGCTCAGCAACTGCTCAGCAACTGCTCAGCAACTGCTCAGAAACTGCTCAGCAACTGCTCAGCAACTGCTCAGCAACTGCTCAGAAACTGCTCAGCAACTGCTCAGCAACTGCTCAGCAACTGCTCAGCAACTGCTCAGCAACTGCTCAGCAACTGCTCAGAAACTGCTCAGCAACTGCTCAGCAACTGCTCAGCAACTAAGCAGCATTATACTTAAGACTGGAACCGACTTCAAATGAAGTAAAATGTCACTTTTTCCGTTTACAATTGGACGAAATCGAAATGACTTTTTATGAACTTTTGCGACACTTAAGGGGGTTTCTCTGATGACGAATGTGAAGATTCTGGCTGCGATATTTACGCACGGCTTCTTCAGTAGGCGGCTCACTCAGTCAGCGGCAATCTCGCCGTTCCACTCGAACGAGTGGTTCAAGTGCGCCGCAGCGACCGCCGACGCTCCTCCGACGGGCTCGTCGCCACCGGCGAACTGCTCCGACCAGCAGGCCGCCGCCGGACCGGAAATTGCCGCCGCCGACGATGCCGCAGCAGCAGCAGCAGCAGTTGCAGCCGAGGCCGAGGTAGAGGCGGACGCAGAGACGACTGTCCCACTCGTCGACCTCCAGCTATGCGGCCGCCGACAGTCGAGGCTCGCCGGCGTCTGCACAGTCCGGCGCTGCTGCACCGAGGTCAACGCGGCCGCTCGCTGCTGCTGCGGCTGCTGGCAGGTTGCCGATTCCAGCGTCAGGCTGAGCACCTGCGACAGACTGTCGGAGCTCATCTCCTTGTGACCGGAGTCCGGCGACACGTCGCCATTGTCGTCAATGTCTAAAGAGGAGTCCTCCGGATGCTGCTGCTGATGCGGACGGACTCGCAGCGAAGCGTGAGGCGGCTGCTGGCCTGCGGAGCATCTGGGAGGCCGGGGATGTCGAGGGAGGGTATAGATTACCTCTGAGGGTCATGGTCAGGCCCATTCCGCTGGCACCTGAGCACTTTCAAGGGTTCGTACGCAGACACACACTCAACAAAGAGGGTGTACAGCAACCCCAACTTTGTCATTATCAGGCGTGTTCAACACTCTGTGCCTTGTGGGTTGGTTCACATGGTCAAGTGCCTCAATTACCTGGGCTGTTGCAGCTCCAACTGCTGCTGATGCAGGCGCAGCTCCAGGGCCCGAGTCCGATGCACCAACTGGTTGAGGTGGTCCAGCAGGTCGCGGTTCTGGTCCAGCAGCCGTTGCGCTCTCGACTGAGCCTCGGTCCGGGCAGCCGACTCCGCGGCCAGCTGGTCGCGAAGCAGCTGCACTTCGGCAAGCGCGGCCCGGGTCTGCTGCGCCCGGTGCTCCAGCTGCTGCTGCATCAGTTGCCTGCTGTGCCGCCGCCAGAGCGCCGTCTGGCAGTCAAAGCTCTCGCTGGTGTCACCGCTGCCGTCGGCTGCCGCAGCGATCAGCTGATGCTGGAGCTCCTCCCAGCTCGGCGAAGTCTCGGTGGCCACCGAAACCATCGACTGCTGCGACTTTGACTGCTCCCGAGGCGACTTCCCCGATGCTGCCGCTGTCTCGGATTTGGATGAAGCCTTACCAGCATCCGCCTGCTGGGACCGCTGCTGCTGCAACAGCTGCTGCTGCTCCTTGGATGCCAGCGACAGCTGGTGGCAGATCTCGAAGGCCTGGCCAATGGTGCGCACGATGCGCACCGCTTGCACCTTCTTGGCGGCTTTGAACACGTTGCACTTGAACGCGTTCCGATGGCTGTCTCGGGCGATGTAGCTGAAAATCTTCAGGTCCTGCGAGTCGTGCGACACGTAGAAGATCCGGTAGATGGGGTGGTGCATGAGCAGCTGGCCGCAGCCCGGCCCGACGCCGCCGCCCAGGCTGGCACCCTCGTGCCAGGGTTTGGGCGGTCGTTTAAAAATCAGACTGACGCCGTCCAACGAGATCGCCACGACCACCTTGCGCTTTTTGGCCGCCTTGGCTTTGAATTCGAATCGGACGCGACGCATCGCGGCAACAATTTCTGTGCGGCTCTGCGGCCTGGCCACGTCCATGCTGCCGATGTAGCGGGCCTCGTACTGGATGCCCCGGTGGAAGGCCTCCTCGGGATGCATCGGGTAGGCCTCCTCAGGTGTGTAGTCGTCTGACATGGCTGAGTGCGTTTCTTAAACACTTTAAACAGCGTGCTCTGCAGATTTTACCCGTGAAATGATGATGCGGTCACGAGGGTTGGGAGTGCGTGAGTTCCGGCAACTCTTAGCTGGACTCTTTGGTCAGTGCCGCAGCTCGAGACGATAGCGAGGAAGGAGCCAAGCGAGGAGGTTGCAAGAGGGGTTGCCCCTCTTGAATTGATTTTTTGTGCCGTTTAATTCAAACAAAGCAACAAAGACTTTTGAAGTAGGGCTTTCAGAACAGCATTAAGTTGCCCTTATAAGAACTGCTAACAATGCATGCTTTGGAGAACTTTTTTTCAGCAATATTGAATGGGCAACACATAAACTGACGTTGCTTACAGAAATTGTTGATTGATGACGTCACGCCGATGCCTATATTGCTTGTTGCTTTGGTTAGACCAGATTTTAGCTTGTAAAGGAGTTGTTCCCAACTATAGGCCTACTGTAACTTTATACCGTTCTAAGCGAGAGACAGTGAGAGAAAAAGAGAAGGTCGAGAAAGAAAATGAAATTGCACTGGGCGTGCTGCCGGGATTGCGCGCAGGAGGCTGTGAAGGGCTTTGACACATCTCTCGCTGCCTCCCTCATCTGCCCCCCCCCCCCCAGACGCTCGTCGCCTCTCGCTCCCTATCTCCCCTATTTTCCCATTCGCCATTTGCGGAGCGGTCATTCAGCAAATCAGACACACGCAGAGCTCTGCACAGGCGGCAGCAGAGCAGGCCAAAGAAGTGCCTCCAACCGTCAGCCACCCCTACTAGGAGAGGAAATGAGTTTGGCGCCTGACACAGCCAGCCGCATAGGCGCATGGTGCAGCCTCTCGGCCATGCTCAATAGCCCTGTGTCACGCGCTGTCCGAGTCCCGCCAACCCCCGGCAAGAGACAACACCGGATGAATATGCGGAAGACACGGCAGCACGGGTGGGAATTCCCGCGGATCGAGAAGAAAACGCACGAGGCTGCTTATAGTCTCGCCGCAGCAGCTGATGATGGATATATCTCCCCTAACCCCTGCCCCATGGGGAAATGAATTTTTTGACCACAGCACACCATTGCCACTGGCCAGTCATGGACATGCATGACCGACTGAATGAATATTTCCACTGCGGATTGGTCGATAGGAACAACCTAGTTCAATAAGAAGCAGAGAAGTGAGATGCTCCTATAGTTATTAATTCAGGGAATGTGTCCAGAAATTGGTGCCTCAGATATTCAATAACCATTACTGCCAGAAGGATGTAGCCAGGATCTTTATTAACTGCGTGCTTTTGGGCGGGGCGCCGTGTCAATTGGAGGGGCGCCAGCACCAGGGGCTTTAGCACCAGGGCGGCATATGCATTTGGTAGTTAATCTGGGGGTGGGCGGCCCCTTCGCGTCGTCCTTGGTTCTCATTTCACTTGTCTCCTTTGTCCTTTCTTATTCCTATTCCTATTCTTACTTGGTTCTCAGCTCAGGGGCTGTTTAACAATTGAAAAGCACCCTATATATGAGCTCTTACCTATGCCTGTCCTTCTGTCTGAGTGATCAATGGCCTGCATCCGTAATGCGGCATGAAGCCAAGTCAAGCCAACCCTAAGGCGGTGGAAGTGTATTGATTAAAAATGCGGGCCTATGCAGCAAAGCACGAATTTATTGCCCATATAACAGAGCTACTTCGTACCTCTGACGCCATCTAACTGATTGGCCAGCAGTATATACTTGGAACTGTGTTAACTATTTAGGAAGTTATTGATCTTTAATAGGCACGGTAGTTGCTGGCCACGGAGAACTAAAGTTTCTATAAAGTTAACAATATTTTATTTCTAGACAGGGAGATAGGGAATCTAGCACACGGCGGCACGCCTGAAGAGAGGAAGGGAGAGGGAATAAAGATGAGAGGAGAGGAGGGGAGAGGTGAGGAGAGGAGAGGAGAGGAAAGGAGAGGAGAGGAGAGGAGACGTGGACGCTGACGGCTACGCTGGAGCGGCAGCTGGACTCGGCGCACTCAGGTCTGCTCCGTGCGGCCTTTCGAGCTGACGAGAGCGTCGGGACCGAGGCCCTGTACGATCGGGCCAAGCTGCAGCGCCCGTCCACCATCCTGCGCCGACGGCGACTCCAACTGGCGGGCCACGTGATCCGGGTCGAGAGCTACTGCCCCAACCCGTTCAGGATGTCCTGCTGCTCACCTTGCAGGGCCCGTTCAGGCGGGGTCAGGCCCGAACCCGTCGATACGTGGACTGCCTGCTGTGCGGCGCTGGGGCGCCCGACACTGCCAACGGAGCGGACTTTTTTCGCTCCCAGGCTCTGCGGCGCGCCATCTGACGCGCCCTGCTCTAACTGACTTGCTTGCGGGGCCGCGTATTTTGTTGTTGTTGTTGTTGTTGTTGTTGTTGTTGAGAGGAAAGGAGAGAGAGGAGAGGAGAAGAGAAAGAGAAGAGGAGAGGAGAGGAGGGGAGAGGAGAGGAGAGGAGAAGAGGTGAGGAGAAGAGGAGAGGAGAGGTGAGGAGAGGAGAGGAGAAGAGGAGAGGAGAGGTGAGGAGAGGAGAGGAGAGGAGAGGAGAGGAGAAGAGGTGAGGAGAGGTGAGGAGAGGAGAGGAAAAGAGGAGAGGAGAGGAGAGGTGAGGTGAGGTGAGGTGAGGAGAGGAGAGAAAGAAGAGAGAGGAGAGGAGAGGAGAGGAGAGGAGAGGTGAGGAGAGGAGAGGAGAGGTAAGGAGAGAAGAGAAAGAAGAGAGAGGAGAGGAGAGGAGAGGTAAGGAGAGAAGAGAATGGAAAGAAGAGAGAGGAGAGGAGAGGAGAGGAGAGGAGAGGAGAGGAGAGGAGAGGAGAGGAGAGGAGAGGAGAGGTAAGGAGAGAAGAGAATAGAAAGAAGAGAGAGGAGAGGAGAGGAGAGAAGAGGAGAGGAGAGGAGAGAGCTGAGAAGAGACACAAACCGTGAGCGGGCCGGATTGCTATTGTGAAGTTTCAAAGGACCCGAGGGCCGGATAGAAAGGCTTCACAGACCGCACGTGACCCGCAGGCGGAAGTTTGCCGACCCCTGGGCTAAACAATAAAAAGGATCTCGTACAGCGACCAAACCTCACTAGTTAATATTTCCCAAATGTACTATTATATCGACCCAGTTCGTCTATGGTTCATCTTAAAATAGTTCGTCTATTTTAACGCAACGCAAAAATGCAAAAAAATCTGGCTTCATATGCAGATTCGGATGTCCAGAAGTTGAGATATTGTCTGTTGATTTTTCAGCACTAGATGTATTTTATTTTCTACAAAAACTGGGTCTCCAGCAAAATTAGCACGATTGGCGAGTGTAGCCCGCCAAAGAATCCTTATCAAAGTCTTTGTTGCTAATCGACCACGGAAACAGCCAACGACAGATATTAGAATAATTGCAAACCAAATCCAAGACAGCCTCTATATTTATCCATCTATAGCCGCACAAGATTCTGAACTGTTCGCCTCTCAAAGAGCTCTGCAGCTACATCCAATCTCCCAGAAGCCTCAAGGGGATATAAGCTGCTGAGCTGCAATCCTAAAAGCGAGAGCTAGATAGATTAAACGAGAACAGAAACGACACACATACAGTGTGAGGCGAGACCGCCTCTGTCACCCAGTTTGCTCCGATTGTGCATTGATCTTTTCCTTCATCTCTCCGTCCCTTAACGGACTCAGGCTCCATATGCGAGTACAATACATGTGCAGTAGGCTGTGTTTACATTGGATCCCTGCATTATTATTAAATACTAAATTTTAACTCCATATAGTCATAAAAAACTTCAATAAACTACATTAAAAAGTTGTCGACTAAACTACGAGTACATACATAAACTATAGCAACCTGCGCCCCCCGTTGGGCAGGCAACAAAGAAAGAAATAAAAACTTTTAAATAAACTACATGTAGATTTTGATCTCGTACAGTCACTATTGGAAAATGATGTTTAAAGTAAAAGAAGCACCCGCCCTGAAAGCCTGCTATCTGGCCTAAGATTTCAGCATTCTCTGTGAGCTCAAAGCATCTGAGTAACCCCCATGAGCCACAGCATTTCAGCACTTACCCCATGAGCCTTGACATCTCAGCAATTACCCCATGAGCTTTGACATCTCAGCAATTCCCCCATGAGCTTTGACATCTCAGCAATTCCCCGATAAGCCTTGACATCTGAGCAATTCCCCCATGAGCCTCGACATCTCAGCAATTCCCCAGTAAGCCTTGACATCTCAGCAATTCCCCCATGAGCTTTGACATCTCAGCAATTCCCCCATGAGCTTTGACATCTCAGCAATTCCCCGATAAGCCTTGACATCTGAGCAATTCCCCCATGAGCCTCGACATCTCAGCAATTCCCCAGTAAGCCTCGACATCTCAGCAATTCCCCGATAAGCCTTGACATCTGAGCAATTCCCCCATGAGCCTCGACATCTCAGCAATTCCCCAGTAAGCCTTGACATCTCAGCAATTCCCCAGTAAGCCTTGACATCTCAGCAATTCCCCAGTAAGCCTTGACATCTCAGCAATTCCCCAGTAAGCCTTGACATCTCAGCAATTACCCCATGAGCTTTGACATCTCAGTAATTACCCCATGAGCCTTGACATCTCAGCAATTCCCCAATAAGCCTTGACATCTGAGCAATTCCCCCATGAGCCTCGACATCTCAGCAATTCCCCAGTAAGCCTTGACATCTCAGCAATTACCCCATGAGCCTTGACATCTCAGCTATTACCCCATGAGCCTTGACATCTCAGCAATTCCCCCATGAGCCTTGACATCTCAGCAATTCCCCCATGAGCCTTGACATCTCAGCAATGTCCACGATTAGCCTTGACATCTCAGCAATGTCCCCCATGAGCCATAGCATTTCCTTTCCTTGTCTTCAGTAGCAGTTCAGGAAAAACAGCACGAAAACTGAAAACCGGCGAAACTTGCTGTAGCTGTCCCTGTACGTGGATTAACAATGCGGACTTGGCATGTCCAGGCCCGACAGTCGACAACGCTTTTGTCGTGTTCGGTTACCCCCCCCCCGGTCGCTATAGCTTAATCTCCAATCTACCGACCAAGCCAGGAACTCCATAAAAACTGCTCCTTGATCCCTTCGTGCTTCCCTGTTTCATCTACTTCCTATTTTAGTCCATCCGTTCTGGAGCCCCGTAATCCCCGAGACTAAGCATTCGGGTGGTTGGTTTTATTAACAAAAAGTTTACAGTGTCCTTCCTGTTCATACGATGCGCAAAAAGCTGCATTCATTTCTGCTGAACTTAACTGTAACTTCAAAGAAAATCTTTGAGAACTATATAGTGGAGAAAACTGCAGATTTCATTAGCGATATGGGGCGATTACTTAAATAGGAAATGCAGGCTGTCATAAAATGTGATTCTACAGGGTCATAGGGCGCGATTCTACAGGTTCAAACTAGGCGATTCTGCAGGTTCATAAGGGGCGATTTTACAGGGTCATAAGGGCCATTCTACAGGGTCATAAGGGGCGATTTTACAGGGTCATAAGGAGCGATTTTACAGGGTTATAAGGGCCATTCTACAGGGTCATAAGGGGCGATTTTGCAGGGTCATAAGGGCCATTCTACAGGGTCATAGGGCGCGATTCTACAGGTTCAAACTAGGCGATTCTGCAGGTTCATAAGGGGCGATTTTACAGCGTTATAAGGGCCATTCTACAGGGTCATAAGGGGCGATTTTGCAGGGTCATAAGGGCCATTCTACAGGGTCATAAGGGGCGATTTTGCAGGGTCATAAGGGCCATTCTACAGGGTCATAAGGGGCGATTTTACAGGGTCAAAAGGGGCGATTTTACAGGGTTATAAGGGCCATTCTACAGGGTCATAAGGGGCAATTTTACAGGGTCATAAGGGGCGATTTTACAGGGTTATAAGGGCCATTCTAAAGGGTCATAAGGAGCGATTTTAAAGGGTCATAAGGGGCGATTTTACAGGGTTATAAGGGCCATTCTACAGGGTCATAAGGGGCGATTTTACAGGGTTATAAGGGCCATTCTACAGGGTCATAAGGGGCGATTTTACAGGGTCATAAGGGCCATTCTACAGGGTCATAAGGGGCGATTTTACAGGGTTATAAGGGTCATTCTACAGGTACTGCAGGGTCATAAGGGGCCATTCTACAGGGTCATAAGGGGCCATTCTACAGGGTCATAGGGGGCGATTTTACAGGGTTATAAGGGTCATTCTACAGGTTCTGCAGGTTCATAAGGGGCCATTCTACAGGGTCATAAGGGGCCATTCTACAGGGTCATAGGGGGCCATTCTACAGGGTCATAGGGGGCCATTCTACAGGGTCATAAGGAGCCATTCTACAAGGTCATAGGGAGCAATTCTACAGGGTCATAGGGGGCCATTCTACAGGGTCATAAGGGGCCATTCTACAGGGTCATAAGGGGTCATTCTACAGGGTCATAAGGGGCCATTCTACAGGGTCATAAGGGGCCATTCTTTAATAGTTCAAAAGTTAAAAATAAACATTTGAACAAAAACAAATGTCATTTAGATAAAAAATTAACTACTTACAGTAGAAGATCAACGTTAGTTGAATAATCAATAAGTTCACCATGGGCGCGTGTATTTCTCTGGCTTTTTGAACCGGTTGCAACTTTGTAATCAAGCTGGCATATTATATATATAAGGACTAAGGATATATGAAACTGAAGCCTATTAGCTCTAATAATTTATTATGGGAACTATCTGATAAATTAAACTGCATGACAGAGTGGTTCTGTTCTAAGCGCAAGGCGAAAGGGCATTTCCTACAAAGTGCAAGTACATTTGAGCACGATAAAAATTCAATAACGGACTAACCAATGTATATATTAATATATTCATATTTCTTCTGATTTCTCAAAAAGAATGAAGGCCACTGGAACTAATATTTATTAATTATAGTCTAATGAGTGGCACAGTCCACTACAGAGTGGCACGGTCCACTACAGAGTGATACAGTTCACTACAGAGTGACACAGTTCACTACAGAGTGACACAGTCCACTACAGAGTGACACAGCTCACTAAAGAAGACGCAGCTCACTAAAGAGTGACACAGTTCACTAAAGAGTGACACAGTTCACTACAGAGTGACACAGCTCACTAAAGAGTGACACAGTTCACTACAGAGTGACACAGCTCACTAAAGAGTGACACAGTCCACTACAGAGTGACACAGCTCACTAAAGAGTGATACAGTTCACTACAGAGTGACGCAGCTCACTAAAGAGTGACACAGTTCACTACAGAGTGACACAGCTCACTAAAGAGTGACACAGTCCACTACAGAGTGACACAGCTCACTAAAGAGTGATACAGTTCACTAAAGAGAGACACAGCTCACTAAAGAGTGATACAGTTCACTAAAGAGTGACACAGCTCACTAAAGAGTGACACAGCTCACTAAAGAGTGACACAGCTCACTAAAGAGTGACACAGCTCACTAAAGAGTGACACAGCTCACTACAGAGTGACACAGCTCACTAAAGAAGACGCAGCTCACTAAAGAGTGACACAGTTCACTAAAGAGTGACACAGTTCACTACAGAGTGACACAGCTCACTAAAGAGTGACACAGTTCACTACAGAGTGACACAGCTCACTAAAGAGTGACACAGTCCACTACAGAGTGACACAGCTCACTAAAGAGTGATACAGTTCACTACAGAGTGACGCAGCTCACTAAAGAGTGACACAGTTCACTACAGAGTGACACAGCTCACTAAAGAGTGACACAGTCCACTACAGAGTGACACAGCTCACTAAAGAGTGATACAGTTCACTAAAGAGAGACACAGCTCACTAAAGAGTGATACAGTTCACTAAAGAGTGACACAGCTCACTAAAGAGTGACACAGCTCACTAAAGAGTGACACAGCTCACTAAAGAGTGACACAGCTCACTAAAGAGTGATACAGTTCACCCTACGAACCATCATATTTACATAAGTTTATATTTTAATAACAAAATTAAACTTTTGAGCCAAGTAGCAAAGACAGGTTTTGGGAAGACTCTATCTTGTCATACTTTTTAGATCCCGAGCGCGAGAATCTGGAAACTAACGTAACCAGCAGTAGACACGTGTCACTCTCTATTAACTTGAAAGTCACGAAAGAAATATGAAAAAAGCCAATTGGTGACCTCCTCATCAATATCAAGGGTCACTTCCAGCCCACCTGTCTGCGCTCAACGTCAATCAGCAGCGCGTACCGGTCCTGCTCGAATGCGTCGCCGTACTGGTCGCTAAGCAACAGGTGCGAACGGGCCGGCCGAGAAGGCAGCTGGCCGAGAGCCTGGCCAATGTCCACGGCTACCAGACGGGACTCGGCTGTTGGACTGGGGGCATCGGCTTCGCTGTGGGAGTCCTTGGCTCCGGATTCCTGCATTGGATTGTGGGATTGGCTGGAGTGAGGATGGGTCTAGTATAATCCATTATAGAGTGACCAGAATTCTTATAGAGTAACCAGAATGATTATAGAGTGACCAGAATGATTATAGTGACCAGAATTCTTATAGAGTAACCAGAATGATTATAGAGTAACCAGAATGATTATAGAGTGACCAGAATTCTTATAGAGTAACCAAAATGATTATAGAGTGACCAGAATGATTATAGAGTGACCAGACTGGTTATAGAGTAACTAGAATGATTATAGAGTAACCAGAATGATTATAGAGTGACCAGAATTCTTAAAAAGTGACCGCAATCCTTATATAGACGAGAATCCTTAGAGTGACCAGAATTCTTTTAGAGTGACCAGAAGCTTTATATAGAGTGACCAGAATCCTTGTAGAAAGACGAGAGTCTTCATAGAGTGACCAGAATTTTTATACAGTGACCAGAATCCTTATAGAGTGACTGGATTCCTTCGAGAGTGACCAGAATTCTTACAAAGTTACCGGAATCCTTATAGAGTGACCAGAATTCTTTTGGAGTGACCAGAATTCTTTTAGAGGGACCAGAATCCTTAAATTGACCAGAATTCTTTAGTGAACAGGATCTTTACATAGTGACCAGAATTCTTTTAGAGTGACCAGAATCTTTATAAAGAGTGACCAAAATCCGTGTTGAAAGACGAGAATCCTTATATAGAGTGACCAGAATTCTTTATATGAATAAAGTAACTAGAATGATTATAGAGTGACCATAATAATTATAGAGTGACCAGAGTCATTATAAAGTGACTAAAATCCTAATAGAGTGACCAGAATCCTCAGAGTGACAAGAGCCCAGTAGAGTGAGCAGATAAGTGAATCTCGTACAATCAACAATAACGAACCTGTTCAGCAGGCGGCAGCACCCTAACCAAGCCGAGCGCCGTCAGCAATTCAACAGGCCTATCCGAGTCAAATTCAATAGCGGAGCCGCAGGCGGCCATAGCCCAGTCTTGAGCAGCCTGCTCCAACTGTAGCGGAGTGAGGCCGTCGGGCTTAGCTAACAGCATGCAATAAGCCAGCAGAGCGGATTTAAACGCCTCATCTTCGGCTCGATCAGTGAGCAGTGCTAGCAGAGGCCGGTTGCCAGCCAGGCAGTTGTGATAAACCAGAGCGGCCAGTTCGGCCAAATGACGCGCCTTTCTCTCTTTGTAGGTGACGGTCCCCGGAATGCGGCTAGGAGGCTGACGCCGGTGACCAGGCCCCAGTAGTCTATGTAGGTCAGGTGGTGCTTCCAAGCGTAGCTGGCGAACAGCGCTCCGCCCGTGCCCACCGACAGGGTGCTGAATATGATGCCCCTGTCCAGGGGGGACATCACCAGGGTGCCTGCGGGATTGTGCAGTAGCCATAATAGATCAGAGATATGTGCAGTAGCCATAATAGATCAGAGATATGTGCAGTAGCCATAATAGATCAGAGATATGTGCAGTAGCCATAATAGATCAGAGATATGTGCAGTAGCCATAATAGATCAGAGATATGTGCAGTAGCCATAATAGATCAGAGATATGTGCAGTAGCCATAAAAGATCAGAGATATGTGCAGTAGCCATAATAGATCAGAGATATGTGCAGTAGCCATAATAGATCAGAGATATGTGCAGCAGCTATAATAGATCAGAGATATGTGCAGTAGCCATAATAGATCAGAGATATGTGCAGTAGCTATAATAGATCAGAGATATGTGCAGTAGCCATAATAGATCAGAGATATGTGCAGTAGCCATTAGATCAGAGATATGTGCAGTAGCCATAATAGATCAGAGATATGTGCAGTAGCCATAATAGATCAGAGATATGTGCAGTAGCCATAATAGATCAGAGATATGTGCAGTAGCCATAATAGATCAGAGATATGTGCAGTAGCCATAATAAATCAGAGATATGTGCAGTAGCCATAATAGATCAGAGATATGTGCAGTAGCCATAATAGATCAGAGATATGTGCAGTAGCTATAATAGATCAGAGATATGTGCAGTAGCCATAATAGATCAGAGATATGTGCAGTAGCCATAATAGATCAGAGATATGTGCAGTAGCTATAATAGATCAGAGATATGTGCAGTAGCCATAATAGATCAGAGATATGTGCAGTAGCCATAATAGATCAGAGATATGTGCAGTAGCTATAATAGATCAGAGATATGTGCAGTAGCCATAATAGATCAGAGATATGTGCAGTAGCCATAATAAATCAGAGATATGTGCAGTAGCCATAATAGATCAGAGATATGTGCAGTAGCCATAATAGATCAGAGATATGTGCAGTAGCCATAATAGATCAGAGATATGTGCAGCAGCTATAATAGATCAGAGATATGTGCAGTAGCCATAATAGATCAGAGATATGTGCAGTAGCCATAATAGATCAGAGATATGTGCAGCAGCCATAATAGATCAGAGATATGTGCAGTAGCTATAATGGATCAGAGATATGTGCAGTAGCTATAATAGATCAGAGATATGTGCAGTAGCCAAATCATAAATAGGAAAAGCTGCTCAATCTACCCAAGACTGCACGGCAAAAAAAGTCCGGAGACAGTGGCAGCAGCATCCATTCCTTCCCTTGTCTGTCTGCCCGGCTACCAAATATAGTTTATAACTACAGAAAGTAGAGGAGAGAACTGACTGACTGTCGTTAGCTGTTCCAGTCTGAATTCTCTCTCTTGTCTAAGGGTAAGCGGCATTAACAATGCCAACAACAAAGTCGGGGGCCACCCCCACCCCGCTCTCACTCTCAAGGCGGGACACGCAACAGCCGCAGTTGGGTGTTGCAGAAGACGCGACAACTAAAAGAGGCAGTAAAGACTTGGGAAGTGGGGAGGAGGAAGAGGAAAGATGAAGAATTATTGATGCCGAGGTGGTCTGGCTTGGCAGCTGGGAGGTCCTAGCCGGATTGACAGCAGTCAGAGTCTCATAAGACTGTTAGTAGCGGCATCTCAGAGCATGGCTTGGGCAAGCTTATCACATTAGGGAGGATTTGGGCCCTTTAAGAATCCAATTTTACTACTTGTAGATAGTAGTAGAATTGAAAAAAACGAACCCCCAGATATGTGAAATGACAAGAGATTTTGTGATCCCTAATACCGAATTCTTGAAATTCTTAATCTTTAATCCTGAGATCTTGATCTTTAATCCCGAGATTTTGATCTTTAATCCCGAGATTTTGATCAATAATCCTGAGATCTTAATCTTTAATCCTGAGATCTTGATCTTTAATCCTGAGATCTTGATCTTTAATCCTGAGATTTTGATCTTTAATCCCGAGATTTTGATCAATAATCCTGAGATCTTAATCTTTAATCCTGAGATCTTGATCTTTAATCCTGAGATCTTGATCTTTAATCCTGAGATTTTGATCCTTAATCCCGAGATTTTGATCAATAATCCTGAGATCTTAATCTTTAATCCTGAGATCTTGATCTTTAATCCTGAGATTTTGATCTTTAATCCCGAGATTTTGATCAATAATCCTGAGATCTTGATCTTTAATCCCGAGATCTTGATCTTTAATCCCAAGATCTTAATCTTTAATCCCAAGATCTTGATCATTAATCCCAAGATCTTAATTTTAATCCCGAGATCTTGATCTTTAATCTCGAGATCTTGATCTTTAATCCTGAGATCATGATCTTAATCCCATAATCTTAATTTTTAATCCTGAGATCTTGATCTTTAATCCCGAGATCTTGATATTTAATCCTGAGATCATGATCTTAATCCCAAAATCTTAATTTTAATCCTGAGATCATGATCATTAATCCCAAGATCTTAATTTTAATCCTGAGATCTTGATCTTTAATCCCGAGATCTTGATATTTAATCACAAGATCTTAATCTTTAATAAGATCTTGATCATTAATCCCAAGATCTTAATTTTAATCCCGAGATCTTGATCTTTAATCTCGAGATCTTGATCTTTAATCCTGAGATCTTGATCTTAATCCCAAAATCTTAATTTTTAATCCAAAGATCCTAATTTGAAATCACAAGATCTTAATTCTTAATCTCAAGATCCTGATCTTTAACCCTAAGATCTGAAATACCTTAAATACCAAGACTCTACAGATTCCGCATCCTGGATTCCTGGTGCATCACAGCAATTGAAAGCGCCTCACCCTCAGGCAGCAGCATGTCAATCTCGCTGGCGTCCACGTTTTTAAACATTTTAACGCTCAGCCGATCGCTCTGCTTGAGCCTGACGGCCAGCACCAGACGCTGGTACAGCTGCGGCTCCCCAGCGCCACCGCGACGGCCTCCGCTCATCAGCACAGACCGAGCCCGCCCCAGTAGGCCGGTGGCAGCGGCTTTAGGCGCCTCAGTCTGGCCGATGACCCACACGCGGAGTACGTCGTATTTGGACAGGTCCACGCCCACCTGGGATGCAGAGGTTGGAGCAGCGCATGATGACAGTTATGACTCTTTGGATTGGCTGGGAAGACACTGCACTCGTATATTAAGAGATTTGCATTTTAACGAATGCAAGAAAACACAGTAAAGACTTGGTGAGACGGAGAGACTGGAAGCACAGGGGAATGATGGGAAGAGACTACTGGGAGCACAGGGGAATGATGGGAAGAGACTGGGAGCACAGGGGAATGATGGGAAAAGACTGGGAGCACAGGGGAATGATGGGAAGAGACTCGGAGCACAGGGGAATGATGGGAAGAGACTCGGAGCACAGGGGAATGATGGGAAGAGACTGGGAGCACAGGGGAAGAGAAAAGAAGAGGTGCAGAACGGGGATGGCAGCAGGACAGCATGTACTATTTAAACTCCATCATAATTTCAAGTCACCTGCACGCCGGCCCTGGACTTGTGCAGGCTGAGCGCCCTGGCCACCTGAGCGCTGCCCAATTCGCGAAAATTGCCGGCCTCCAGCACGGCGGCCAGACGGCGCAGGAAGTCAAATTCCGCGTCCAGTCGGGCTCTGCGCGGCATCTGATTGGTCGGCGTGTCGTCGTCTGGGTTCAGCGGGGCGAACAGGTCGCTGCGGGAGGGCGAGACATATCGATTAAGGAATGGCTGACGGGCACTCCCAGATCCTCAGTGGCTGATCCAGCCTCCCAGATCCTCAGTGGCTGATCCAGCCTCCCAGATCCTCAGTGGCTGATCCAGCCTCCCAGATCCTCAGTGGCTGATCCAGCCTCCCAGATCCTCAGTGGCTGATCCAGCCTCCCAGATCCTCAGTGGCTGATCCAGCCTCCCAGATCCTCAGTGGCTGATCCAGCCTCCCAGATCCTCAGTGGTTGATCCAGCCTCCCAGATCCTCAGTGGCTGATCCAGCCTCCCAGATCCTCAGTGGCTGATCCAGCCTCCCAGATCCTCAGTGGCTGATCCAGCCTCCCACATCCTCAGTTGCTATGCAAATCTCCCAGCTCCTCAGTTGATGGGCCAGCCTCCCAGATCCTCAGTTGCTGGGCCAGCCTCCCAGATTCTCAGTTGCTATGCAAATCTCCCAGCTCCTCAGTTGATGGGCCAGCCTCCCAGATCCTCAGTGGCTGGGCCAGCCTCCCAGATCCTCAGTGGCTGGGCCAGCCTCCCAGATCCTCAGTTGCTAAGCCAGACTCCCAGATCCTCAGTTGCTGGGCCAGCCTCCCAGATTCTCAGTTGCTGTGCCAGCCTCCCAGATCCTCAGTTGCTGTGCCAGCCTCCCAGATCCTCAGTTGCTGTGCCAGCCTCTCAGATCCTCAGTCGATGATTCAGCCTCCCAGATCCTCAGTTGCTGGGCCAGCCTCCCAGATCCTCAGTTGCTGGGCCAGCCTCCCAGATCCTCAGTTTCTGTGCCAGCCTCCCAGATCCTCAGTTTCTGGGCCAGCCTCCCAGATCCTCAGTTGCTGGGCCAGCCTCCCAGATCCTCAGTTGCTGGGCCAGCCTCCCAGATCCTCAGGTGCTGTGCCAGCCTCCCAGATCCTCAGTTGCTGTGCCAGCCTCTCAGATCCTCAGTCGATGATTCAGCCTCCCAGATCCTCAGTTTCTGTGCCAGCCTCCCAGATCCTCAGTTGATGGGCCAGCCTCCCAGATCCTCAGTTGATGGGCCAGCCTCCCAAATCCTCAGTTGATGGGCCAGCCTCTCAGATCCTCAGTTGCTAAGCCAGCCTCCCAGATCCTCAGTTGCTGGGCCAGCCTCCCAGATTCTCAGTTGCTATGCAAATCTCCCAGCTCCTCAGTTGATGGGCCAGCCTCCCAGATCCTCATTTGCTGGGCCACAGATCCTCAGTTGCTAAGCCAGCCTCCCCATACATGAGCAACCTCCGAAATTTGGTCGGCCATGCGACTTAGTTTCAACAAAAATGCGACGTAGTTTTTGGCCAAAAATGCGACTTACATGTAAAAAAAACCCTAAAGCAAAATTAACGCAACTTTGGGTAAACGGCAGGAGTAACTATGACTGTCTTATTAAGCCAAAATGCCTCGTCAGCTACTTAGTACTACTACTTGGTTATTTTTTCAGGTGGGCATTTTTGCGACTTCCTTGGTTGGCCGCCAGATCGGTCGGCCGGATCGGCCGACTCGGCCGACTGTTGCGCATGTATGAGCCTCCCAGATCCTCATTTGCTGGGCCACAGATCCACAGTTGCTCACCGCAGCTCCCTCAGAGTGCCGTAGAACTGCCCCACCAGAGCATGGTCAAGCGAAGCGGCCAAGTTTTGAAAACTGGCCTGCTGACCGGCCGAGCTCACGGCAGCCTCTTTGCACAGCAGACGGACTAGCGACGCCTTGGCCAGCGGCAGGTGCCGCTCCCTGAAGCCGCCAGCCCCCGGCTCTTGCGGACCGACCTCCAGCTTGGCCAGAGCGGCGCCGACATTGCGAAGGCGTCGCCAACTGCCGCCGGGCAGCAGGGGGATGGGCAGCTCACTGACCCGGTCAAACAGGCGACGATAAGAGACGCCGCCAAGTGACTTCTTCAGCATCTGGCTGAGTTAAAGCTGAGTGGTTAGACTGGCTGCAGTTGGTGGGTCACAGGCTGGGTGTTAACTTTATTATCGACATCTTGATGCTAAATTGGCACCCAGTTTTTTTCCAAGCTAGATTCAATTTAAGTTCCATGTACTTTTAAAAACTTTTTTGACCTATTCTAACTGGCAACCCAGTTTTCAGTTTAACTTTGATGCTTAAGAAAGCCCAGAGTTTTATGCTTTTTAATTGTAATATTCCAATACAATTTGTCTAATCTAAGTCGAGCTCAAGAGTATGGTTTAGGGATGTTTTTTAAATTCTTTGCTTTAGAAATGTAAAAAATAGGAAAATAATTGCAAAATGCCTGCACTATTAAATATATGCATTATTGATTTTTATATTGATTACTGAAAATGTTTTACTATAGCTTGTACTATCTTCAGGCAATAATATTTCAAAAATGGAAGGATAAAAAGGATTTAGAATAGTGTAAATAGATACTAATTAGGCTTAATATCAAATCATGATCAAATCTCAATTATCTCAAAAGTATAGATCTTGAGTTGCAAAAATTTCAAAAAAAATGTGATTTTGTCTAACCCATAGAGATAGGATAAAAGGAGAAATAGGATATGATAATAAAAATAGGATAGGATAAATGGAAATACCCTATTACTTCTGTTGTTCACTACTAAGTCTAAAGCTATGTTTAAAAAATAAAACTAGGCCTCTTTGCTACATATATAAAAAGGCCTAAATCATAAATGATCACTTATGCAACTATTCGTAGAAATGTTCTATATACACAAACAAGCATAAAGAATAAACTAGCCTAATTAGAGGCTACCACATAAAAAAGAAGATTAGAAAAAAATATTGTTCATTTTTATATATAAATCTGCTAGTCACAAAACTAAGTCATATTTTCAATAAAAAATAAGTTGCATAGCTAATGTAACTTCAAAGTATATAGATATATCGATAAAAATCACTATAATTATTAAGGTCTTGATATCATAGATCTAATCAATGACAAAAAACATTACTTAATGAAAAATGATTCAAGGTCACAAACTAGCAAATATTTAATATAAGTTAATAAGACAAAATCTTAGAATAGATAAAATTCATGATTTAAGTTATAATCACTAATAGTTTGATAGTTTTCAAAATACAAATTATGATACCATTGGTATAATGAGTGACAATACTTTAACATATATGTGATTTTTATACAATGCTAAAAAAGGTATTAGATGGCAAAAATTTTTTATTATATCTAACCCTATGACAATCAAGGTTCTATTAGTATATGAGAAAAGCCTAGTGTTAGGGTTGTACTTTGTTTTTTTATGTTGTTTCATCATCATCTCTCTCTCTTTCCTGTGACTAATCATTCTTATATGCTATTGCTTTATTCCTGACCATATCTATTGAAATATTTATACTTTCCAACTTATACATAGTTTTAACCTCCTGCCAACCAATAGACATGTCTATTGATATACATAGTTTTGTGTTATAAAGTCAATACTTAGTAAATTTGGTATAGTTCTTTTTGTGTAAGCCTATTTTCTCCTTTACTTACAAATATGTCTTGACTCAGTTTTGCCTAGACTTACACTTAGTGGTTAGCTATTGCTGAGTATATATCAAGTGGCAATCTTCTAGTTTGTTTTAAAATGTTATTTTTAATAGGATATATAACAATTAACTGACATCAATTAACTGACATTCCAAGATGTCAGCAGTTCGTCTACCTCGGCGGTCTGGTTCCCGATGTCCGTGAGGATCTGCAGCGTCGCCAAGGACTTGCCTGGGCTGCCTTTTGTTCTATAAGGTCAGTCCTGCAGTCTGAGGCCCTACCGGACTGCCAGAAGGCAGCGCTGTTCCAGGCGGTGATCGAGACCATCCTGTTATACAACACTGAGACCTAGACGCTAACAGACTCACTTGAGGCTCAAGTCAACGTGGCGCACACTGGCCTGCTGCGTGCCACCTTCAAGATCAGCAACGAGCGAGTCACCAACACGACGCTCTATCATTGCACCAGCCTGGCCCATCCTAGCAATCTGCTGCGCCGTCGGCGACTCCAGCTGGCAAGCCATGTCATCCCTGATTGCAGTACATGGGCATTTTGGCGGACGGCGTCCGGCGCGGATCAGCCTGCGCGGCGCAGCATTGGTGGTGGACCAGGGGTAAGTTGCAAAAATGCCACCCCATAGAATACGGGCGTAGTACTAATTAGATGCCGAGGCATTTAGGCTTGATAAGACAGTCATAGTTACTCCTGCCGTTTACCCAAAACTTAAGCGTTAATTTTGCTTTAAGGTTTCTTTCACAGGTAAGTCATTTCACAGCGTGGCGCAGGTTGTGTAGGTGTCTGGCGTACTTAAGCCATGCGCTGCAATAGGGATGTCATCTACGCTGAGGCCTACTGTCCGGAGCCAGTGCAGGAGATGCTGCTACTTATGTTGCAGGCACCCTACCGGCGGGGACAGGCGAGGACTCGGCGCTACGTCGACTGTCTGCTGGCTGACACTGGCGCCCTAGACTCTGCCAATGGTGCGGCCTTTGTTCGTGCCCAAGCTTCGAAGTGCACCATCTGACGCTGCTTTCGCAAACTGACAGCGTACTCTGTTGTTGTTGTTATATAACAATTAAATACAAATAGTCAATTAGGGCCTAGTCAGTCAAGCAGTTAGGCCTAGTTAGATAGAGACATTAGTATATTTAGATTATTTCAACTCCAGAAAAGTAATCTACAAACTATTTTAAGTACAAAAAACTACCTTTAAGAGACCTTAGCCTGATTAAGCACTAATTCTATGCTTCTAAACTTGTTGTTATAATGGGACTAACATCAGAAAGCCACAAATAGTCTATGCCATGGCCAAAACATTAAAACATTTTGCAACTTGAAAAAAGTCTATGGTCTAGACTTTAGTCCAAACATCTATGGTCTTTAGGCCCTAACAAGTTAACAAATAACAAATAGGGCCTAAATAGAAATAGTCTAAACAAGTTTAGAAGCATATAATTAGTGCTTAATCAGGCTTAGGTTTTTTGCAATGCTAGAGGAATTCCTCTAGATGTGCCTCAAAAAGGACATCAGACAGAAGTGCTATTCATAATAAAGCTTGGTGTTGCTGGCTAGCTAGCCATGTTGTAAAAAAACTTGCTAATAAAACTTATCAAACTTGTTCTTGCTGTAGCATACTGCATACATCGTCACATCGATACATTTTGATTTACTTAGTAGGCCTAGTAGATAGTAAAGCCAGAGCAAGTTATATCTAATGCTAAGAATTTTTAAGAATTTTAAGAATTAGATAAAATAAGAAAAAGCAAGATAAGGCTATTTAAATTTTTATTAGATTCCTATATAGTGAGATTTCACCTATAGACTAGATACTAGGGGGTGAAATGGAAATATATCCCAAAAACAAATAGGCAGGGTGTTGTTGGTATTTCTTCGCTTCGCGGCCCGGCGGCCGGCCTAACGCATTCGTAGTCCAAAATTCCATAAAGCAAATAATATTTAAACAAATACTTTTTGAACTAGAAATTAGGTACTAAACAGATTAGACTTGTAACGGTGCATTTTCTTCATAATTTATGTAAATTTACCCTAAATTCCAGCTTCGTTCACTTGCTCTACCAACATTTTCAACTTCTTAGATCATTTCTTCTTATTGCAATACTACTTCAAGTGCTATAACAAAAATATCTAAATTTATAAAACTGTAGAAAGAGATTGATATTTTACTAGGAAATCTTATTATTTAGTCATTGTAGTCAGTGCATGAGGGAAGGCGAGGGTGCCAGGTCAATGGCTCCCCTCAGCCGTGTCAAAATGTTTGCTATATCTTTTTGTCTTCTTTTGCGATTGTCGCCGATTCTTGAACAGTTTGGACTTAGACGCAGACGCATGCATGATGCTGATTTGGAAGAGGCTTAGTATAGGTTGCCCCCTCAAAATTTCTAAATTGTCGCTTAATTGTGGTGTCAATGCAAATGCAATTCCCAATGCAATGGGAATTGAGTGCTTTTGCCAGTATGTACACATAGAGCAGTAAATTGTTTATTTACTGTCATGCATAATGTCATACATAATGTCATACATAGAAAAATTTAATGCATGCTAAACACAGAAACCTTCACATTTTATATTGATTGTTTCACAATTTTTATTGAAAAAAACGGCCTTAAATTCCTCTTTTTTCAGCAACGGAAGAATAAATTCCTTTGCGAGATACAAAGATGTCAAATCTGGTACCCATCACTATCGGGTACTAGCTCAAATGGTAGAGCGCTCGCTTAGCATGCGAGAGGTACAGGGATCGATGCCCTGGTACTCCATAGAATTTTTACATGTAATGCTTATCGCTTGATTGTTTTATTAAATACGTTTGTACAGAACAAGAATTTTTTAATATAATGACATTTTGCATTTGCATTTTGCTTGCATTTTTGTCTTTTTAGGCAGAAATTACTATTTAAAACGTGTAGCGATATGTATCGAAAAGAATATAACTAGTTAGAAAAATAAATTGGCATGAAAATATAGCTAAGATCGCAGGCTTCACAACTTTACTCAGAAATCAGTCGGTTGAATACGAGCGTATCTTGCAGCACAGCAAAAGTTTTTGCAGCTGGCACATATTCTTCTCTACAAACATTTAGAATGTGGATAAGGAAGTAAGTGGGAGTTGGATGGGATCAATGTGATCAATAATTACTATTTTTACAGTTTGTTACAATTTACAACGAAAGAAACACAAGTGCCATCATCAACTGTGGCTGCGCAACGTTTATTTTAACAAAAGCAGAAAAGGCATCAGCGAAATTAGGAAAATTAAAACCGTGAATTTGAAGCGCACTAAAGCCAATAAAACAGAAGTTCCTAATAGGAATCAAAATTTTCTGGCAATACTACTGACCTCATTGAGCGTAGTAGTATACACAATATCTTCAATGTATAAAACCTACAGAAGTTTCACAATCATCAGGTTCCTTCGGGTTCAATGATCATTTTATGTTCAGTATCTCATCATTGTGTGTCCAATATCCCCATCATTGTGTGTCCAATATCCCCATCATTGTGTGTCCAATATCCCATCAAATTGTGTGTCCAATATCCCATCATTGTTTCCAATGTCCCCATCATTGCGTGTACAATATCCCATCATTGTGCGTCTAATATCCCAACATTGTGTCCAATGTCCCATCATTGTGTGTCCAATATCCCATCATTGTTTCGTTTCCAATGTCCCTATTATTATGTGATAATTTGCAGTCCCAAAAAAGATACCTAACATTTAAGGTACTACATGCATATTTTCACAGGAAGGACCCGTGAAGGACCTTTCAAGATGTAGTTTAAGCCTGTAATTCAGTTTTCAAATTTCAATTCGAATGCACTACAATGGTTCAGAAGCCCCGCACCCAACCCAAAATATTTATCGCATCAAAGTTGACAAGCCCTTGGCAGTGCAATGAAGTGCTGCAGTACCGTATGTGCAGGGGTATTATTACAAGTAAATTGACGAGAGCATTAGCTACCCAGTCTATTATCGAATACGGATACCCCGCATCGAGGAGTTCGTTTCAAAGTCAACATTCAGTTAACTCTGAACCCAGAGAGAGAGAGAGAGAGATCGGAGAGAGAATTTCATGTGACAGAGAGAAAACCATTTTACAATGACAGTATTATAAAATCGCTGAAAATAGCACAACTCAGAGCAATGTCGATGTCAACCTTTGACCTCCTTGGCCAACTGGTTAAAACAAGAATGTTTTAGCAACTAAATATAGGTCTGGTAAAGTGGCTCGCTCAATGAAAAGTAAATAAATAAAAGTCATTATCAACATGAAATGTATAGTTATTTATTTGAATTGCCGATGCATTTCCAATATTCCACTGTGTTCATTATCCCACTAATGTATTGTTGTAGGTAAACAGTAGGAGTAACTTAACAGTCTTACAATACGAAAACGCCTCGTCATCTAATTAGTGCCAATTAAAAGAATTGCAACACTTGAATAAATTTCCCCCCCCAACCCCTATCCGACTCCACTAGGAATTTGGATATGTGCCAACTTTGCATGCACTGGCGGATCCAGGGGTTCAAGGGGTCGTCTGACCCCCCCCCCATTCCCGAGAGAATTCGGGGGGGGTGTACATGTATGACCATTCTGGAAAACAGAAAAATGTTTCGTTTGCCCTTTCGTAGCTCGAAGCTTGAACTCACTCGCGGATCCAGGACGGGTCAAGTGGGTTGGCTGACCCCCCTCCCCAGAACAAAATCCTGTCTCTGGCACGAGCCATGAGAAAGGGCCTATTTTAGTGATTAGAAAAATATAGTTAATGTGTTTTTAAGCTAAATCTCTTAAGCCATCAAACGAATAGCAGCTATTGCCATAAATTACAAGTGACAACGCAATTCGCCGCCTTTCCAATGACGATCGAAGTGAGCAATGCTATTCTCGTGTTCAATAGTTGCCTTTGAACACCTCTACAGCCACCGTTTCTTTATTGGGTAACCCCGCTCTGATAAAGGCAAAACCGCTAATAAAGAAATCACAAACCACTTTTTAAAAAATTACCTGCGGCGGCTTTGCCTCCCCTGGCATCAACTGGTAGCAACCGGTATTGCTGCACCAATGCTCAAGAACTGAGATAAGAAGCACGTGCAAGAGCAAAATTTTTACTGATTATTTTAAAATTATAAAAAAAATCGAGAAAAAAGATTAAGTTTGACCCGTTTCTCCGGACTTTGGTCTGTTCAAAAAAATAGTTAAAGTGCGCTTCGTTCTGGAAAAAAATGTACAGAAGAGGCGGAGTGGAGGATTGGCCAGTAGAATACACTCCTGTGCAGTTCGCAGTTTAAGCTTTAATTGTTCATAGCCTGATGACCTTGCAATGCCATGCTAGTCAGGCCTTTTGTGTGTCTTTACCATAGACGATTTTACAATAATGAAGACAATATAGTGTTTACCATAATGGAGACACTAAAACCAAGGACAACTTGATAACTCAGGACCGGAAACGAGCCGATTCATGGCGAAAAAAGTATGAGGCTCGTTTAAAAGCATTGTTTAGCAATTTGACGATCATTATTCACATTTTTAATGCAGAACAATCCATTACTACAAACAATGCATTGTCTGTAGGATCTGAAAACAGAAAAACAATACAAAGAATCAGCGGTCGCAGCCAGTGGCGCAACCAGGGGGGGGGGGGGGGGGGGGGGGCGCCCCCCCCTTAGGCGGGGGACCGAAAAAAAATCAAAGAGGGGACCAAGCGAATTTTCGCCAAAAACAGAGACACTACAACACTATGTAGGAACACTGCATCAATGGAGACACTACAACACTATGTAGGAACACTGCATCAACGGAGACACTACAACACTATGTAGGAACACTGCATCAACGGAGACACTACAACACTATGTAGGAACACTGCATCAACGGAGACACTACAACACTATGTAGGAACACTGCATCAACGGAGACACTACAACACTATGTAGGAACACTGCATCAACAGAGACACTACAACACTATGTAGGAACACTGCATCAACGGAGACACTACAACACTGTAGGAACACTGCATCAACAGAGACACTACAACACTATGTAGGAACACTGCATCAACGGAGACACTACAACACTATGTAGGAACACTGCATCAACGGAGACACTACAACACTATGTAGGAACACTGCATCAACAGAGACACTACAGCACTATGTAGGAACACTGCATCAACGGAGACACTACAACACTATGTAGGAACACTGCATCAACGGAGACACTACAACACTATGTAGGAACACTGCATCAACGGAGACACTACAACACTATGTAGGAACACTGCATCAACGGAGACACTACAACACTGTAGGAACACTGCATCAACAGAGACACTACAACACTATGTAGGAACACTGCATCAACGGAGACACTACAACACTATGTAGGAACACTGCATCAACGGAGACACTACAACACTATGTAGGAACACTGCATCAACAGAGACACTACAACACTATGTAGGAACACTGCATCAACGGAGACACTACAACACTATGTAGGAACACTGCATCAACGGAGACACTACAACACTATGTAGGAACACTGCATCAACAGAGACACTACAACACTATGTAGGAACACTGCATCAACGGAGACACTACAACACTATGTAGGAACACTGCATCAACGGAGACACTACAACACTATGTAGGAACACTGCATCAACGGAGACACTACAACACTATGTAGGAACACTGCATCAACGGAGACACTACAACACTATGTAGGAACACTGCATCAACAGAGACACTACAACACTATGTAGGAACACTGCATCAACAGAGACACTACAACACTATATAGGAACACTGCATCAACGGAGACACTACAACACTATGTAGGAACACTGCATCAACGGAGACACTACAACACTATGTAGGAACACTGCATCAACAGAGACACTACAACACTATGTAGGAACACTGCATCAACGGAGACACTACAACACTATGTAGGAACACTGCATCAACAGAGACACTACAACACTATGTAGGAACACTGCATCAACGGAGACACTACAACACTATGTAGGAACACTGCATCAACGGAGACACTACAACGCTTACGTAGAAACACTACATCAATGGAGACACTACAACACTACGTAGAAACACTACATCAATGGAGACACTACAACACTGTAGGAACACTGCATCAACGGAGACACTACAACACTATGTAGGAACACTGCATCAACGGAGACACTACAACACTATGTAGGAACACTGCATCAACGGAGACACTACAACACTATGTAGGAACACTGCATCAACGGAGACACTACAACACTATGTAGGAACACTGCATCAACGGAGACACTACAACACTATGTAGGAACACTGCATCAACGGAGACACTACAACACTATGTAGGAACACTGCATCAACAGAGACACTACAACACTATGTAGGAACACTGCATCAACGGAGACACTACAACACTGTAGGAACACTGCATCAACAGAGACACTACAACACTATGTAGGAACACTGCATCAACGGAGACACTACAACACTATGTAGGAACACTGCATCAACGGAGACACTACAACACTATGTAGGAACACTGCATCAACAGAGACACTACAGCACTATGTAGGAACACTGCATCAACGGAGACACTACAACACTATGTAGGAACACTGCATCAACGGAGACACTACAACACTATGTAGGAACACTGCATCAACGGAGACACTACAACACTATGTAGGAACACTGCATCAACGGAGACACTACAACACTGTAGGAACACTGCATCAACAGAGACACTACAACACTATGTAGGAACACTGCATCAACGGAGACACTACAACACTATGTAGGAACACTGCATCAACGGAGACACTACAACACTATGTAGGAACACTGCATCAACAGAGACACTACAACACTATGTAGGAACACTGCATCAACGGAGACACTACAACACTATGTAGGAACACTGCATCAACGGAGACACTACAACACTATGTAGGAACACTGCATCAACAGAGACACTACAACACTATGTAGGAACACTGCATCAACGGAGACACTACAACACTATGTAGGAACACTGCATCAACGGAGACACTACAACACTATGTAGGAACACTGCATCAACGGAGACACTACAACACTATGTAGGAACACTGCATCAACGGAGACACTACAACACTATGTAGGAACACTGCATCAACAGAGACACTACAACACTATGTAGGAACACTGCATCAACAGAGACACTACAACACTATGTAGGAACACTGCATCAACGGAGACACTACAACACTATGTAGGAACACTGCATCAACGGAGACACTACAACACTATGTAGGAACACTGCATCAACAGAGACACTACAACACTATGTAGGAACACTGCATCAACGGAGACACTACAACACTATGTAGGAACACTGCATCAACGGAGACACTACAACACTATGTAGGAACACTGCATCAACGGAGACACTACAACACTATGTAGGAACACTGCATCAACGGAGACACTACAACGCTTACGTAGAAACACTACATCAATGGAGACACTACAACACTACGTAGAAACACTACATCAATGGAGACACTACAACACTGTAGGAACACTGCATCAACGGAGACACTACAACACTATGTAGGAACACTGCATCAACGGAGACACTACAACACTATGTAGGAACACTGCATCAACGGAGACACTACAACACTATGTAGGAACACTGCATCAACGGAGACACTACAACACTATGTAGGAACACTGCATCAACGGAGACACTACAACACTATGTAGGAACACTGCATCAACGGAGACACTACAACACTATGTAGGAACACTGCATCAACGGAGACACTACAACACTATGTAGGAACACTGCATCAACAGAGACACTACAACACTATGTAGGAACACTGCATCAACAGAGACACTACAACACTATGTAGGAACACTGCATCAACGGAGACACTACAACACTATGTAGGAACACTGCATCAACGGAGACACTACAACGCTTACGTAAAAACACTATACCGGTACATCGCGAAGCTCACGAGTGTCTCTGTGGCACTAAAAAGTCGTGCGTTCACATCATTTACTGGCTATTTCGCAGCAATGGATGCTTGTTTTTACCATAGAATATCACTGCGAGTCTTTATCCATGTAGGCTGGGTTCAGTGCAATTCATGCTTTATAGTACAGTGCATTATTGTATTGCAAGCAGACGAGTTTTTAAACACACAATAGGAATAATTATTGTTCTGACTAATTGCTCGTCTTTTTAGCTTAACTAACCTGTAAACTGTTTATAGATAATTTGGTCAGGCTCGAAAATGCAAAAATTAGTTTTTTCTAACAGAATATTCGAGAAATAAAACTACACGCAGAGAGCGATAAGGGAACGTCAGCGCCATGCAGGTAAAGTGACGAAAAATGAGCAGCGGGCTGGAAGAAACAGAAGAGCGCGCTCAGGAAACCAGTTCTGATAACTCTAACGGCACAGAAACACATAGAGAGGGTGCAGTTTCCTAATTTCAGAGAGTTGTTGAACTTTGCCCCCCACCCTCCCTCTACCCTCCCCAGCAACGAAATCTAAACTATTTTGCAGTTTAAGAGAAAGCAGGCTTATCTCCTAACCGAAGTTGCAATCAGTTATGAAATCTGGACCCCAAGATGGACCCTAACAGCTAGTTGAAGGGTATAAAAAGGCGGCTTTGGGGCTCTGGAGTCCAGTTCAACCAATTTTTCCTTTGGCTCTCAGGTCAAAAGAATTCTTTAACTCTATACTTGCAAATTGTTGCAATCTGAGAAACTTTGCAAACTAAATTGAAGACTCCAACGATGGAGCACAAGACGGTGCTTCTTCTGCTAGTGCTGGCGGCTCTGGCTAATGCTGGTAAGCTGGAATTTAGTCAGAAATTTTGCTCTTTTGTTCAACAATGTAGGCGTGTATAGCTGTATCTCGTTGTGTAAGTGTAAGACATTTAGCTTCGTATGTGTCTTGTGTTCATACTAGTCAGATAAATTTATTGAAAGATTGATAGAATTCATGTAATCTGTACCAATCACTGATTTAGATATTCAAATACAGGAATCCATCGGCTGAAATTTTGGGGGAAAGCCCAACAACTGATGCGTGTCTATATTTCAAGAATTAATCCGTGGATTAAAGAGAGAACTGAATGACTAGAAGCTCAAAACTAATATTTTGCATTTGTCAGCGAAGTTCATAATCAAGCCAATAAAGTTGAGGATTGCCTTTTGGCAGCAGTAGATTTTGGTCTTGCCCATAGACCATAGAAGTTGACAATTCGGACATAGACATCAGCACAAACAAGGATGCCAGCATCAGCCTCTTTCATAGACTCTCTCAGTTTTCAAAACTGTTATTGAATTTTTCAACTCATAGAAATCATACTTAAACATCGACTTCCACGCGGTAAAGATCAGAGTTATCAACTTGTTTGCCTTTTTCCGTCTATGTCTTTGTCTATGGGCAACAGCCAAATGGGTGTTCAGATTCGAAAATGACTGACCTAATCAACTTTATAACACCGCCAATCACCAAATAACAGGTCCGCTGACACGTCGGCAGGATGGCGGTTGCGCCAAATCTTGCCCACGCCCAAAGGACGGCGACGCCCCGTCCCCTTACACTCCCGGCAAGTCCTACACTTTCAACTACATGACCGGGGTGCGATCCGAGATCAAAGGCGCCTCCGAGGAATCTACTGGACTTCGCCTGACTGCCAAAGTCGTGCTGGATGCATTCTCGACCTGCGAGTTGGCCATGCGGATGGAGGAGGTCCGAGTCAGCGAGCAGGACCCCTCGGACCCGACTCGCTGGACCGAGAGCCCGCATCAGGCGCAGTTCGAAAGTGAGCTCACCGCCTCCGATGTCCACTTCGTCCTGCGGAACGGCCAAATCCCGGAAGTTTGCGCCGAGCTGCTGGAACCCGAGTGGGTGTTGAACATCAAGAAGGCCGCGATCAGCATGCTGCAGAACACGAACCCAAACAAAGTCGAGTCCTACAATGGCATCGAGGTGAGTCATTAGATTCGACTCATAATGATCTGAATAGTTTACCCTGTCGATGGCTTAAGATTAAGAGAAGTGCTTAAACATCTTGCACAATCATTTGTGCTCACCCTTAGTTGAAGCTTGGGACTCATAGCAGGGGAGAAACAAACATGCAGAACAACTCACTGCCCGCGTTGCTAAGCTTCAGCTTACGCGAGCTCAAGGGAGAGAAACGGTCGCATCGAGCTCCAGAATAATGCCATCAAAGCTTTTAGTCAAAGTATTTGGTGCACTTTAAAGACAATCCTCTGTTCCCGGTTTGAAAAACTTGTATTTCTGAGAAATAGACATGTAAAAATTCCTGCATTCACTCTCCGTTTTTTCCAGACGGACATCAGCGGCAAGTGCAAGGTCACCTACTCGCCAGCCAAGGAGAGCGGCCGAGAATTCGAGGTGGTCAAAGTCACCGACCTGATGAGCTGCCTGGACCAGCAGCGGGTTCGAGGCAGCTTCCAGAGCAGCTCCTACAGAGTCCCGGCTCAGATCCAGTCGATGCCGCTAACAAAGGCCAACAGGACCTGCAAGGTTGTCTACTATTCTAGCGGCAATCTCAAGAGCTCCCTGTGCACCGAGGAGCACATCTTCAGGCCGTTCAGCACCGACAACGCCGGCGCTGTCACGCAGGTCGAGCAGAGGATGGAGTTTATTGGCTCTGGCGGAATGCCCAGGCTCAGTCACGGTAACATTATTTTACTTTTGCTTGGTTATAATTTGGGTTACATGTATTCTGTTGCATGAGTTAATCGATCTGCTGTATTGTACTCTAATGGCGTCCGATAGCAGAAAAAATATTGAAATGCTTTTTTTCACAAGATAAATCTCACTCGTAGGGTGGTAGATTTTAACCTCGTGATTTTAACTCGTGACTCTGACCAGAGGGTCTTATCGCTGACCTATTTCTTCCATACCCAGCTGCTGCCCTGGAGGAACTGATAAGACGTGACCAGTTTGGTTAGGCCAGTTTGATCAACACTGGTCCCCTTTGATAAGTTGCCGAGAGTCCACCAAACTTTGATAGCTCGTACGAAAGTGAAAGTCCGAGGTCAGGGTGAAATCAAAATTCGGGTCGCCATTGAATCTCAGCTATCAAAATTGCTCTGACCAAGTTGGTCAGAGTTCATGTTTTGCAGATTTAGTTTCTGGGTCGAGAATCTAAAGTCGACCGAGGGTACACAACAAAAAACAAAATGCGCGTACACACACACACACACACACCTCAACCCAAGCCCATCAACAATCTTATTTCAGATCATACTTTCAAGCGAAGCCCGCTAGAATATCAGCACCACGACTTCAAGCAGCCCTCCCGAGTACCCGAGCAGGATGTCCGGTCAGTTCTGAACGACCTCTGCGAGCTTGGTACCTCCGTGACGCCGCAGACGCCGAAACTGTTCAACGAGCTGATCCATCGACTTCGAGGTCTATCCAGCCAGCAACTCGCAGCAATCCGAAGCGAAGTAGAAGGCTCTTCTGTTTGCCGGCGCAATGGTCAGATGGCTCAGCAGTTCTTCTTTGACGCATTGCCCATGGTCTCGACTGCAGCAGCAACCGCAATGATGAAGGAGCTCGTTCTAAGCGGAAAGATTTCGTCGACTATTTCAGAAATGTGGCTCACGTCTCTTGCTTTTGTGCAGCAACCAGAAAGGGCAATGCTGGAAAGCCTTCTTCCTCTGCTAGAAGCCGAGAACCCAAGTCAACAAGCCCAGCTGGGTATCGGTGCCCTGGTGCATCAGTACTGCAAGAGCAGGTCCGAGTGCAGCAAGGATCCGATTGTGAAAAGCATCGGAGCTGCCCTACAGAGGCTTCTTGGCAGGGACTGTTCCACCGGAGATCGGAAAGCTCTGCTAACGACACTCAAGGCTATCGGAAACGCTGGATATCTCATTGACCTCATGCCCACCCTGGTGCAGTGCGTCAATCGAGAGGCCAACCTGGTGGAAGTTCGGGTTGCGGCCATCGAAGCCCTCAGACGAACACCCTGCTCGGAAGACAGAACACCACTGATGAAGCTGATTCGAAACAAGGACGTGGACTCTGAGCTGCGAATCACAGCCTACCTAGGCCTGATGTCCTGTCCGACAATGGAATTGTTCGACACTGTCAAGGAGCTCCTGACGGCTGAGAGCAGCAACCAGTTCGCCTCCTTCATGTGGACGCATCTAACCAACCTTCTGGAAACTTCTGATCCGCACAAGCAGGACATCCGCCTCATTGTCGAAGATGTGAAGCTCAAGAAGCAGTACGATCTCGATAAGCTAAAGTTCAGCCGGAATGTCGAGAAGTCCTTCTTTTCAAACTACCTGAATGCTGGTGCCAAGGTGGAGTCCAACCTGATCTGGTCTCAACGAAGCTTTCTGCCTCGGTCTGCCACTCTAAACATGACGCTCGACCTTTTCGGCAAGTCGTTTAATTTCTTTGAAGTCGGCGGTCGTGTTCAAGGCCTAGAGACCCTACTGGAGAAGTACCTCGGGCCCAAAGGAATGGAGCGCAAACAGCAGACGGACACAAACAGTCAACTGGCTGAACTCGACAACACCTTCAAGGTTATCGAAGACGAAATCGGCGGCAGTTTGGATATCAAGGTCTTCGGACACCAGATTGCCTTTGTGGACTTGTGGAGGGAGAACCTGGAGCGCAGCGGTACCAATTTGCTTGAGTGGCTCAACTCTTTGAAGCAGCTTCGAGAGGTCAACTGGCAGAAGTCTTTCTCTTTCCTGGATACGCAGGTCTCTATCCCAACAATCTCTGGCTTTCCTCTGATCCTGGGCACCAATGGTACAGCTTCTTTTGTCATTAAGAGCAGCGGCAAACTAGACGTTAAGAAACTGATGCAGTGGCCGCCAAAGGTTGAGGTTGAAGGCAAGCTTTCTCCATCTGGAACTGTGCATCTTAGCGGAATGCTTGGCATTGGAACGATCTATGGGGACTATGGCGTGAAGATGACCGCCAGTATTCACAGCAGCACGGAGATGCAAGCTACGATCAAGACGTCGAATGGCGAAGAACTGCAGGTCGAGTTCCAGCAGCCCAGAGACCGACAGAACATTCTGAACACGAAGACCAGCTACTTTGTGATTCATCGCTCTGTGGAACGCGAACAAACTATGCGTCGGGATCTTCTGATCAAGCACAAGGCTTGCTCCCAGGGCAAGCTGATGGAGAAGATTCTGGGAGTAGAATTTTGCGCCGAGATTAGCTATCCTACCCTGGTACCGCAGGAAAGCGCGCCTTTGGCTCCACTGGCTGCCGGAATGGAGATGGATGTTACCATGTTTAAGCGCGATACGCACACAAGCTACCAGCTGCACCTAGTCAACAAGAAGGAAGGAATGAACCGTCACTGGAAGGCTCTGATCGACACCCCCGGCTCAAGGGTGGACCGGAAGCTTCATGCTGAGTTTGTCATCGATTCTACCAATAAGCGAATCGAGGCCTCATTGCTCACCCCTTGGAAAAAGGGAAAAGTTTTGATGAATGTTGACTCGGAAGGCTCCTCCAAGCGGCTGGTTTTTTCAACCGAAGTCGATGGCACTGTGTACACTAGAGCTACAGCCAACTATCGCAAGAGTGAAACAGCAGAGGAAGTGAAGCACGAGCTGGAGAGGATGGAGCTCCGATTCCTCACCTCCGAACCGGTCATCCTGAAAGGTCTGATCAGTAGAGGCAAGCTGTCTAACGAAGAAAACTGGAAGGTAGAATTTAGCGCAGAAAATATTCTAACTAGCCCGATCACTGTGAGCAGCACCTTCATGCAGACTGGCCCCACAGCAGCAGCCACAGCAAGCCTGAACTCACCCTTCCTTAGCGGCAAGCTTCGATCTGATTACGCGTTGACAAGTGGCAGCATCTCTGGCATGACAACTGTGTCATACAAGATCGGGGAGAAGAGCGAGCAGACCATCCGGATTGAGCCGACGCTCAAGTTTTCGGCTTCGACTGGTGAGCACCATCTCAAAGGCAGCTTTAAGTGCTTGCTTTCCGAGTTTCCGCAGTACAACACTTATGTAGCCGCTTTTTCCAAGCGAAGCAACTACTACAACCACGAACTGGATATCGTCGCGGAGTTTGGTAACAGTGGAGACTTCGCACGTTTGCAGAAGAAGTACGAAGTGGCCCAGCGCGAAGGCAACAATCAGTACAAGTTGACAGCAACTTTGGAGACGAAAACAGCAAAGTACAACATGCAAAAAGAGTTTGAGTACGATAATTCCTGGACACAAGTGCGCTCAAAGCTGATGGCCAGTGATGAAAAGGTGGCTGGCAGAAACTTTGAAACAAGTTTGGAGTTCAGCCGCCAACCCGGTACCATTTTGTACACGGCTTCCGCGAGGACCCAAGTGGTTGATCAAATCTACAAGGCCGTCTCCAAGCTGCAGCGTCTATCGAGAACTTTCAGATTTGAAACCGCTGTTGCACTGCCCGATGTGGAGCACAGCATGGCTGTTGAGCTTCAACATCAGACGGAGAAGTATTCGGCTAAGGGTCGCCTAAATCTGGCTGATTATACCAGAATCGAGACTGAGCTGCATCTGGATACCAGCAGCTCCGAGCCATCAATCTCTGCAGCTGTTGCTTCTCCTAGCGGGATCTACTCTGCAAACGCGTCAGCCAAGTTCAGCTACGATGACATCACAATCCAAGGACAGTTGGCTGCGCCAGGAGTTGATGTAAGGAGTCGATTGTTTGTGAACAAGGAAGATGACAGCAACAGGCTGACTGCTGAGCTGTATTGGAACCCAAGGCGAGCTCGGTCTGATGGCTTCCAAATTGAAGGACACATGAAGGTCAATCGGATGGCCCACTCTCTAAAAAGAGACGGGAAACTAGTGATCAACTATCCGACCGGTTCCGTGGAGTTTAATCTCAAGGAAAATAACGAGCATCTGAAGGGCAACAAATTTATCGAAATGGTTTATGGAAACGGCAAGAAAGTATCGGCCAATTTCATGTATGACATCAACGACGGATGGACCGAAAAGGGAATCGTGTCGATGCTGAAACTGGTGACGCCATTCCGTAGATACGAAGACATCACACTGAAGCTAGATGGTTATGGCTCTCTGCGCATTAGGCAGCTCAAAATCGAAAGCATCATTAACAGCAGACGATTCAAGGCCGAGCTTCTAATCAATCTGGGCAACATCAACAACTTCCATTCAAGACTGAGCATTGTTACACCGTGGGCACAGGCCAGCTTTATCAAGTTTGAGCTCACCCATTTGCTAACTTCCAGCGAAATCAAGACCAAATTGGACATGGAGTTCAAGACCAAAAATATGACTTTCGAAGTACAAGGACACAATAAGGGCTTCTACAGCCAGAGCAGCGATCTTGGTCTTAAGATTGAGAGCACTAGTACGTTCGAGTGGATGCCAAAGCTACTGTTCGAGTTCAACCACAAAGACGACGGCAAGCAGTTCACCAGCAATGCTGAACTAACGTGGAATGACGACAGGACGGTGTCAATGAATTCGAATTTTAATTTTATTCCACAGCCCTACAACAAGCTGGAGTCCCGAGGAACCATCAGTCTTACAACACCATTCTCTGGCTACGAGACATTCTCCATCACTTGGGATCACAAGAACAACAACCAGATGATTGGCTCTAACTGCAAGGTTACCTATCTACCAGGAAAAACTGTAGAAGTTGCTCTATCGGCGTATGACGAGCTGACGGCTCATCGAGACCGACAAATGGGATGCAGCTTTTCCATCATGGCTCCTTTCATGGAACCTGTTACCCTGAAGGGGACAACCAAGTATGGAAGTTCAAGATTTGAGTCGAATGTTCAGGCGAAGGTTCCTTACACCGGCGACTACCAGGTGGATACCGTGGCAACGATGACTGGACCAAGGTTTCACTTCAAGGTCGACACACCTCACCAACTATTGTCTAGGTTTGGAGTAGTGCACTCCTCACGACGTGATAGTGATAATGAAGAATCTTCCAGCAGTGAGATTTTCTGGAACGAGGAGGCGATCAAGTTGACAACTAAGGTACTTCCTACGGTGAACAATAGGATGCACGAGGTGATTCTGCAGACCCCATTTGACGTACTGAAGCACGAGCGCCTGGTTGTTCATTCAAGCACCGAAGACGGAAGTAAGACAACTCTGGAGTTCAGCCATAATCTCCAAAAACTATTCGGCATGTCTGTAGCGAGCAAAATCAACTCGGACGGTCGCGAGCACAAGTTTAGCTTGGATACTCCATTTAGGAAGCTTCAGTCTCTTGAGGCAACAACTCAGTGGGCATGGATGGAAGCTGAGAAGTATGTACGTGCATCTGTCACCTACAACAAGGAGCATTCGTTGAAGATGGAAATGGCATCAGTGTACACTGGCACACAGCTCAGTTTTACCAGCAAGGTTTCAACGCAGTGTCCAGTAGGAAGTAAAAAGCTGGTTTTGACTTTTAACAGAAACCCCCAGAGCTCTTCAGCACAGTTGACCATCGACGTTGGGCTGGAGAAGGCCATTATCATCAAGAGCAGCGTTGACAATCGAGGAATCTTTGAAATTGAGTCAACTACACCATTTTCTGCCCTATCGTCTTCGAAAGTGCACTTGTCGGTTAATAAGGACTCTGACGTGTACAAGAGCGACGTCATCATTCAGCATGTGTTTCACCGCGAGATGCAGAGATTTGAAGTTATGGGTGAGCTCACTGGACTCAAAAAGGCCAAGTTGCAAGTGCAGATCTCGGCTCCAGCTATCCTAGTTGGCGAACTGAAGGCAAATTTTGACCACAGACTGTCGGAAACTGGCAAGTGGATGACAACTGCTGATGCAACTTTCCCAGAAGGCCGTATTGATGCCAGCAGCGAGTTAGGCCTCGCCTCTGGAGAGCTCAGCTGGAAGTGGAGCTTGAGGACGCCGTTCACCGCTTTGGAGGGTCTGAACGTGGCCGTTAAGCACAGGAACCTCGGCCGCCTCATTGAGCACCAACACGAATACAAGATGATTGCGGGCGGAAACAATGTGGAAGTCGTCAACAGCCTGCGGCTTCTAGGCCTCCAGGACATCAGATTTTCATCCTTATTTACTAGCAACATTCGCGGTGTTGAACGTGTGCTAATCTCCGGTCACCAGACTTTGGAAAACTCTCCGATGTCCTTTGATGCGGCCTTTAAAATTGAACATGGGCAAGTGAAAGTTGCAGCCGGCCTGGATTGGAAAATTCAAAATTCACGATTCGAGGGCTCATCTTTTTTCAATCTGCCCTTCGACTCTGTGAAGCAGTTCAGTGCGACAGTCAGAAGTAGCTTCGTTGATGGGACACACTGGACAAGTAAGACCAAGATCCAATTCGAGAACAGCATGGGATTAATTAATTTTGAGAAGGACTTCTCTCTAAACGGCCTGGAGGATGCCTCCGCAATGATGAAGCTAAGAAGTCCCATCACCAATGTCGCCGGTAGTCTGCGAACTGAAACAGTTCGCAATAGTGCAGTGCTGATTCAGGGTACGCTCAATGTTGACAGTGAGGAAAAGCAAATGAACATCAGGATGGAGAAGGTGAGCGAAAGTCACTACAAGGCTCGATTCCAAGTCAGCAATCAACCGGTAATTTTGTTGGAGAACAACTGGCAGGCCCCGTCAGCCGGAAGCTTCAACAACGCTTTCGGCATCATGGTCGACGATAGGGTTGTCGTAGCCAGCGAGACGAAGTTCCTTCGGACATTTGAAAAGACAGGTCTGAACGTCAACACAAAGGTTTTCGGTTACGTTCATAATAGCTCTGTTGAGCTTTCTGTCACCGAAAGAAAGTACAGCTTCAACCTGAGTCATCAGTGCAACTGGCTAGAGAGTCCGATCCAAGTGAAACTCGAAGCAGCAAAGGAAGACTCTGGCCTATATGGCCTTTCCGCTAGCGTACTGGTGAAGACACCATTCTTTGAGGATGCCAGTGGAACACTGCTGATCGATTTGGAGCACATCTACAAAGGCGAGACGCTGCTTGAAGTCCGACTACCAAGCACCGAAAATTATTTTGGAAAAGCCAGCTGGAACTTTCTCACTGATGCTATGGCTACCATCAAGCTGCGAGTGCCATACATTCAGAGCTTTAACTCCAAACTAAAAACGGATAATGAGGAACTGTTGCTAGTGATTGACATGCCAAAGTACTTGAGTGAGAAATGGGAACTGCGTGTTGGGGGCAGAATCCAGTCAGCGGCTAAGGCGAAACTAACATTCAATCTGCAGACGTCTCTACCAGGTCTTCGGAAGGTCAATATTCGCCATTCTCACAACTTTTACGACGCAAGCCAGCTGAACACGGAAGTGGAGATTCCTGGATGGAGCAAGAATCTACAGGTGCAATTCAGCAGCTCGGCCAGCAAGTCCAGGCTTCTGCTAGATGGTCCTGGAATGAGCCCACTGACCACAGAACTCTTCTTGGTGAAGGAGACTGACAACGTTGATGCCAAATTTTCGGCAACTTGGAATCTACTGTTTGGCAGCAATGATCTAGAGGTAAGGACAAAGCTGAGTCGGTCTCCGACCGCAAAGATGCTGCTTGATGTTAAACTGCCTTTGGAAGTAATTCACCAGGATGCCGTCAATGCGAAGATGGAAGCAGAACTTCAGCTTCAGCCAGCAACATCCTTTGATGCAGACGTTCAGTTTTCTAGAGGACAAGGACAGCCACTAGCTTCACTATTCAAGGCCAACTATGGGAAGCATTCAGGAAAGCGTGTGCTCAGCGTTTCGCTCCCAACATTGGAAATCGCAGCGACAGCTTCACATGGAAGTGATGAAATTCTAGTATCGGTTTCGAGGAGAAGCAAATCGCTGGAGTTCAAGCAGAAGTCAACAATTAACTCACTGTCTGACTTCGAGATTTCGGGCAGCTTTAAGTCTTCCGGCCAGACAACTAAGGAGTTCTATATTCGCCACGAAGGTCATCTCTCCCAGTTCAAGAATAGGGCAACGCTTACGATCGACTATTCGCCGGTGTTTGATTACAGCGGTCAGTTGAACTCAGCCGACGGAGGACTGAAAGGCGAGTTTGCAGTTGAGACTCCAACCACGGAGAAAATGACGATGCGACTCGGTCACGAGGGAGCGCTGCACGAGTTCAACCACTATCTAGACGTGAGATCAAAGTACCACGCTCCTCTTAGCTACCGGGGCCAGTTCCAAAACTCTGAGGGCGATTTTACTGCATCAGTGCCAGTGCTCGGAGAAACTCGAATGCAGATCCGTCGCGACGGACAAAAGCGAATGGTGTCCGTGTCCGCTAGCAACAACAGGCAGCTAACGCTGGAATTGGACAATGAATGGACTGGCATTTCTGGGAGAACTAAGGTGAAACTGAATGCTTTGGATCAGACGGCGGTTGTCATCCTGAAGAATGAAGGTCAAGGATGGAAGAACTTCATGACAGAGCTGTCGGTTCAAGTAGGCCGCATTCTGTTCGAGACCAAAGTAGGCTTCGATGCCAGGAAGTCTGCACACCTCTCCGCTCAGTATACCGATCATGCTAGGAGCACACAGGCACTGTATTCTTTCTCCCTCACTGGTCGCCGCGACTCTAAAGACTTCCTTGCCGATGTTCAGCTGGTGAAGGAGGGCCAGACTGTATTCGGCCTGAGTGCTAAGCATGTTTTGATGAAGACGTTTTCTGTAGTGCTGAAAACAAACAGGGCTGGCTTCCGTGAGACATCTATCATTGGCAGCCTCACTGACTCTGTCGCCAGCTTGGTTGTCAAAAATGATGTTTTGGAGCAGAATGCTATCAAATTTGAGGTCATTGGTCCAAAAACAGCCAAGCTAGTTTTTGACAGCGAAATCCTTGGCATCTACTCTATTCAGTACAAGTCGCGAGACATGGAAAACTCGAGATTCACCGTCTCAGTTCATCCTGAATTTGAAGTTCGTTGGCCAAACTCTGAGCCAATTACTCTGCGCGTGGACTACCAAACTACCCCGAGATCAGTCGATTTGGCCGTACGTTTGCTGACTCCGTTTAGTCGCTTTACCGACAATAAGCTGAGATTCTCAGGAGTCTACGCTGCCGAAGTGAAACTACTGTCCACTGAGATCAGCCAGGAGTATTTTGGAAACCATGACTTTTCCCTGAGAGCTGATACGAAGATGAACGAGTTGTCGGGCGACATCACTTTGGAAAGCGACTTCGAGGCTGCCGTCAGCAAGCTCACCTGGAAGCTGACACCGCAAGTGCAGGAAATTGCTTCTGAGAACAAGATGCTTGGCACAGCAAAGTTTGTCGGCAAGACCGAACGCATTGACGGTTCATTGATCGGAAGCTACGCTCTTGAAGCCCCACATGACTTTATTAGAGCGACTTCACTTGCCTTTCAGTGGTTAAACAATCAACAACAGGCTAAGCTGAGCGTGAAGTTCAAGAATCCACTTCTGGGTGAAAATAACTTCGAAATTAGGAGCCAGAGAATTGAAGACGAAGACTCCTACATCAGACAAACAATGAATGCAGCGTTATACATCGAGAAGCTGAATGAGAGACTAAGCTTGCGATCTACTTTCACCAGCAACCAAGACGGCTCTCTGTACAAGGCAATGGGCAGCCACAGCTTGACGTGCACTCAGCTTGGTACTTATTCACTAACCGAGGAAGCAACCTTTGGATCGGGCATGGTTCACACCAGCGTCACGGTTCACACTCCAATCAAGTCATGGGACAAGACAGGTTTATCCTTTGAGGTAGATTCTAGGCAGAAACTTTACATTACCGCTCGCATGGAGAGTAGGCAACACGGATTGCATGGTCTGGAGCTGCGCCTCAAAGACGCCGATCTGACAGCCGCGGCAACCATCATGTCAGTCCGCCATGAGCTGAACATCGCCAGTTGGAATGGCCCGTCAGTTGTTGGCTTCACTGCATCTGTAAACTCACCCAGTGTTAAAGCTTCAACCCGTCTGGCACTTAAGAATGGCCACATTAACTTTGAAGCAAGCTCTGCGGGATCATTGATTTACACCGTAGCGACAAGACTGGGCGCATCGTGGGAGTTGAAACCATACAGAGCACTTCTGGCCTTCAAGGCTACCCTTCAAGCTGATGACCTTGATCAGACCTGGGGTGCAGTCTGCGATATTGATCTAGCGGACCGGAACGCCAAACGGTTTGTACTACAGCTGGAGGCCCCATCCTCTCGAATCGAGAAAACTGAATTTTCCGCTCACATTCAGATGGATCCAACTTTTGACGTTACCGTCAACCTTCAGTCGCCATTCGCAGGGAAAACAAAGATCAGGACAATGTGGAAATCAGTCCAGGGACTATTCGCTCCTCCGGCCGAAGGAAAGTTTGTTTTGGATACCAGCTGCCGGCACCTTCCAAGTTTTGAGGCCAAAATTGGAATCGCTCAAAAACACGAGCACTGCCTGACCGACCTAAGCGTGAGACTGCTTGATACAGATAGGCTGCTCTTCAAGGCTGGTAGCGTTTACGACGCCTACAACAGAAAGTTGGTCCTCAGCGTAGGAACAAGTGAAGTGACCAGCTTTGTATGGCACTCAAAGTCTGATCTAAACAGCATGGTTGTCAACGAGCGTGTTGCGATTATGCTCGGCCAGGAAGAGAAGTTTTCGGCCAAAGCCAAGTTTAGCTGGACCACCGATAAGACAGTCGCGGTCAAAATCACCACTCCATTTGCTGGATACGAAAGGTTTGGCGTCAAGCTTGTGGGATTGGTGACCTCGATCCCCTTCCATTGGGAGGCAAAGGTTCTGCTACCCAGCCAGGAGCTGAAGACAACGGCAATTCTTGATCTCACGGACGGCCTTCACGTTCGCGGCGCATTGGTCCTTCCAAATCTGCCGGAAATGGAGCTGGCTTTCCAAGCAACGGGCAGCCTTCGGCGATACAAATTTGAGGTCACGACTCAATATGGAAAGAGGCGTTTCTCTGGTCTTGCCCACTGGAATGTGCTTGATGAGCTAATGGCGAGGTTTAAGCTCGAAACACCGGTTCATCAACTCCGACTTCTGGACGTTCACGGAAAAGCATCAAACGATGACGAAAGAAGCGAGCTGAAATTCGGAATTGCATTCAACGACTACTCTAACGAGTTAAAGCTATCGAAGTCATCTGGCAGCAATGGGCTGAAATTACGGATGCACTTCATGGGAAAGCTGTATGAAGTTGAGATGAAGCGACTGGGGCACATGGAAAATCGAGCTGTCAACTTAGTCTACCGAGTTGACAGTGATGCTCGAGTTGATGTCACTGCGCGACTAACATCCATGCTCACCAATGGGCGATGGGCTGTTCGACTACCTCATAGTGGCTTTCTGGAAGTGAAGCGACTGTTTGGCTACAATCCGATCGAAAACGTCGTTGCTGAGTGGGATGTCAAGATGGACGCACAAGAAACGATGATTATGATCCGTCTGGAGCAGCTGGATGCGCACATCCGGCACAGAATGTCTGTACAGCAGGGTCAGCTATCCTTTAAGACCTCAGCCAACCTTCCGGCGCTTGACGTCAAGATGCAAGAAGTAAGTGGTAGCGTCAATGTTAACAAAATCAGCGCACAGGAGACTCAAGTGGAGGTCAAAGTTTCAACACCGATGAAAGCTTACAAGGTTGTTGGATCGATGAACTGGCCGAACGGAATCACTCTGCACATCAGTGGCCTCCACGATATCAAGTACGTGAAGCAGGGTAGCGTCACACTACAGATGCACCTTATTCGGACTGAGACGCTCAAAGAAGTTAGCGCTATGGTTGCTGGTCTGACTGAGAGAGACCTAGCTGCAGTCATGAGCATGAAATTGGAAAGGACGCTGAAGCAACTTACTGTTGGTGTGAATGCCCTCGGAGCCAAGCTCGACGCTAATCTGAATTCAAAGTTCACTCGAGGTTGGCTGTCTTCCTCGGGGGATTGGGAACTGGGAGCTGAGCTTCAGCTATCGACAGATGGCGGTGCTCAGCACAGTTTGTCGTGGACCTCCAAGATCAACCAAGCACAGTTTGAAACCGATCTGCAAGTCAAGTCGAGTGCCCTACCTGAGGACCAGCCACTAAAGGCAAAACTGGTTGCTACCTATCCGAATGAACTGCATTCGACACTCGACCTCAGCGCATTTGGTACTCGCATCCAGACTCAAATGAAGATGGCAAGTAGAAAAATTAGCCTATCACTCAAGAAGAATGGCGACGAAATGGTAGAGTTGATCGCAAGCTGCAGCAAGTCCGGGTACGAGGCGCAGAGCTTCAACCAAAGGCTGGATATCCTGATTAAGAAGCAGGTGGTTTTCAGCTGCAATACGAAGCAGGAAATCGGCTACTGGAAACGCTACCACAGCGGATCATTTGACGTTCAGGTTTTGGGTCAGAGAAGCGCCGCAAAGTGTGTATTGGATGCCGATAGCAGACAGCTCAGTTTGGAAGCCGACGTAGCAGGAAATAAGAAAATTCTGCTCACCACTGACTTTAAGAGTTTCTCTAACCCCAAGATTCGCCTTGTCTACGGAACGCACGAAATTTCTGCCCATGTCGAGCACGTGAAAGTTGATGACAGCACATTCAAAACTAAGCTGGAAGTTGCGAACCCATGGAAACCAATTTCTGTGGAGCTGCACCACGAACATGGAGCTGGACGGCACCGAGTGAAGCACGAGTATAGCATTGGAGATCGAAAGTACATCCTGAATGGCCACCTTCTGAGGGACACCAACACCGTTGACGGCGGTCTGTACTACAAGAGTCCCGTTAGAGAGTTGCGAACACGAGCTGTTACTGAGATGGGTGAGGCGCACGGCAGTCTCAGACACTCGATCCAATACAATGGCAAGAGCTACCTGGATATGAACGCCAGAATGGAGCGCAAGGCATCCAACAAGAAAGACTTCACCCACCAGCTTGAAGTCAGTGCCAAAATGGAAACACCATTCGCCGAGCCGTCTAATGCGGAGGTTCAGTGCCACTACAACTCGATTTTCGGGGACTCGGCTTGGAACTCAAAAATTGCCTACGGGGACCTGTCGGCCACTCACTCCGGTCGCATCCACTGGAAAAATAAACAAATCAGCTCCGTATTCAACCTGTTGGATCACGAGAACGAAGTGAAGATTGGTGCTGGGCACTACATCATCAGGCACAAGAGCGGCCCAACAAATATTGGCACTTTGTCCGGAACTTATTCTACAAAGTCTTCTAGTTTGAAGTTCTCCAGCGCTTTGACAGGATTTCACACCGACGCTCGATTGAGACATGAAACCAGTGGAAGCGAGGGGACCGTCAGCTTCGAGCAGACTGGAAGTCACCAACTTCCCAAAATCGGTGGAAACTGGAAGCTGAATGGCCAGAGTGTCCGAGGAGAACTCAGGGTTGGAGATACTCAGCTTAACCTGGAGCACACGCACAAGTCCATCAAGGAATTTAGCTGCCGTTACACTCTTACTCGTGGAGACGAAAAGCACGAGTTTAAAGCCGGTTTTGTTGTTAGGCCCTCTTCGAGCAGCGAATATCGCACAGAGATTGACAGTTACGTTTCGCTGGAGTCGGCGGCTGCTTCTCCATTCAAGCTGAAACTACAACACCTGCACAATGGCTGGAAGGCTTACAGTTGCCACGCTAAGATGGTTGTTGCCGGATGGAGAGTGCTGCACAAGTCTTCAGCAAACCAGGAGTTGCGAGTTCTGAGCGCCGAAACGACCTTGCATCGCGACGAGACAAGCCTCTTCAGGAATCAGGTCAGAATCAGTGGTGAACAGGTCAGCGCGGAGGCACAGTTTCGCGAGATAGTCCTGTACAAACTGAACAGCCGCTTTGCACCGACGTCCACTCAAATCGATTTTCTCAGCGAGCCTTTGCAAGTTGATTCTACGACAACTATTGATCACAAGATTCGGAGCTGGCGCCATGGTACTGTGTCAATCTTGCACAGCGGAGGACCACTAGCAGACGTTCAGGTCAATTCGAACTGGGATCTGATTGGCGAATCAAGACAGGTTTACGTCAAGTTCAACGGTATGGAGATCGACCTGAGTGGCAGACGAATCGACGGCCGAATTCACTATCGTCATCAAATCGACCTGGGCATGAGCAAACTCAGCACCAGTGGGGTGTATGATCCCGCTGTCCTGTTTCGGCTCTCCGAGGCTTCCATGAGAGCAAGTTCGCGCCTGTCATCTAGCGCTGCCCGAAACATTTTCACATGGGAGCACAAAATCGATTGGAAAGGAAAGGTGAAAGTTACGCTTGGTCAGAACGAAGCAGCCGAAAGTGAGATGATCAGCAGTTCGTGGAATTTCGTGTCGCCTAGAAAGACACTAAAGATCAGCCACAACTCTTTCGGAAGGCTCGAGTTTTTCAAGGAGACAGAAACATCTGGAAGAGTCCACATCGTCGCTATTCTGCCAAGCGGAACCCAGAATATTACCGGAGTCCTGAACGCCAGTCCCACGTGGAAAGTCGGAACCGTGAGCCTGAACAATGGCGAGGCGCAGATCAAGGGACAATGGAACGTGGAAGGATTAGCGAAAAACCTAACTGTCGATGCGGGTAGCTTTCAACTGAAGCTCCATCACACCCACAGAAGTGGACAGGACTTCAGCTTTGACCATCGAATGACTTGTGATTCATGTCTCTTATCCTCGATTCTGCCGCCGTCTTTCAACTTCGAGGGTCAAGTGACTTCCGAGTCGAACTTTGCCGCAGGACGAGTGCTCAGCAGTTTGACTTTCAGTGATAACGGACCGTTCCAATTTCGTGCCGCTGGAATCTGGCTGGCGAAGACAAGCTGGTCGAAATCGCGGCTCCATTCAATAGCCTGCGTCTGGCTCATCAGCACCGATCGTTCAAAGACTTTAGTTTCCACCACAGTCTCTCTATGATGACAAAGACTCACTCTGTCGTGGGAAGTTTCAAAATCGAAGACGGAAAGCACCTAGAAGCGAACTTCCAGGGTCTTGGCTGCAAGCTTGACTTCAGTCATCGAATGGACGAACAAAGAAGGCACGAATGGAGGCACGAAGTTGAAGCTGGGGAATGGCGCATCAATGCCGAGGGTCATCGTCTCCGAGGCGTGTCCCTGCAGTCTGGCGTTATCGTTCAACGTGCTGCTGAACGGCTGCTGACAAAGAACTTCTCCTGGACCCCAGAGAAGCTCGAATACGAAGACAGCGCGATAGGCATCAAGTACCACCACCTGAAGCTCGTGAACTCGCTCAATGAGAGAGCCGCCTGGTTCAAGTCAAACTACTATCACAAAATCATTGGAGCCGGAGCGTCAGTGAAGCGGACGTGTCCGACCTGCTATGCGCTGGAGATGAAAGCTGCCACAGCGGAGTCTCCGCGTCTCCTGGTGGTGAATGCTGTGCTTCAGGCCAGCCAGAACTCGCTAGTCGTTAAAGGCAATTTTGAAACGCCTCACGGAAAGATCGAAATCAACAAAAAGCTAGAAGGAAACTTTAAGAGCTTCGAATACACCGGAATGGTGAGCACTCAGTCAGGAAAGCTGGACACAAGCGTTGAAGTTCGACTCGAATCAATCGACAATATCGTCTTAAAAGTCACCATGGATCACTCAGACATGGTAGCCGCTCTGCCGAATCGCAAAGCTGAGTTCGAATTTAAGCAAATTGGTGAGAGCTGGCGCCAGATGCAACAGATTCTGACAATGAGCCTTGACGACTGGCAACCGCTGGTCTACACAAGCAAAATCGCCGTGACAGCCGCCTCGCAGTGGGCTGTGGAAATGAGGCTGACTGAGCAGATTACTCCGCTGAGAAACTTGGCTCTGAAAGTTGCGCTAAACAGGGAACTGGAAGCCACTGTTTCTTGGATGGATGTATCATTTGTGCACTTGAAAGCTGACAAATCATACAGCCTCGTTTTGAGATCGAGCTGTCCCATGTTGTCGCACCTGTCCTTCTCGATCCAGCCAACTCTGCAGCCGAACAAAGTCAGCATCGATACGGAGATCCAATACGCTGAGAAAGTTCTACAGTGCAAGCTCGAAATCGACACTGGTGCTAGGAAGATGTTCAAAATTGACCTACAGACGCCATTCCTACCGGTCAGCAAGATCAGCACAGTCATGTCTCTTACCGGCAACCTGCCTGGGAAGCTTTCCGCCGTCGCCACCTTTGAAGCAAATAGCCTGCGCTACTCGACCTCGCTAAACGTCGTGAAAGAACCGAGAACAACTGAAATTCCTCGTGGGATCGTCAGCTGGAAGGCGGAGACTCCGCATGCCGGGTTCAGACAGCTTCAGCTGACTTTGATCCACAATGACCAGTCTGGCCGTTTCGCTGCTGCTGTAAACGGTCAGGAAATCAGCCTAGCCTGCAACATGACGTCCACGACTCTGAACCTACGAGCCAGTACTCCATTCGCAGGCTTTGAGAAAGTCGGCCTGAAGATTATTGCCGACGAGGAGGAATCAAGGTCGCGACTGCGCATTCTTGTGAAGCTGCCTCACGGTCATTTCGTCAAGATTTCTGCCATCGGCACATTGAACTACAATGGTCTCGGAACCCAGGTGGATGGAACTGTGCAGATTGAGACATCTATGAGCTCGATGAGGAACGCTAAGATCGAGATCGGTCATGGTCTCCGAGACGGCCTCTTTAAGCACTCATCCAGTCTTGTGGTTGACGACCAGAGATGGCACCGGCTGAGCATCAACAGCAGTCGGGAGCAAGGCGTGATCAGTATGGAAATTACGCAGCCTGTAACAGTCAACTATAGGCTTAGCCTCGGCGACGTCAGAATTGTGGAGCTCAAGATCACTAACGGAGATGCGGTTCCTTTTCACCTAAACGCTCAAGTTCAGAAGAATGACTACAGCCTGAGCGGCAAGTCCTTCGTGAAATTGCGAACACCCTACCGGACTGTCGCCCTGAGCAGAGAGGTCAAGATTGCGCCCAGGGGATTCGATTTTAAGTTAGAGTTTACGCCTGACCAGCCGACGACCGCGCCGCTAGTATTGACGATCCGTACCGTGAACAAGAGTGACTACCTGAAGAAGGCAGCTTCAGCTACTATTTCTCTGGCACTGCCTACAAGACGCTTGGAGACGTCCATCGAAATGGAGAAGTCGCAGGAGGAAGCGCAGCTGAGCGCCAGCCTTGACTACGACGCGGGCAGGTCCTCCAGCGATAGGGTGATCCGAGTCAAGATGGGCAGCTCATTCAAGCCGAACAAGAAACTCGCTGGCAAGCTCGGGCTCCAGGTCGCTAATAAGAAGCCGTATTCGATTCTCTTCACTTCGCTGATGAACGAGCGCCAAGTTGTTTTCTCAAATCGCCTCGAAGTTGATATCACAGACAACAGGCAGGACACGATCGTGCTGGAACTGCAAGGAACTCGGGTCGCTCTGAAAACGATTCAAATCTCTGGTAGGCTCTTCCAGGACAGCGGCAAGGTCAACGTAAAGTTCGGCGGTCGGCTAAAAAAGACGGATATGCAGAGCGAAGGCGTCCTGTCTCTCGAATACGCTGGTTCCGATGGGCAGAGCAAGCGCATGAACGCAGCCCTGAGGATCAGCTCAAACGGAGTTCGTCTCGAAATGACATCGCCAAACAGACAGTGCAGCTTTGAACTGACCCGCGACGAGCAGCCCGAGCTGAAAAAGTACACTCTAACCACTCATGGCAAGAGCTTCGAGCTGCTAATTCGACCGGACAAGCCTGATCTGGAGTTCATTTATCAGCCGCGACAGAACGACCGCGTTTCTGCCGCCATCGGGTACCCCAACAGCAGGCACTTGAGAATTGATATCCACCGCACAACCAACCAGGTGAAGATGCAGCACCTGTTGGCCGAAGTACAAATGAAGACCAGGAATCTGATAAGAACCCGCGTGCACTGGAACCCGACCTATGCCCTGCTGCACTATTCGACACTGCGAGACCGGCTGCCATCGATGTACGCTGAAGTAAGCGGCTTTGTGCGATCTCTGCGATTCTCCTGCGTGCGAGACCTACTGGCTAAGCTGAGCAGCGACATCGTGCTTCCTGACCTGAGCAGTGCTGCCGACTTTGCCAGCGAGGAGCTGCGATCCATGCATCGCGATGTGGCCTACATGAATGAGCAGTTTGAGCAGATGTATTCGCGCAACGAGTTCTACAGCCGTGACATCTGTCAGTTTGTTCGCAAAACTGCGGCTACCGTTGGTTTCTACACTACCGCCGCGGCCAGGTACAGCTATGCCCGGACAAGCCAGGTCTACCGGGCGCAAATTCACCCGCACATGAGCCGGGCAGTAGCCGGAGCGCGCTACTATGGCGGACAGCTGCACAGAATGGCCAGGGAGCACTACAGCTGGTGCAAAGGCGGGATAAACCGCGCCTACAGAATGTACCGGATGCATTCGGACCGCGTCTACGCCAGCTTGAACCGCCACACCCTGCGATATGTTAATGCGGCCGTAGACACTATTCGGCCAGCTCTAGATGCTGCGCACAGCGGACTACAGGCAACTCTGAGCGCCTACTCAAGCTTTCACAGCAAAGTTGTTGGCCATCCGATGGTTCAGCAGCTTCACAGGCGAGTTGCCAGGTCGGTACAGTTCGTGACCTACCAGTCATTTGGCCAGCTCCCGTCACAACTGCACTCTGTAGCTCTCACAGCTCACCGGAACATCGAGAGTCGATTCGGCCAGCTGACGGACCACACGGCCAGCATGATCGGCAGCGCCCAGCTCCACATGCGCCAAAGCCTGAACGGCTTCATGGAGAACCGACATGCACAACTAGCCAGCTCTCTGGTTTCCGGAGCGTACGAACAGTCAAAGTGGTTCCTAGATCACTTCAACATCGAGCAGAATCTGAAGGATTTTGCGAAGGACAACTACCTGCAGGCTGTGGAGTATCTCCGTCAAAACTCCATCGGACTGGCTACCGACTACCTAGGCTTGTCTAAAAATGTCATCATCGAGAAGGACATCCAGCAAGGCCGATTTGAGGCTCAAGTTTACTCCCCGATGGCGTGGAACGATCTGCAGTCGCTGCCATCATCCGGTCTGAAGGATGTCCACAGCCGGCTCTCCGCCAGCTACAACTCATTTCGCAACTCCTACAACACCGTTCGGCGCAAGCTCGCCGCCGCGAGAGACGTCGTCTACGATGCCATCCCAGACTTTGACATGCCGTCCGGCTCCTGGATTCCAAAGTTCAAGGGCGTCGCCTCTGTGATTGGCGACCACATCGTCACATTCGACGGGCGGCACTTCGACTTCCGCGGCAGCGAGTGCACCTACCTGCTGACTAGGGACTTCCGCGGCCGCAGCTGGGCGATGACCATGACCTACAGTCGGTCCGGCAAGAGCCTGGATGTCTACGCGTACGGAAAGCGCGTCACGGTGACGCCGAAGCTGCACGTGCTGGTGGATGGCGTTAAACAGGAGCTTCCGTTGAGCGTTGGAAACCTCAGCATTGTGCGCACCGCCTCTGGACTGCACGCCAAGGATCTTGGACACTTGTTTACCATCTTTGTAGACCCCGAGTCGAACTCGCACACGATCAGCGTGTCCGGCTGGTACCACGCTCGGCTTGGAGGCTTGCTGGGCAACTTCGACAATGAGGCGTTCAACGATCTGACGGAGAGCAACGGCCAACGAAGCGAAGACCTGCTGCGCTTCACCCGATCTTGGCGACTTGGCCGCTGCCGCCACGCCAACCTGGCCAGTGGCAGCCGCAGACGCGGAGCCGGTGAGCGGCCTCATCCAGAATGCGAGCGCTTGTTCGTCGCGTCTCGCTCTCCGTTCCGACGCTGCTTCGGCCTGGTAAATCCGGCGCCGTTTATGGAGATCTGCGCGCACGAGCGTCGCTCCGGAGGCCAGCAGACCTGCTTGGCAGCCGTGGCCTACATGCGCCACTGCGCCGCCAAGGGTTTCAGGGGGTTGCAGGCGCCCGCCCAGTGCACTCGCTGCGATCTCCGCTCTGGCACTGGCTTTCGTCAGCTCTTGGCCGGCCAGCGAGAGCGCATCAGCTCCACCGGGACAGCGGCCGACGTTGTGATCGTGCTGGAGGAGCGCGGCTGTCTTGGCCGCGACACCGTGCGCCGCCTGCCGGAACTGGCCGCCCAGATGCGGAGCAGCCTGGTCGCCGCCGGCGTCTCTGACGTCCGCTTCGGCCTGCTGGGCTTCGGGAACCCGGCGCACCACAGGCGCGGATCCAGCGCCCGGCCGCACTGGCACACCATGGCCGGCGAACTGACCGGCAGCGCCGACCAGCTGGCCGCCGCGCTAGCCGCCGTTGAGACCCATGACATCGCCGACGCTGGCGCCGAAGCCCGCGCCGACGCTCTCGACGCAGTCCGGCTGGCGGCTCGCTTCCCGGAACTCCGGCCACACGCAGCCCGTCATGTGATCCTCGTGACCTGCGACGAGTGCCACGAGGGCCGCCGGACGCTGCAGTCGGTACGACGCGCCCTGGACGAGTCCGGAGTCCGGCTGCACCTGCTGGCCGAGCTGCGCCTGCCCACTTTCGCCTACGGCCGTCGGTCGCAGGCGTTCGGCGTCGACGCCGGGCGCGCCTTCTCGACCGAGGCGCCGGAGGGCAGCGCGGTGCTGCACGGCTTCACCCGCCTGCCCACCGGCAAGTGCGCCCGTCTGGCGGCCGGCAGCGGCGGCACCGCCTTTGACCTGCGCTACCTGCGCCGGCGCCAGTACGGCAGCCAGGCGACGCTTTTCGCGCGCTCCTTTGCCGACAGACTGGCGCGAGACAGCGCGCACCCAGCCGCGCAGGAGTGCCAGTGCGGCGCCAGCGGCTGCGGCCAGAGTGCCCGACTACGCTGCCGACGCACTGGCGAATGACGAGACGGATTACTTGACAGACTCTGTCGATCGCAAATGAAAAAACTCACACTGACCGTTCATTGCAATGCTGATCAATCCAGATTGCCCCTCACTTGAGCTGTGAGCACGATTATAGACGCTAAAAATAGCATCCTTGAAGCAGAGTTTGGCAAGTAAAACAAATTTATAATCAATGTCAATGATAAACTATAGCTTAAACTACAGATAAAAGCCAAAAAACAGCTCTAGGCAAGTGCTCAAGCTCAAACGGGTAAAACATTGAACAAAAAAATTCGCTTGCTCAAGACCTTCAATAGTACGAGCGTTCGCATCGACATTCATTTAAGTCGATTTTGTTTAAAAAATACATTTCTTAATCCGCACTTCTTCATATTAAATCCATTGTTGACGAATTCATTTCGTACTAATCGTTTATAGTCATGCAAAATAAATGACCTATTTTGTTACTGAGTTAGTCATTTTTCTGCGGCATGAATTTTAGTTCAACTGTTGTGGGGCACTGAATAGAGTTCGGCCATAGACAAAATCGGTTGAGAAATAACCAACCCTCAAGTTGGAATTTTTAATCGATAATGGAGCTAAAAAATGGCGCACCTCGGTCCAAATTCCATCGAGCATGCCGATTTCTCCTGTTAATCCTAGCAGGGCCCTGGAAATCTTACCAGCGGCTGTGAGTCAGCTGACTTTGGCTGACTCGGTGCAGATAAATGCTGCAGAACAGTTTTTAGAGGTCAAAATTGCTGCAGCACACCATGCTGCAGTTCCAGGGGCAGTCATGTGATCGTATTTTACACAACTAAACGATTCACACCTTTAATTGCAACAAAAATCTCATTGTATTTGTAAACAGCAACATTCAGTATGCATTTGAATTCGCAATCTGAACAGCTGAATAGAAGATAAACAAAAAACTTTTCAGCCTTCGGGACAGTCAAGCTTTGGTGAACCCAAACTGACCTGCTGTAGGTAGATAATAACATCACAGTTTAGCATAAATTTTGCTGATTTAAAATTAACCAATACACCTTTATTGCCCTTCATTTGTGCAATTCCGGTGCTTTTCGTACGAATTTTCGGTGCAAAACATTCTAAACTCAGATGTTTATCTGCAGTTCATCGTTCAAATTTTCTTCGTCACAAATGGCGGCAGATTTTTACGCCTATCGCAAAATTTATTTGCCACACCCGGCGCGCTCTACTGATTTCAGTAGACGAAATCTATATAGCTGAAAAAAATGTCAAAAATCCGAATGAAAACACAAAGAATTTGAGCGCGTGATTTTTTTCTAGAAAAAACTTTTTCTTTACCAGACGCTTCTCTGAATCAATATATATTATAGTAGCTATTCCTTTTTGCGGCCTAGTTGGTACTGCAAGCTTTCAATCTAATCATAGATACGGAAATCAGGCTTGCGAGACTGAAAATTTTCTGTCCATGGTCGATATAATTCGTCCACGGTTAATATAAATTAATACACAAACTATAAGTAGCCATTGTGAATTGTTTTTATTTTGAGAGAGTTGGCAAAACACGCAGTCAAGTCGGCGCTCTCTGTTGGCGGCTCGCTCAGCCACCACCAGAGAGACAATGAATGCACAGCTTCAACTGCAGACTGTCTACCCGCCGCCAACCACTAAAGGCTGGCAGAATGACATTAATTAATTATCTTTCCAACGTTTCCACACCGAATGGGGTGGGGTGTAGTCTGGCTGCTTTAACGTCATACTCGCATATATAAATATATGAATATGTTTGTAAACAGCTATTTCTAGCTAGCTGTGAATTTCACATACTCTTTCTCAGTAACAACTGTTTCTACTGAGCCTCTGCCGAAATGCCTGAGTTCACTTCAGATCCGGCTCTGCAGAGTCACGTCTCATACACGGTGAGATTGACTGCTCTTCTCGAGTCTACCTGCTCTGATCTCTTCTCGAGTCCACCCGCTCTAATCTCTTCTCGAGTCTACCCGCTCTAATCTCTTCTCGAGTCTACCCGCTCTAATCTCTTCTCGAGTCTACCCGCTCTAATCTCGTCTCGAGTCTACCTGCTCTGATCTCTTCTCGAGTCCACCCGCTCTAATCTCTTCTCGAGTCTACCCGCTCTGATCTCTTCTCGAGTCTACCCGCTCTAATCTCTTCTCGAGTCCACCCGCTCTGATCTCTTCTCGAGTCCACCCGCTCTGATCTCTTCTCGAGTCCATCCGCTCTGATCTCTTCTGGAGTCTACCCGCTCTGATCTCTTCTGGAGTCTACCCGCTCTGATCTCTTCTCGAGTCTACCCGCTCTGATCTCTTCTCGAGTCTACCCGCTCTAATCTCTTCTGGAGTCTACCCGCTCTGATCTCTTCTGGAGTCTACCCGCTCTGATCTCTTCTCGAGTCTACCCGCTCTAATCTCTTCTCGAGTCTACCCGCTCTGATCTCTTCTCGAGTCCACCCGCTCTGATCTCTTCTCGAGTCTACCCGCTCTAATCTCTTCTCGAGTCTACCCGCTCTGATCTCTTCTCGAGTCCACCCGCTCTAATCTCTTCTCGAGTCTACCCGCTCTAATCTCTTCTCGAGTCTACCCGCTCTAATCTCTTCTGGAGTCTACCCGCTCTGATCTCTTCTCGAGTCTACCCGCTCTGATCTCTTCTCGAGTCTACCCGCTCTAATCTCTTCTCGAGTCCATCCGCTCTGATCTCTTCTCGAGTCCATCCGCTCTGATCTCTTCTCGAGTCTACCCGCTCTAATCTCTTCTCGAGTCTACCCGCTCTGATCTCTTCTCGAGTCTACCCGCTCTAATCTCTTCTCGAGTCTACCCGCTCTGATCTCTTCTCGAGTCCACCCGCTCTGATCTCTTCTCGAGTCCATCCGCTCTGATCTCTTCTCGAGTCCACCCGCTCTGATCTCTTCTCGAGTCTACCCGCTCTGATCTCTTCTCGAGTCCACCCGCTCTAATCTCTTCTCGAGTCTACCCGCTCTAATCTCTTCTCGAGTCTACCCGCTCTAATCTCTTCTCGAGTCTACCCGCTCTAATCTCGTCTCGAGTCTACCTGCTCTGATCTCTTCTCGAGTCCACCCGCTCTAATCTCTTCTCGAGTCTACCCGCTCTGATCTCTTCTCGAGTCTACCCGCTCTAATCTCTTCTCGAGTCCACCCGCTCTGATCTCTTCTCGAGTCTACCTGCTCTGATCTCTTCTCGAGTCTACCCGCTCTGATCTCTTCTCGAGTCTACCTGCTCTGATCTCTTCTCGAGTCTACCCGCTCTGATCTCTTCTCGAGTCTACCCGCTCTGACCTCTTCTCGAGTCCACCCGCTCTGACCTGTTGCACCACAGGCTCAGCCACTGAGTCGTCGAGAAGCGTCGCGCCTCGGCGACGGCCTTCGCCTCGGCGGATCTGCCGCTGCCGCCGCAGTCCGTGAGCTGCTGCAGCTGCTGCCCGCCTCCTCGTTAGCTGAGTGCCGCGGCGACAACGGCTGGACGCCGCTGCACTACTGCGCCCTTGGCGGTGACGCCTCCGCCGATGCCGCCGCCGAGCTGCTGGCAGCCGGCGCCGATCCCGACGTTTTTGACGACTCCGGCTGGACGCCGCTGCACCAGTCGGCGGACAAGAACTCCTTGCGGGTGGCCGCGGAGCTGCTGTCCCACCCGTCCTGTCAGCCGGACAGACGGTCGGCTGAAGGCCGGACGCCGATGTCGCTGGCCGCGGAGTCCTGGCGCGGCAGCATCCGGATCGTGCGGCTGCTGCTGACGGCCGGGTCGACTGCCGAGGCGGCTGCCGAAGCTGCCAAGGTGGCCGAGCTGACCGCGGCCGCGCTGCCTTCGTCCTGCGGAAAGTCGGGCATGGCACGGCTGTTGCGGGCGGCGGCCAGAAGCTGGAAGCCGGCGGAGGACAGGTGAGCCCCTTGCAGGCTCTTTTACAGACTCTTACAGACTCTTACAGACAATTTTACAGACTTTTACAGACTCACCCGATCTGACAGACACTGCCCCGATCTGACAGACACTGCCCTGATCTGACAGACCCTGCCTCGATCTGACAGACACTGCCACGATCTGACAGACACTGCCCTGATCTGACAGACCCTGCTTCAATCTGAGAGACCCTGCCCCGATCTGACAAACCCTGCCCCAATCTGAGAGACCCTGCCCCAATCTGAGAGACACTGCCCCGATCTGACTGACACTGCCCTGATCTGACAGACACTGCCCCAATCTGAGAGACCCTGCCCCGATCTGACAGACCCTGCCCCAATCTGAGAGACACTGCCCCGATCTGACAGACACTGCCCTGATCTGACAGACACTGCCTCAATCTGAGAGACCCTGCCCCGATCTGACAGACCCTGCCCCAATCTGAGAGACCCTGCCCCAATCTGAGAGACACTGCCCCGATCTGACTGACACTGCCCTGATCTGACAGACACTGCCCCAATCTGACAGACCCTGCCCCGATCTGACAGACCCTGCCCCAATCTGAGAGACACTGCCCCGATCTGAGAGACACTGCCCTGATCTGACAGACACTGCCCCGATCTGACAGACCCTGCCCCAATCTGAGAGACACTGCCCCGATCTGACAGACCCTGCCCCGATCTGACTGACACTGCCCCGATCTGACAGACACTGCCCCGATCTGACAGACACTGCCCCGATCTGAGTTTCAGCACTCAAGCGCGAGTCGCTCGCATATCACCAAGGAAACGTGCACCAACAGCCCCGTTGCGCAGTCCGTTCGGTTGCGGCTGTCGTGGCGAGACAAACTGCACTACTGGCAGTAGTGCGCAAAACAAATAAAAAGACGACAGCAAAAAAGACGATGCCAGCAGCGTTGGCAGTGGCGGCAGCGGCAGCTTCGAGTGCGGCTGCACCAATGCCGTGGTCAGCCTCAGCTGCCGTCAGTGCGCAGCTCACCTGCTCATTCGACGTCTGACTGCGGCGTCGGCGGTGGCGAACTGCCCGACTGTGGGCGACTGGTGCCGGGAGCTGACGGAGGCCAGCCCGAAGCTGCCCGGACCTCGGAAGCTGGTGGCGCAGCACCTCAAGAAGTGCCGCAGCAGCCGGCGGCTCCTGGCCGAGGAGGAGGAAAACGGCGTTGATGACGAAGCGAAGGCGAGCAGCAGGACCTGGCGGGTGCGCATTCTGGCGCGCTCGGAGTCGCCCGATGAGCTCGAGCTGATGGAGAAGATTCTGGCCGGCCGGTTTGCAGCGTTGGTGTCAGCCAGGGGTTCGATTTTTCAACGGGGCGACGCTTGGATGGACAAGTAGTAGAAATGAGATGCCAATGACCGATACATGATCTATCTGGCTATGACCGGTACATGATCTGTATATATGACCGATACTTGACCTGTCTATATAACCGATACACGACCTGTCTATATGACCGATACATGACCTGTCTATATGACCGATACATGACCTGTCTATATGACCGATACATGACCTGTCTATATGACCGATACATGACCTGTCTATGACCGATATATGAACTGTCTATATGAACGATACATGACCTGTCTATATGACCGATACACGACCTGTCTATATGACCGATACATGACCTATCTATATGACCGATACATGACCTGTCTATATGACCGATACATGACCTGTCTATATGACCGATACTTGACCTGTCTATATGACCGATACACGACCTGTCTATATGACCGATACATGATCTGTCTATATGACCGATACTTGACCTGTCTATATGACCGATACACGACCTGTCTATATGACCGATACATGACCTGTCTATGACCGATACATGACCTGTTTATATGACCGATACATGTCCTATCTATATGATGACCGATGCATGATCGGTATATTACTATAGCAGCGTGATCTAACTGATGCAAGACCTAATGAGCGACACAATACTCATTTATGCAAAATATAAATGAAATGAAGCAGAAAAAACCCAAAAAGCTTAAGAAGAATCGAGCGCAGAGCTTCAGTCCGGTGAAAAACAATATTTTGATAAGACCTGTGAAACACATTTCTACGCTTAGCAGGACATCCGGCGTGTAATTTGTCTTTTTGTTGTTTTTCGTCAGACTTTCTGTGCTCGAAGGGGTGCCCCAGCTATGCCGCTATCTTGAACCCGCGGCCTGAACGCATTCGATTTCTAAAGTTTTTTTCGAGCAGTTGTGAAATTTTTGGCGATAGAAGCTCAGCTATGAGAAGCAAAAGCTTGCACAGAGCAGTTCTTATCTCAAATCCTTGCCGAATTCTTTCAACTTTCGACTCACCAAACAGATAAGACGAAATCGGGTTTCCATGGCAACCGCGAAAGCCGAGAGCTCAAAAGGGCAGAAAAATTGCCAAACCCGAGAGCAGGTTGACTTAGTTGAATTTTTTTAGAATGCAATTTCTTTCAGTTTCTGTGCCGCTGCTGTTGCTGCTTCTAGGGGCAGCCTCGGCAGCCAGCAAGAACAGGTGCGACAGCTTGGGCAGCAACAGCGAAGGCTGGATTCTCCACTCGGGCAGCTGCTACCGCTGGACCGAGTCGCCAGACTACTGGTACACCGCCGAGCAGGCCTGCAAAGCCGAGGACGGCCACCTGGTGTCCATCGGCAGCCAGACGGAGAACACCTTGGTCGGCAGGCTCACCTACTGCCGGACAGCCTGGCTCGGCCGCTACGGCACTCACGCCGACCGCCTCAACGACTCGGCCAGCTACCGGTGGACGGACGGCAGTTCTGCCGTGGCGTTCCAGCGACACGACTTCGCCAAGCTCTACTCGCCGCACCAGCCGCTGGTGACTGCTGAAAATCTGGTTTGGCTGAACAATCTCTATCACGACAGGCAGGGCTATGTCTGCAAGGCCCCGGTTGCCAGGCAGGCTAAGACCGATTCGAACCCCCCACCGCCAGGGCCTGCGTGCCCGAGTGGCTGGTACAGTTTTGGTGACTATTGCTACCAGCAACCCGGCTTCAAGGCCACTTATATTGAGGCCGATTTCTTCTGTGCTGGAAGACAGGTCAGCCACTGACTGAGTACTGACCTCCTGACTCCCTGACCCCCTGACCTCCTGACTCCCTGACCTCCTGACTCCCTGACCTCCTGACTCCCTGACCTCCTGACTCCCTGACCTGACTCCTTGACCTCCTGACTCCCTGACCTCCTGACTCCCTGACCTCCTGACTCCTTGACCTCCTGACTCCCTGACCTCCTGACTCCCTGACCTCCTGACTCCCTGACCTCCTGACTCTCCACAATGACATCCTGACCCACTACCTACCCTTCTGACCCTCCATCATCGTTGCTGATCCAAACTCGACCCCCGCAGGCCCACGTGGTTTCTGTCCACACCGAGTCGGAGCTCCGCCTGCTCAGCCTGCTGGACCTCAGCGAGCCCATCTGCTCAGTGGAGCTCTGGCTGGGCCTGGTAAAGCTCAATCCCTGCCGAGTCGACTATTTCAACGGCCGCAAGCAGCAGATCTGCTACCACTGGGCCGACAGATCCGGCGATCATCGGGGCTTCCCAGCCTGGGCAGCCGGCCACCCGAACACCGACTTGGTCACCAACTGCGTGCTGCTGCGCGACCGGAACCTGCTCTCTGCACCCTGCCATCTGAGGCGGAACTTCATCTGCAAGCGGCCGAGGTCCGGCCTGCCGCCCACGCAGCCGCCGACGCAGCCGCCGACGCAGCCGCCGACGCAGCCACCGACGCAGCCACCGACGCAGCCACCGACGCAGCCGCCCACGCAACCACCGACGCAGCCGCCCACGCAACCACCGACGCAGCCGCCCACGCAACTACCGACACAGCCGCCGACGCAGCGGCCGACGCAGCAACCGACGCAGCCGCCCACGCAACTACCGACACACCCGCCGACGCAGCCGCCGACGCAGCGACCGACGCAGCCGCCCACGCAACCACCGACGCAGCCGCCCACGCAGCCGCCCACACCCCCGGAATGGCCAATTCCGGCCGCCTACGATTTCCGCCGTCAGGATTCGCCCGGAGGCAACCTGGCCAGGCCCAGCCACTACCGGGTGCTGAGCTGGGGCGACGCTGTCCTGGTCGGAGGCGCGCGGGGCGCCGTGCTGAATGGGTCGAGGGGCATTCAGATTGATACCGAGGGCGGCGCACTGACAAGGTGAGAGAGTGCAGGGAAAGAAGTTTCCACTTACATGTCCCTCGAGCCTCTGTAGCAAGGAGTTCTAAAATTAGCAATCAAAGAACATAGTTACTACTTAAAGAACTCCTTGCTCTGTAGGAACAGCGGCATTACGTGTGTATGTAATTAATTTGTTTCAGCGCCTGAGGATGAAACGACTTTGGATGTCTATGGCCAAAAGGGTATTGATGCTAGGCAATCCGCGTCATGCTACTTCCAGCTCCCCTTGGCAAACACTGCTCCTGCTCTCCATCCTCCATAGGCAGCTGAAGCAGAACCGTGACTGGTCGCTGTTCTACTACGTTCAGCGGCCAGCAGAGTACGACTCGCTCCTGGCCGACGTCAGCGGCCCAGCCGGGGAGCCCGGCCTCGCCCTCGTGGAGAACCCCCGCAGCACGGACCTGTCCATGTACAGCAGCGCCGGCTACTTCCGAGACGAGTCCGACCCGGCCAAGGACTCCGCCGGCTCGCCAGATCCAGCCGGCTTGCGCGGCGCTGTCGTGATGTCGTCAACTGGACGAGCCACCTTCTATCGGAACGGTGTCGACGCGTCGTCCCATTCGCCGGCTACGTCGAACCATCGCTACCCGGACCGCGACAGCCTGCTGGTGCTGGGCAACGCCTTCCAGTCCGCGCTGCCCGGCTACCGCGGCTGGCTCGCCTGCTTCGGCGTGGCCCACGTCGCCCTCACCAAGCCGGAACTGGACGAGGCTTTTAAGAAGTACTGCCCGTGACCTGAACTGATAGATTAGTGATGGACAGACCGACAACTCAAGTGGAAGGACGCTGTACTCGCAGATTGTGCCAAAATGCAAGTGAAATTGACACGTAGCTCAGTGCAAAGCAGAGTAGATCAGATTGTAAATGTCGGACGATTTGAAGATCCAGGGCCCCCTGTGTTGACATGTCGTGTGCGAATGGAATTGGACTGTTCGGATTGACAGAATGGGATGAGAGATAGCCTACTTCATTTTTCTCCAATTAGCACTTAGCAACGTGAGCCAGTCTTGAGTAATAATTCGCACGATTCGCGAGTGCATCAAGCGCTATTCTGCAATTTTATCTGTCCATGTATTTAAGCGGTCTTTACAAGCAACTTGAATTGTTATCGGGAAATTGTGTAGCAGACATCCCGCTTTAATTGACGATAGGACTTCCTGGTAAATCTTAATGATACATATACGAGATTTAGCATTACTGATTTGTACTTTACATTTTAATAACGGCAATTACCTGTTCAACCCTGGGTCATAGTGACACCTGTTCAACCCTGGGTCATAGTGACACCTGTTCAACCCTGGGTCATAGTGACACCTGTTCTACCCTGGGTCATAGTGACACCTGTTCAACCCTGGGTCATAGTGACACCTCTTCAACCCTGGGTCATAGTGACACCTGTTCTACCCTGGGTCATAGTGACACCTGTTCAACCCTGGGTCATAGTGACACCTGTTCAACCCTGGGTCATAGTGACACCTGTTCTACCCTGGGTCATAGTGACACCTGTTCAACCCTGGGTCATAGTGACACCTCTTCAACCCTGGGTCATAGTGACACCTGTTCTACCCTGGGTCATAGTGACACCTGTTCTACCCTGGGTCATAGTGACACCTCTTCAACCCTGGGTCATAGTGACACCTGTTCTACCCTGGGTCATAGTGACACCTGTTCTACCCTGGGTCATAGTGACACCTGTTCAACCCTGGGTCATAGTGACACCTGTTCTACCCTGGGTCATAGTGGCACCTGTTTAACACCGGTTTAAATAAAAAAACATCCTGATTTTAAATCGAATATAAATAAAGAACTCAATTGCTCTCAAGTGTTACTGAATTATTAGTTAAAGCCATCAATAGCGCCATATCAGTAATTGTATTCCGGTTATGCAAAATACAAATTAATTTCTTTTATTATATTTTACTGTTAATGCTTCAATAAACATAAATTTAGCATGGCATAGTGTAATAGAGGTTATAACACAACCAGGGGCCACTGCTATTTAGCAAAGAGCAGAAATAGAATTATATAACACCCAAGCAAGAGTCAGAAGCAACGCATCCAATCAAAGTTTGAACAGAGAAGAACAAAGGAAATAACAGATAAACAGCTACGCAAGGACAGAGTATCAGCACTATGATGAAGAAGCTATGCAAACCGGACAGCATCTGCTTTAGAGAAGAAATGAAACAGATCGTAAAAAATTTTTGTTTGACGACAAGATAAAAAGAATAACTTAGGAAACAAAACTATTGGAACTGGGATGCTGAAGCTATGGAACTGGGATGCTGAAGCTATGGAACTGGGATGCTGAAGCTATGGAACTGGGATGCTGAAGCTATGGAACTGGGATGCTGAAGCTGTGGAACTGGGATTCTGAAGCTGTGGAACTGGGATTCTGAAGCTGTGGAACTGGAATTCTGAGATTATGGAACTGGGATTCTGAAGTTATGGGACTGGGATGCTGAAGCTGTGGAACTGGGATTCTGAAGCTGTGGAACTGGGATTCTGAAGCTGTGGAACTGGGATTCTGAGATTATGGAACTGGGATTCTGAAGTTATGGAACTGGGATTCTGAAGTTATGGAACTGGGATTCTGAAGTTATGGAACTGGGATTCTGAAGTTATGGAACTGGGGTGCTGAAGCTATAGAATTGGGATTCTGAAGCTATGGAACTGGGATGCTGAAGCTATAGAACTGGGACTCCTAAAGTTTTAAATAAAAAATCTAATTTAACAGCACAGCAGGGTAAAGCATAGAAGTGAGAAAAACACAAGCAGCTCTCAATTGTATAAGCATTAACAGCAGAGTCTGACTAGCCAAATATAGTGACGGCTTTAAAAGAATAAAAAAAGAAGTGGTTAATTAATAGAAGATCATAGCAGGCAATAGATAGGAATGCGCTCTTTAACTAATAGTGCATCGCCAATAAAATTTGTTCTAGAATGTCAGACACATGAGAGCTCTAGGCCACATTGCCCTAAGATTGTGAATTAAAATTATATATAATTAATAAACAGTTTATGATATGACTATTAATTTAGTTTATGTTAGAAAAGTATTTTTATCATAATTTAGAAACTAGGCTTTTTCTTAACCTTGGAGACATTATTTAAACTAATTGGACTGGACCGCACATTGTGTCTCTCTCTGAATTGAACTAATTGAACTGGACCGCACATTGTGTCTCTCTCTGAATTGAACTCATTGGACTGGACCGCATCATTGTGTCTCTCTGAATTGAACTAATTGAACTGGACCGCACATTGTGTCTCTCTCTGAATTGAACTAATTGAACTGGACCGCATCATTGTGTCTCTCTCTGAATTGAACTAATTGAACTGGACCGCATCATTGTGTCTCTCTCTGAATTGAACTAATTGGACTGGACCGCATCATTGTGTCTCTCTGAATTGAACTAATTGGACTGGACCGCATCATTGTGTCTCTCTGAATTGAACTAATTGAACTGGACCGCATCATTGTGTCTCTCTCTGAATTGAACTAATTGAACTGGACCGCATCATTGTGTCTCTCTCTGAATTGAACTAATTGGACTGGACCGCATCATTGTGTCTCTCTCTGAATTGAACTAATTGGACTGGACCGCATCATTGTGTCTCTCTCTGAATTGAACTAATTGAACTGGACCGCATCATTGTGTCTCTCTCTGAATTGAACTAATTGGACTGGACCGCATCATTGTGTCTCTCTCTGAATTGAACTAATTGAACTGGACCGCATCATTGTGTCTCTCTCTGAATTGAACTAATTGGACTGGACCGCATCATTGTGTCTCTCTGAATTGAACTAATTGAACTGGACCGCATCATTGTGTCTCTCTCTGAATTGAACTAATTGGACTGGACCGCATCATTGTGTCTCTCTGAATTGAACTAATTGAACTGGACCGCACATTGTGTCTCTCTCTGAATTGAACTAATTGAACTGGACCGCATCATTGTGTCTCTCTGAATTGAACTAATTGAACTGGACCGCATCATTGTGTCTCTCTGAATTGAACTAATTGAACTGGACCGCATCATTGTGTCTGGTGCAACCCAAGCCATTAGCAAATGAGCAGAATATCCCCTAGTTACGCAATAAGCACAGAGTCTCAAAGAACCCAAAGCTCCCGTCACTCCAGCCGGTGTCTGGACTCAATCTTCCAGGCGCCAAGCAGGTACCGCAGCCTAATCAGCACAATATCGAAGGCCATCTGCAGCCAGCTAAACACAGGTATAATCTTTGACCCGTCAATCTCTGTCCAATTAACCGGCACCTCGCGAACGGTAACTCGAAACTGATTAGCCAGATAGAGCAGGTCGCAGTCGAATGCCCAGCGTTCAACGTGCAGATTGCAGAATAGCAGGTGGGCGGCGTCCCTGGTTAGCAGTTTGAAGCCGCATTGGGTGTCCTTCACGTTGCGCACGCAGCAGAGCCAAACCAACAGGTGGAAGCCGTGCATCAGCAGGTTGCGCACGAAACTGCGCTGGGCTACGGCGTCCTGCTGCAGGTGGGCCCGGCTGCCGCAGATCAGGGCGTTAATGCACCTGCCTGCAATACAGATGGCCATGCACTCTCACCTGCTGTGCTCTGCTACACTCACGCCTTTACCGAGTATGATCCCTCAACTGTTTCACTCATTCTATCTCAGTCCCTTCCGGTCCTGACCTCCCACACTCTCCCTCTCTCCCACTCCTCCTTCTCTGACTCTCCCACTCTCCCCATATCCTCTCCTCTCCCACTCTCCCCATCTCCTCTCCATCTCCCACTCTCCCCATATCCTCTCCTCTCCCACTCTCCCCATCTCCTCTCCATCTCCCACTCTCCCCATATCCTCTCCTCTCCCACTCTCCCCATCTCCTCTCCATCTCCCACTCTCCCCATATCCTCTCCTCTCCCACTCTCCCCATATCCTCTCCCGCTCTCCCTATCTCCTCTCACACTCTCCCCATCTCCTCTCCTCTCCCACTCTCCCCTTCTCCTCTCCATCTCCCACTCTCCCCATATCCTCTCCCGCTCTCCCTATCTCCTCTCCCACTCTCCCCATCTCCTCTCCATCTCCCACTCTCCCCTTCTCCTCTCCATCTCCCACTCTCCCCATATCCTCTCCTCTCCCACTCTCCCCATCTCCTCTCCCACTCTCCACATCTCCTCTCCCACTCTCCTCATCTCCTCTCCCGCTCTCCCTATCTCCTCTCCCACTCTCCCCATCTCCTCTCCATCTCCCACTCTCCTCATCTCCTCTCCCACTCTCCCCATCTCCTCTCCCACTCTCCTCATCTCCTCTCCCTCTCCCGCCCTCCCCATTCTCCTCTCCCTCTTCCACTCTCTCCCCTTCTCCTCTCCATCTCCCACTCTCCCTATCTCCTCTCCCACTCTCCCCATCTCCTCTCCCACTCTCCCATCTTCTCTCCCTATCCCTCCTCTGCCCTTCCCACTCTCCCCTCCACCTCCTCTCTCGCGGTACGTCCGGTGTCAAATTCTCTCTTATTTTTTCTACTATGCTTTCGTCACTTTCTTCAACCAAAAAAATCTACAGTATAGCAAGCCCACCGACATTATAATCTATGATTTTAACAATAATCACAGGCGTTACCATAGCAACTGTATTTTGCTCACCCCCAGTGCAGCTTTGCAGCTCCCGTTCCAGCCGATCCAAGTCAGAGAATCTTGTGGCGCCATCGGCGTCGGCGAACAGCAATCGCTGGCCGCGCGCCGCAAGCATGCCGCGCCGAACGGCGCCACCTTTGCCGAGATTGCGCGCCAATTTTAACAGCCGCAGTCGGTCTGGCCCCACCCGACGGCTGTAGTACAGGGCCACGCGGTCCGTGGCGTCGTCGCTGCCGTCGTCAACGACAATCACCTGCGGAGTGCGGTAGAGGGGACGGTCGAGGTGTTAATAAATAAAGTACACGGAGAACTTCAAAATCTTGCTGTCTGTCTGCCTGCCTGCCTGCCTGCCTGCCTGCCTGCCTGCCTGCCTGCCTGCCTGCCTGCCTGCCTGTGTCTGTCTGTCTGTATGTCTCGGACCCTGACGAAGGCCACGATTTGGCCGAAAATTTGGTCGCCTACTTTACAAATCATACGAGTACTTTCTCTCGCTGTGTGTGGTTTTTTATTAATTTCGTCTATCTATCTATCTATCTATCTATCTATCTATCTATCTATCTATCTATCTATCTATCTATCTATCTATCTATCTATCTATCTATCTATCTATTTATCTATCTATCTATCTATCTATCTATCTATCTATCTATCTATCTATCTATCTATCTATCTATCTATCTATCTATCTATCTATCTATCTATCTATCTATCTATCTATCTATCTATCTATCTATCTATCTATCTATCTATCTATCTATATTTATTTATCTATCTATCTATCTATCTATCGATATCTATCTATCTATCTATCTATCTATCTATCTATCTATCTATCTATCTATCTATCTATCTATCTATCTGCAGATCCAGTGCCAGTCCGCCAGTCGCACCTCAAACGAGAATGTGGGATCCCGAGCCCTCCTGCCATCCAAGTAAGGCAGAGCTTCGTCAAGCATTTTTCCCAGTCGCTTCTCCTCCCGATAAGCCGGCACAATGACCGACAGGGTCACAGTTGGCTTATCCTTGATGGACGGGAATCTCTCCTGAGAATCGGTTTTGGCATTGTAGAAATACAGCTCACTGTCGGCAGTGACCTCCAAGTTAGGATAGGGCTTGGTGATGATGTAGACAACAATTAGCAGGCCAAATAGTATGAAGATAATGGCTGACACAAATGCGATTAGGATTAGAAGACTGGTCTCCATGCCCATCGCGTGCACTGACAGGGGTCAATGAATTGAAACTTGAAAATGTAAATTCACAGTTAGTGCGTAATTTTGTCAAGCTGGATGAACTGAAAATATTAACCATTGAATTTTTTCACTTTTGGCTTGTCAACACAATTGGCCATTTTGTTAGCATTGAAGATAAAATTAATGTATATCTAGATTGTCACAATATTTATCAATCCATCTCTCTAAACTTAATGCTTGGTATTCCTAGGAAAAATAGTGATAATCGGTCTGGTGCTACAAGCTACCAATAATATACAAGGGATGCTGATGCTGATAAAGTTTCCAGACTTGCTATATTGGCACTTTATGGCTAGCTGAAAATTTATTCATTTGGAGTTTGACCATAAACAAGTAGTTTGCTTCAATTTTGTGAGATTTGTGAGAAATGGGTGTCTTGTGAATTGATATCGGAACACAACTGATCTGCTTTTAAGAGCCATATGCCATTGTCTGTATAGTCACACTGTGTCCCATCTCAATTCAAAGCCAATGTAGCTAGCCCAATCTAGCCATATTTCTCTTTTTCTCTTCAGCCATTCTAGTGTGTAGCAAAAGTGGCTTTGATCTTTGTAGCCATTGGGATAATGGACTAGTGTTGGCCTTGCAAGAGTGCAACAATTGCATATTTTGCAAACTTTTTTGTGCATTTGTTGATATTGGCAACAAAAATCTCAAAGAGCATCTATACTATGGGTCTGCGAATGCCAAGTACATCAGCTAGCTGATCTAGAATGAGTTGATTGAGTGCCTTGGTGAAGTTGTGCTGGATCAGCTACATGAGAAAATCAACAATTTAGAGTTTGTGTCTATTCTTGCTAACAAGACAATAAATTTGTCTAGGCAGGTGCAGATGACAATTTGTATTTACTATGTCCATAATTATTCATTTTTAGACTTTCTGCAGTTTTCTTATGCAGAAGATACGAGTGGTAAAGGACTTGCCAATCAGATTTTAAGTGATAAGTAGTCAGCAATTTGACTAGCTCTGGGACAAAATAGAGACAATTTTAGCCAATCTAGAAGTAGACATTGTGCCTCTACAACATACTGCAAAATAGTGTCATTGAGCTAATACTCTAGCATCCACTTCAAAGGACTATTGGCAATTGAATGTCTAAATTCCATTTTGGACTTAATACTTTTATGAACTTTAATGACTGCTTTAAAGATTTTAATGCAATTGCCAGAGGTTTCTTTGCTCTTTTACTAAATGAGTCGTAAGAAATATAACTTTTCTTATTTAGCTAATGCATTGGCTCATTTCCTGCTATACCTGTCTACCAACAAGATGGAGTTTGTAGAAGCCAAGTTTTGTTTGTGGCAATGCATGTGGCAGAATAAGAATGAAGGAATGCCTTGGCCAATTACTATCACAGATTGTTTACACAGTTGTGACAAGATGTGTTTCCCAAATACACATTATTTTCTTTTAATTTATGCAATGCTGCTAGTATTGACTGCCAAAGGAGAGCAATCTTTTTTGACATTTAAGTTCATAAAGAACTACTTATGCAGGAAAATGGGTAAAGAGCAATTAGATGGGCTTGCATTAGTATTTGTGCACTAATAGCTACTTTCCAATGTACTCAAAGTTATCCAGTCAATAATAGAAAAGTTTCTAGAAAAAGGCCAATCTTGACAAGCAACATTCTAAATGAGAACAGCACGTTTCTTTGCTTTTTAACTATTGCAGCATATTGCTTGATCAGTGACTTGACAATTCAAATATAGCATTTTGTATAGTGACAATATACAATATTGTGTTTGAGTGCTACAGGGTTAGAATTTTGATTCTATTCATATCTGCTTTAAGAATGGAGATCACAGACAATAGTTAGGCAATAGTATAGTGATAATAGGTATATTAGCTTAGTATGTTGTCTATGTTAATATCTCTAGTTTAAAGCTTTTATCTATGTCATATCATATGACTATATTAGCTTGTATATATTGGCTAATTGGCTAGTAGAGCAGCTTCATTATTATATAGTTTCAATATTCTACTTATCCCCAATTCCCTTATAGTCTACCCTTTGAAAACCCTAGTTGCACCACTAAAATCACTTTTTGTTCCCATCATTTATGTCAAATATTTGTGAATGTACCCTAGAAATCTCTGGCCTATATATGGTATATGCTTTTTTCCTATGGACTTAATAAGAATTTTTAGAATGAATATAAATTTTTACAATTAACTGAAATGTTATGAAGGTTTATAAACTGACTAAATAGGTTATTGTTTCTTTGTTTCTAAACTTTCAACCAAAGTAGATAAAAATTGCAAAAATGGTAAGCTACAGTCTAGAAAATTTTGCTATATACTTTCTATGATATAATAATAATAATATATGTTTTAATATTAGAATAGAAATATTTTAAGTGCTACTAAATAATATACTATAAGATATGAACCCCAATATAACTTCACTGGGGTTATATCTAACAATAGCTATAAGATAATTTGTAATATGAGTTAAAGATAAAGTCAAGACATTTCTTGTGATTTTATGATTTTTTACAATTTTACAATTTAACAATTACAAATATAATTGAATATTTATTGAAGTTTATTGAAGTATTTATAATTGAAGTATAAATGATGACTAAGAATATAAATTTTGCATTATTATTTCTGTAGGTTTAATTTAAGTTTGTTTAAAAAATTAAAAGAAAATCTTTATATTTTAAAGACTTTTTGTAGGAAAGCCTTTCTTAAAGACACTCTACTTGTGAAAACTGAATGACCTTTTTAGGTGGAATTTTAGGCATATATTTTAGGGAAATTTTTTGCTTTTAGCATACACTGGCATACATTTAGCTGAGATAGGATTCTTGTTCCGGTATACACTACTACACGATCCAGACCCTGACTACTCTAATGCTTATGGCTATATTTTCAGTGACTACTAGTACATTTGGCAATTTTCTACTTTACTGCATTGAAATATTTTCATATGAAAAGTAATAAAATATGAAGTCATTAGTCATTAGTATCAATAATAGTGACATAACCTAATACAAAAAGTTCCCAAACACTTTTGGTAATGGGAAAAGGCAGCACCATAGGCACAGGTACTCATTGAGATAGGTGTCAAACAGGGCATCACTAGTGCTATGTACTAGAATGAATTTGGCCTTGATGCCTGCCCATGACCCCTCAATGGTGTTCATATGGACAGTCAAGTTGTCATGTGGGTCCAGAAAATGGAGTTGGTGATTGATATCTATGTGATTTTACAAGCCATTATAGGCCTACCATTTGTTCCAGGGTTTTTTTGTGCGCAGAATGTGCATATGTACCCTAAATTTTAAAATCGCACCCTGAAATTAAAAAAGTAGGTGCAGTTTAGGTGCAGTCTTATAACCATTTTTCTTTAAAGGCTTAACTATGCTTAAGCTATTTTTCATGCACTGCCTTAGTTAAAATATAAAACAAAATAACTCTTTAAATCCTATTAAGTCATATAGCCTATGGCTATAGCCTTCTGTAAGATATTAAAATATATGAAAAATTATATAAAAATCATATGATCTTTGATCACATTAAATTTGGCCTTTTTGATCAATGATGAATGATGATAATTTATCTAGTATATTAGTATAAACTTCAACTTTTTTAATTTTGACATCTTCACTCTTGACTCTTCGGAGTCTTCACTCTTTCTTAGAATGTTAAGTATGAGTTAAGCGGTAGCCTTGTGTTTATTTAGTTGTATATATAATCTATAGATATAATACAAATGCAAATTATAAGAATCTAAAGGTCTATCTAATCATAAGCTCTACTGAAGTAAAGTATTAAATTCAAGTTCATAAATTTATCATATTCATAATCTAATAGCCTTAAGGCTTATATCCACAATTAAATCATAGATAATCAATAGGCCTAGAATAGATAAATAAAATCAATAGATAGACTATCTATAAGGACTAATGCCAATTTCTATTGTTTGTGCAATAGGTAGTTATAAGTTAAAGTTATCAATCATAAATTATAAGTCAAAAAGACTGTTAGAGTCTGGATATAACATAATCAGTGAGCTTCTATTGCAAAAATGTTTAAGTAGGCAGTAGGCCCAAATTACATTTACTTTATTTTTTTTAGTATAAGTAATTATTTACAATTATAAAATTATTGTAAAATAATTGTAACAGTAAAATAATAAAATTATATTTAAATTACTATTTAACTGTACTATATGATGTCTATGCTAGGCATATGTATATACAATAATATTATAATACTAATAGTATACATACAATACTGATATTTATACTATTATTAATTATTATATATTATATACTTTGAGTGTATATATAGTTATGGCTTATAGTAAATTAAAGTAGACTTAGACTAAATAGTATTAGTATTTTTAGTATATTTTAATATAATAATATAACAAATCAACTACAAACTAATCTATCTTATATTGTTATAATCTAAAAACCTTTTATTAAACTAGACATATAGAATGTCTTTATGTTATATGTATTAATAATAATATGTCTTTAATTGTTTTAATGCCAGATTTGATATATATATAGCCTTGTTTAGTCTATAATACTTTTATTTTATAATACTTTTACTACAAGAGTTTCCTGTATGATCAAGCCTTTGCATTGTGGGAGCACAGTGCCCAACGAAAGCGCTACCAGCTGTCGGAACTCGATGTCAACGAGTTTGTCAATGCCATGGCCCATGACATGAAGGAATAAGCATTTAACTCAGGCTCAATGAGCATTTTACTCAATTAGCTTGCTGGGGAGATTGCTAAGATGTTAAGGCTTGTGGGGAATCGTGTAGATGTCAAGGATTGTTATGGTTATTGATGAGATGTCAAGGCTTTTGGGAGAATTGCATCGGAGTCAAGGCAAATAGGATTTACGTAAATTATTTTGTCCCTTACTTATTGGGCGCACCAAAGTGGGCACTAGATTGCTAGTGTCTTCCTAATTGTCTACGCAATGAGTCAGTGTCTCTGCTCAATGATCATGTATTCCTTGAAAAGTAGTCTTTTTGCTTCAATTTCTTTGATTATCTTCAGGAGTTATAACTCCAACTCAAGGCTTGCAAATTAAAGCATCATCCATCTCTTGAATGCTTTGAATTTTTACCTTTAACTTTCATTTTTAGCCTAGTTGTCACAGTGTTGGTAGTTGGATTGGAACTATCTATAATCCACGACTACATATTTACTCTACAGCTAGCTAGAGTTTTGCTGTGTACATAATTTACTAGCACCTTAAACTGTATAGACGTATAGTAGAATTTTTATTAAATTCAACATCCAGTAGGTAAATAAAAAGGCAGAATAGCAAGGAAAAATATTGACTGTTAAAATTGTTAGACAGTAAATTCTACATTTTTTTTCTTTTCCTCTCCAAATGTAGCTGGAAAACATTCTTTTAATGCGTAAGAGTATATTTTCAATAGTGTACTATGCACACAGCATTGCATGTAAAATGTAACAGTGGAGCTGCCACTCAATCAGCTTGAGCTGTGTCGATCCAATTGATAATGATATATTGTTTATCTATGTTATGCTGAATCCAATTCTGGTCCCACCAGGCCCACTTCTATGTTATCCAAGAGGAATGGATGTAGGTAAGTCAGCCTATTGAAGCCTGTCTCCAGAACTCTTGAACACGAAGCCTTATAAGTGTGCAGGGCCCCTCCCGATTTCTTTATAAAATAGTCACTGTTTAGTCAATTTGAATTCATGCCAAAACTAAGAAACATATTTTGTTTTAATACTCATATTTTTCATAATATTTTACACAAACTAATTTTTGTTTTAACTAGCAGTAAATTTTATTATAAATAGAAGCATTTTTGGTGGAGGAGAGACCAATCTTGCGCATCGCGGTTCACTAACAAAATAGTCATATCGAAGAATAATAGTTCCAAGAAAATAAGAATTGAAGAAGTGTTTTCTATGTTAATTCTTTTTAAGAAGTAAGAGTGAAATAGACTGAAGTGTATATAGTACATACTATTAAGAAGCAGCAGTATTGAATAGTAAGAGAATACGAAGTAGATCTGAAGTGATACATGTAAGAATAACCGGAGGCTGTGACCCTCTGATCTCAGTAACGCCCAAGGACTTGCAAAGTACATGGAATACATATACCAGTATAGCCAATAGACCACTCAGGCCAAAAGTTTAGTAAATGCTACCGGAATCAGAATAAACGCTACCAGAATAACAGAGGAGTAAAATCTTTCAGGGCTAATAGTTTTCTAGGAATAATACTAAGACTAAATACTCAGACCTATTCTAAGAAATATTCTCAGACTTATTCTAAGATTAATAAAATCATAATTTATTAATAGAATAGTCTTGGTAGCAGCTACCAACATTAATAAAAACAGGAATTTAGCCCTTTGACAACTTTAGTGACAGCTGTGAAATCATTTGAAGAGACAGAAGAATCAGCCCTTTGACAACTTGGTTGCAGCAGTGCAGTGGGATAATTTTAGTGAGAGCAATTACGCCTTCGAGAACTTGGTGGCAGCAGTGGGATTGTTCATAAAGACAGAGGAAAACCCACTGTAACACAAGCTGAAGGCTTATTCTAAAATGAAAAAATGGGAGAATAGATACAAAGTAGCAACTTCTTTGTTTTAGTATTTTTTATCATGTTACTATTTATCAAAGCAGCGATCTGAAGAAAAGATAACAGACAAGAGGTCAAGGCATTCTTTGTACAAAGATGTATAGACATAAGACATGTCTATACATTCCCAGTTGTCTGAAACAAGACTCAAGAGAAATTGCACTCTGAGCCTTAAGATCGCAACTTGAAATTTGGCACAAGGTGCGATTTTGCACCTTGTCTCTGGCGAAAAAAAAACTAGAGGTCGGACAAGTAGAAAATTTTGGTTGGGTATGAAATTTTGTGAAATTTTCAAAGTCGGGCGTAATTGAGAATTTATATTTGCATACACGTATTTTTAGCTTGTAAGTTACAAGTGTTGAAAAAACAAAACAAGAAAAGAAATATTTATAAATTGATAATAGCTACTCGGTAATGCTGTCAAGTCAACAAATTTAAAATTTATTACTCTTTTACATATTTGTGTTCACATATTTTGGTAAACCAAGTAGAAAAGTTATACTTCTAATAAAAATGTAATAAAGCGGAAATTCACAACTGTCATAAATGGGTTTCAAGGAAATCACAATTGACGATTGTGAAAAAAATAGTTGTGAATTCACAAAATCGTGATCACAATTGTGATCACGTCCGACCCCTAAAAAACCCAGCATTTGTCAATTAGTATAGGATGAAAAATTTGTAAAAACATGAAAATAATTTAGTGCAGTAAACTAGAAGATTGCATACATTTAAGCTTCTATAGTAAAATTTAAAAAAAACTAATAAATAAAATAACCAACATTGACATTGACATTTGCTTAGATCAGTAGATCACTAAGTATATAATAAATATATAGGCCTAATAATAATAATATTATTCATTACAAAATTAATCATTAAATATGACAATTAGACAGTAATAAAATGTTGCTAGGGGCCTAAATTTGATTTTGACAATGGAGTTGTAGAGAATCAGTTGAGTCTGGCTAATATATAAAATAATTCATTAAAAATTACTAGGTTAGGAAATCAGCGAGGGGCATATAGCTAAGTATAGACCATAGTTTTTTTATTAAAAAATAAGAATAAATGAACGGTAATTGATAAAAGAAAAAAATTAACTAATATATATATATATATATATATATATATATATGATAATTCGTATGATTTGATTTCTATGGCAGGCATTTTTAAAGAACGAAAAATGACGTGTTTGTTTCGCAGAAAGCAGTCTTCAAATTTCCGTTTCGTGAGGAAAATTTTCAAACCTTTATTTTTTGTAAATTATAACATTTCGTGCCTGTACTAGACAACTAGTATAAATCAGAAACTTATAATTGACGGATATTAGAATCCTATAGGTATGGTCATACATTAAAATTATGTTTTTATTTGGAGCAGTAAAAATAAGAGACTATCACAATTTATACACGCAAATTTTGCAGTAATCATCAGCAGAAAACTGACTTTAAACTGATTAAAAATTATAGGGCATTGCATGCACATAAAATTTCAAACCAATTGAGTTTTCAATCCGCATGGGAAAATTATTTAATAAAGCAAAAAACAAGTCAGCCTTAACAATGCACTAAATGCAGAACATGAGCAGCTCTCTGATCTTGGATTCTATAGTTTTAGAAGGCCTTACCTTTCCTACATTTAGATGTATAGTTTTACGTGTACATCGCATTACCTGCTACGCTTTCATATGTTATATTATAGAGATATATGATGCGTAAAAGCATGGTGCAACAAAATGAAATAAGAATGGCGTTTACATGAGCAACAGCGCTTGTTTCTTTTGGTAAAATGGTGTAATATCGATTCGCTAGTTCATGCATCTAAGGTGCTACTTTTAGTAGGAAGTGAAAGTATTTTTTTAATTAAAGTTTTACTCAATTGCTGCAACTATGCAGAAGCTGCTGTAGTAGAACATGATTAGAGAATACCCAGAATTGCTTTTGTTTATTGTGCAATCGTATCTTGAAAAGATTCAGAAATCGAACGGTAGAATAAAATTAGCGTACAGTGAACCCCACTCTATGGGATTCCGGATTAGATCACCCCCATGTTTACTCATAATTATTTTTTAAACTACTTTTTTAGTCGAAAACTCCATTACTGCGTGGCTGTGTTATAACAACAGATCTGATATATTCTGCGGTTTTACAAGTCCCGGCCAGCTATTCCGTGCAGCACTGCATGATCTCGTGCAATGTTTTATTCTAATTGCGTTTTACAATGAATCTGACGTGCAATTTTATCCGTGATTAAATGATCATGACATTCGTAGCCAAGACATTTACGCACTCAAAACTAAATTGATTAATAAGCGATGCGATCCAGATATGTTTTTGCAGGTGGTATGACATTTTTATAGTTGCTACGGTATATTAGCTCGTAGATACAAAGCATCTCTGATTGTTTACTCATTGTTCTGCCCTGAGAAGGCGTTTTTAAAACTAAAATTTTCACAAGTTTTAAGAAAATTTTACCACTTAAAAACTTCACAAATTTTGGGAGAGTGAAATTTTGGACTTTTGAAATTTAAGGCTTGTGAAGTTTCGAGATCGTGAAGTTTCGGGATTGTGAAGTTTTGGGATTGTGAAGTTTCGGATTTGTGATGTTTTGGGATTGTGAAGTTTCAGGATTGTGACTTTCGGGATTGTGAAGTTTCGGGATCGTGAAGTTTCGGGATTGTGAAGTTTCGGGATTGTGAAGTTTGGGGATTGTGAAGTTTCGGGATTGTGAAGTTTCAGGATTGTGAAGTTTCGGGATGGTGAAGTTTCAGGATTGTGAAGTTTCGGACTTGTGAAGTTTCGGGATGGTGAAGTTTCGGACTTGTGAAGTTTCGGGATTTTGAAGTTACGGGCTTGTGAAGTTTCGAACTTGTAAAGTTTTGGGATTGTGAAGTTTCGGGATTGTGAAGTTTCGGGATGGTGGAGTTTCAGGATTGTGAAGTTTCGGGATTGTGAAGTTTCGGGATTGTGAAGTTTCGGCATTGTGAAGTTTCAGGATTGTGAAGTTTCGGACTTGTGAAGTTTCAGAATTGTGAAGTTTCGGACTTGTGAAGTTTCGGGATGGTGAAGTTTCGGACTTGTGAAGTTTCGGGATTTTGAAGTTACGGGCTTGTGAAGTTTCGAACTTGTAAAGTTTTGGGATTGTGAAGTTTCGGAATTGTGAAGTTTCGGCATTGTGAAGTTTCAGGATTGTGAAGTTTCGGGATTGTGAAGTTTCGGGATGGTGAAGTTTCGGACTTGTGAAGTTTCGGGATGGTGAAGTTTCAAGATTGTGAAGTTTCGGACTTGTGAAGTTTCGGGATTGTGAAGTTTCGGGATTGTGAAGTTTCGGGATTGTGAAGTTTCGGGATTGTGAAGTTTCGGGATTGTGAAGTTTCGGGATTGTGAAGTTTCGGGATTGTGAAGTTTCGGGATTGTGAAGTTTCGGGATGGTGAAGTTTCAGGATTGTGAAGTTTCGGACTTGTGAAGTTTCGGGATGGTGAAGTTTCGGACTTGTGAAGTTTCGGGATTTTGAAGTTACGGGCTTGTGAAGTTTCGAACTTGTAAAGTTTTGGGATTGTGAAGTTTCGGGATTGTGAAGTTTCGGGATGGTGGAGTTTCAGGATTGTGAAGTTTCGAGATTGTGAAGTTTCGGGATTGTGAAGTTTCAGCATTGTGAAGTTTCAGGATTGTGAAGTTTCGGACTTGTGAAGTTTCGGGATTGTGAAGTTTCGGACTTGTGAAGTTTCGGGATGGTGAAATTTCGGACTTGTGAAGTTTCGGGATTGTGAAGTTTCGGGATTGTGAAGTTTCGGGATTGTGAAGTTTCAGGATTGTGAAGTTTCGGACTTGTGAAGTTTCGGGATGGTGAAGTTTCGTGATTGTGAAGTCGGGATTGTGAAGTTTCAGGATTGTGAAGTTTCGGGATGGTGAAGTTTCAGGCTTGTGAAGTTTCGAACTTGTAAAGTTTTGGGATTGTGAAGTTTCGGGATTGTGAAGTTTCGGCATTGTGAAGTTTCAGGATTGTGAAGTTTCGGACTTGTGAAGTTTCAGAATTGTGAAGTTTCAAGATTGTGAAGTTTCGGGATTGTGAAGTTTCGGGATTGTGAAGTTTCGGGATTGTGAAGTTTCGGGATTGTGAAGTTTCGGGATTGTGAAGTTTCGGGATTGTGAAGTTTCGGGATTGTGAAGTTTCGGGATGGTGAAATTTCAGAACGGTGACAAATAGGTTTGTGAAATTTAGGGATTGCGCACGAGTCGCCCTGTCACTACAGAGCACAATAGCGACTGAAATTCAGTAACATTTTTTTCGAATTAAAAATGAGAAGAAGTCACTAAGGGCAATTTTTTGCGGGTGATATACTAATGCATGATAACGATATTGAGACTAACTATCGGCCTGCTGAGTTCAGTAGTGGTTAATAAGCATTGGAGAGAGTACCAGCTGCATGCATAGATTAAAGTTTTAAGTGAGAGTTTTTAAACATGAGCTTATGCATGCGACCGAGCGTGATATGCGTGCCCGATTTTCCCAGGGCTGATAGCCGCAGTGGCTAAACTATACAAACCAGATCGGATAGTATGTTCCGAGGGGGGGGGGGCACAGGGACTGCGCTAACCTTCAACTGACAGTAAAAGCAACGGCACAAGTTTCAGAAACAGAGAGTGAGAATCACCGCAGAAGCATAAGCAGCAGAAAAAGTAGTTATAATATATGGTTTTTGGTTACAGCTCCTGCGAGCCTACAGTGCTAAAGAATAATCTTCACGATATGCTCATGCAAAACTTACACACACAGGGGCGCCCATGCGCAGGCAGCCACTTGACTGGGAGGCCTGCATGATTGCAGTTAGAGGGGGGCAGAGAGATTCATTGCGTTCCACTATTTTTTCTTGGTCTCGCCAATGCTAATGGCGCAAGTTTACGCTGCTGCTGCTGCTGCTGGTGCTCCCTATGGCCTCTCTTCCGTCTGCCTTCGCCCTCGTGCGCAACTCCCCCCACCCCCTCCATCCCCACCCCGACTGCAGGCCCCTGATTACGCCAGAGTCGCGTATAGCGGGGTCTAAATAGCGTATTAAGTTTTTAGATAGACAGGACTCAGATAGACTAATTAGATATAATAATGCGTATAAAAATACACTGCGCAACAGGTTGTACGTGTTTGTATCCCGCCTGCGTGTTTTATTAAATATCCACCGCCGGAGCCCTGCTCAGCCCCTTCACCACAGCTGACTGTTGGCTGCTTTATCCCGTTTAAATTTGTTTTTTTCGGCTTGTTGAACTGTAGGCACAGCAACACTGGGCGACAGAGGAGCAGGTGCAGCGGCGGCGGCAGCGGCGTCTGACGATGAGGTTGACGATGAGACGGCGCAAAACTGGACGACTCAGCAGTCACAACAGCAGCTACTGTTGCCAGAATGGCGAGAAGGACCAGCCGCTACATCCGGTAAGTCAATAGCTTAAATTTTCCTCATGGTTCCCATTGCTGGATCCGTTAAAAATATGTTAAAAAGGCAATTAATTATTAGAAAATTCCCCGCGGTCAAATTAACGTCACGATAATTGAAAGTTTCAAAGCACAACAAAAGCTACACGAGCGCGTAGTTTGGAGCCCGACTGCGCAGATGCGGTTCAAAGCAATAATAATGGCCGCTCCGCAGTACTGTAGTAGGTTATTGGATACAGCTCCGGCCTATACACTGTTGCAGTTAGCTTTTTTTAAGTTTGCAGTTTATTTTTTATTTGAATACACAAGAGTTTTTGGCCACTATAGAGTTGAATATAATTAGAGTGTATAATTGATATTGCCAATAGCTTAATTGCAACGACGCAGCTCGGTAAACGCTAAATTCGGAGTTATTATTCCTTTCTCTATAAAGTAGCCCCTATTAGTCGGATGACGTGCTTTGTGTATGTGTGTGTATATATATATTTATATATAGTGGGACCCCGGACTTGCGCAAATGAGCTGAATTCGCCTTTCATTCTGATTGAGACCAGCTATTAACTCGGGTCGTTTAACCCCCGCGCCAGCAGCAGCTATAGTACCCTTGCTTAGGGTAAGTTTTAATTAAAGCTATTAAAATCTATTGAGCTTTGGCTCATTGATGTTTTCTACAGCTCAGCAATGTAGGCATCTGTTGATAAGCTGGATTCCTCCTTGTTCACAAGATAGAGAGAGAGAGAGTGAGAGTGTGAACTATCTTCAGTAAGCTAACAGGCAGCACTGTGAACGACTTTAAATGCTACATTCAGAAGCAAATGATATAGCTAGCTAGCAACCAAGACCTCGCATGAAGAGAAATCAACACTATAGGAAAGAAGCGAATCTGCAAAATGTCACCCAAGCCCGAAAATGCCTAATTTGTATCCATGCCTTGTAGCGCTATGACAAAAGGAACAACTCGGCTACACAGCTATCTCTCTGTAAGATCAACAAGAAAAATGCACAGCAATTATAAAAATGTTATTCCTCGTGCTAAGTGTATAGTATTTAGCCACAAGATCCCGGCGGGTCCATATCTATGAATAGTTCTGTCGAGTTGCGACCGGAAGTGCTTGAGCATGGAGTCTGACTGGGGCTGTTCAACATCATTTTCTCCTCAAATTTAAATAGATTTTTTCGAGCACAGGTTTGAGACTAATGAGGCGGCCACCTGCTGTGGATTCAGCCTCAATTGCAGCCTCTTCGCTTTGCATCGTCAAAGTGTCAAAAAAAAAATTTGTTGAGAAATCGACAACATCAAAGCGGTGAAATTCCGTTGCTGAAGAGAGGCATTGAATCGATACAGCTGGGCCCCGGCAGTAGACGCGTGGGCCCTCTTTACTTTTGGTGACGCAACCGTAATCGTGGATGAATATTCGGTTACCCGCATGTCGCAATGAGAATTTGAAAAAAATAGCACAGTAAATCTCCTCTTCCCAAGCCCGTCGTGGATTCCCTGCTTCCGCGCTCTGGCATAACAATAAATCTAACCATTTTTTATATCGATTTTTTGATCATTGCGTCTCATAAAAAAGCAACAATAATTTGGCACTTCAGCACAGATAATTGGCAGTTTCCAACTGGAGAGCTGGTCTATGGAATGTTACTTTGCATAGCAGAGAGCGGTATGCGGTTGAGTTTATTGATGAGGTTTTGAATTCATTAACAGATGGGAATCTGTAGGTCTGAGAGCGGGGAGAATTGGGGGAAAAGACATGCTGGGGCGAGGGGCATAATTATGTTGCAAACTATCAGTTCACGCATGATCTGTGTATCCAGGGCGCCTGGCAACCAGCACGGCGTTCGGCTCACTTTCCAGTTCCTTGAAGTGGTCTCACAGATCTTGCAACCACGTCTGGGATAATCTCTTTCGGCTTTTTTCTCCCTATAGCGCTATTCCGCTGGTTCCGCCCCAAGCTCCGCCCCTTGTGGCGCTTTCCCTTGGCTGCTGCTGAGCATTGGAGTATTTGCTATTCGATAGATTTGTCTCAATATTTGCCCCAGGGCGTCTAAGGGTGTCTGAGCTGCGATGCTGAACGGTGCTTGATGCGATATTGATGCGGAATATCATGCAAGGCAAGAGGGTGCATTACCATGATAGACGCATTAGAAACTAAAGCAATCTTTCTATGGCAAAACCCTCTGTCTATGCAAAGAAGCTCGATAAACTTGCGAGTGCAGCTCAACCTAAACGTTCGCACTTGCTTCATCAAGAATTCTAAAGTAAGATTTTTAGGGAATTTAGGGCTAAAAAATCTTTGAATAACTGCATAAAAATGAAACGTCATGTTCTTTCGCTATCAGTGGTAATTCCCATTTTCTTATTTATAATTTTTTGAGCTAGAAGTCGGTGCCTTAGCTTGAGTTTTACAATACCAAGGGTAGTAGATCTTCCTTGTCCTCTTGAACATCGAGTGACATTTGATGCTGACCACCACATAATTCTTGCAGACTCTTGAAGAATCAGCAACTTTGTTAGTAGAAAATGTTCACTACTTGCACAATAAAAATTCACCTGCTATGGAAAGCGCTGACCAAACTAACAGGTGACAGCCTCGGCTCTCTATAAAAACATCGACGCCATCACGCTCTCGCCATTGATGACGACAGCTTTGGTCAAATTCGCCCGGACGCCAAGTGTTCCCGAACTGTCACATCCGCATGGGCGAGTCCCCACCCCCACCCCTGTGTCAACAGAGTGCCGCCGACCGTCCGGGATATTACAATAATTTTTGCTCGATATGTAGGCGACACCGGACAATGCGTGCCAGAGAAGCTGTTTGGCATGCACGGACTTCTCTCTGGGCGAGTGGGTCAGAAAAATAAACTGACATTTCTGCGAGACGCGGGTTGTCGGTCAGCTGCTTTCAGAAATTCCTCAGCCAATGTTGCCTTTTTTACTCGGCGCGTAATGTTTTCGTTCGACATTTTGTTCTCCGCTCAATTTCATGTTATTATTTTTCTACCGAATCCCAGCGTTGCAAAAAAAATATGCTGGTATATCTGGACTAGGGGAATCTGCTTTACCTGAACTGACCACTTGCGAAACCGTTCCGTAGCTTCGGCTGCATTGAAATAACATAAGGAAATTCGACTGAAAATGATAGATTTTCTCCCAGCTTAGGGGTATCGGCATAGTGATGAGTCTTTTCTGTAATGACGCCAAATTAACGCCAGTTCTGAGTCATTTCCTTGAAATTTGTGTGCAAGTTAAGTTGGCTAGTGAGTTCGCATCAAGGCACATCAAGACACAACAAAGCACATCAAGACACATTAAGACACATCAAGGCACATCAAGGCACATTAAGACACATCAAGACACATCAAGGCACATCAAGACACATCAAGACACATCAAGACACATCAAGACACATCAAGGCACATCAAGGCACATCAAGACACATCAAGACACATCAAGACACATCAAGGCACATCAAGACACATCAAGACACATCAAGACACATCAAGGCACATCAAGACACATCAAGACACATCAAGACACATCAAGACACATCAAGACACATCAAGACACATCAAGGCACATCAAGGCACATCAAGGCACATCAAGACACATCAAGACACATCAAGACACATCAAGACACATCAAGGCACATCAAGGCACATCAAGACACATCAAGACACATCAAGGCACATCAAGGCACATCAAGACACATCAAGACACATCAAGACACATCAAGGCACATCAAGACACATCAAGACACATCAAGACACATCAAGGCACATCAAGACACATCAAGACACATCAAGACACATCAAGACACATCAAGACACATCAAGGCACATCAAGGCACATCAAGACACATCAAGACACATCAAGACACATCAAGACACATCAAGACACATCAAGACACATCAAGACACATCAAGACACATCAAGACACATCAAGGCACATCAAGTTGTCACGTAGCAGCGAAGAGGCAAGCAAACAGGCTCATTCCGATGACACAGGGTGTACATCGGTCCTGACTTTCTCATTGAAGATTCCACATCCAGCCTCATTGATTTCTTAGTCACCAACAGCCCCTTGGCTTGGCGATCTTCAAAACACGACGCAAAATGTGGTCCGAGGATTGTTGAATTTCACGCTCAGCATCGCAGACTAATCTAAGCCCCCGATCAAGGGGGTTGGCAAAGACTCGCAAGGACCCGGCTGCTATGGGGGAAGTCGTTGGCATTGGGAGGTCTGGTGGGCGCTGGTCCGGAAAGGCGAGACGGCCAATTTCGGGACCGAAATGAGCGGGAAGATCAAATCCCCACTGACGCTTGGTCCCCACTGCTCCTCCCCTGGTCCATCTCGTCTTTCCACCCCCCTTAAAGTAGCCTAGCGTTGGCGCCCTAGCAAAGCAGATGCAAATCAAAGTACTCAGAATTGCAATTTAGTTAGGGATTTTGCTTCAAAAATTTGATCCATCTAGGTGGACAAACTCTCATCAGGTTGTGGATCTCAGGATAATCTCATGACGAGGAAATTGGATGACCCTTGAGCCCCCACTGGGGAAGGGGAGAAAGAAAGAAATTTGTTAGAAAGAAAGGCGAGAGGCCAACAGAGTCTGAGCACAGTGGCGGGGAGCCCCCAGCTTCCCCGCCTCCGCAGCGGGGCCTGGTCACCCGAGACCCAACCTGGCAATTGACGCCATCAGGCGGCCAGCAGCCCCCACCCCCGGTCCCACACAGCCAAGGAAGGAGTTACTCGCGAGTCCGAGACTCATTAGGAAGTTTAGGAGGGGAAAGGTTAGCCAAGGAGGGCCTGAGCAGGCATTAATGATCCAGCGAGAGAGAGGGGCAGCCGCTTTTTGGCTTCTAACGGGCCTGGGCAAGGGGATTTTTGATTGGGTCAATTTTATTACCCGAGTGCGCCCGAGCCGTCTCTTCCTCAGGCAAACTGGCCAGGCAGCCAACCCCCATGGAGTAGGCGCTGCTTCCATATTCAAATTGCCTGATTTCGAGGGCTGCTACAGTCCAGAGTTGTTCAATGCAACTAGAATTGTGTTTTTGTAGATATTGACTTTACTTAACTCGGAGCGATAGGAGATTATCGCTAGGAACTGCGAAAGGTGGCAGGGACTGCATCGGAGTGTCAGACACTGCATCGGGGTGTCAGGGACTGCATCGAGAGTGTCAGGGACTGCATCGGAGTGTCAGACATGCATCGAGGGTCAGTGAACCCATCGGGGTGTCAGGCTCTGCATAGGAGTTTCAGGGACTGCATCGGGGTGTCAGACATGCATCGAGGTGTCAGTGATCCCATCGGGGTGTCAGGCTCTGCATCGGAGTGTCAGGGACTGCATCGGAGTGTCAGACATGCATCGAGGTGTCAGTGATCCCATCGGGGTGTCAGGCTCTGCATCGAGAGTGTCAGGGACTGCATCGGAGTGTCAGACATGCATCGAGGTGTCAGTGATCCCATCGGGGTGTCAGGCTCTGCATCGGAGTGTCAGGGACTGCATCGGGGTGTCAGAGATCGCATCGGGGTGTCAGAGATCGCACCGGGGTGTCAGAGATCGCATCGGGGTGTCAGGGATCGCATCAGGGTGTCAGAGACTGCATCGGGGTGTCAGACACTGCATCGAGGTGTCAGTGATCGCATCGGGTGTCAAGCTCTGCATCGGAGTGTCAGGGACGGCATTGGGGTGTCAGGGATCGCATCGGGGTGTCAATGACTGCATCGGGGTGTCAGGGATCGCATCGGGGTGTCAGGGATCGCATCGGGGTGTCAGGGATCGCATCGGGGTGTCAGGGATCGCATCGGGGTGTCAGGGATCGCATCGGGGTGTCAGGGATCGCATCGGGGTGTCAGGCATCGCATCGGGGTGTCAGGGACTGCATCGGGTGCTAGGAATTGTAGCGGATTCTAGGAAATTTGAGACAGGATCCAAGTGAGCAAATCGTGCCAGCAAAAAAACGCGAGCTCTAACAAACTTAAGCCTCACTAAGAAAGAGATTCTCACCTGCTTCTTCCTGTGTAGTGCGTTCGATGAAGTGTGATTTCGTGAGAGTGGCGCAAGTGTTCGACAGCCTCTAACCAGTTAGTGCTTGTGGAGAGGGACGGGAAAGTGGAGGGAAAGGCGAGAGTGGAGGTTGAGTTTGCGGTAATTTCGACTCACCTGGGAGCTCGGAGAGCCGGTTGAATAAGGCTGCAGAGAAGGGATTAGACTGTGGGGGAGGGGTCGAAAATGGGATCTACAGGCCAAGGAGATCTATAGAAGCAGAACTTGGACTAGCCCCTATTACAAGACACCATAACTTGGTAGGGCTGACCCTAGGGCCCAGCTCGACCCTCAAAAATGCGACATAGAAAAGCCCAAGAAAGCCTATTTGAGCCCGAACTTCTATGCCAAATTGAAATGTTCTGTCAAGACCAAGGCGCATTTGAGTATTGCTCAGAATCCTAAACTGATATCATACAGTCAGACTCTCCAGTTTCTAGATCAGGATGTCCCTGTACAGGCCCGGGGATTCCGTGACAGCTGGCCACGGCCAAGTGGGCGCTGGGGCCACGGTAGCTGATAATCGGGGGGCGAACCAAGAGAGACAGCCAGGAAAGGAGAGGAACATCTCGCAGGTACGAAATCCAATCAAGCGCTTATCGACTTGTCTTTATTACTAGCCACTCGACCAAGGCGTGCGCCCAGCCCGGATGCACGGATAGGTTGAGTGAGAGCGGCCCGGCAGGCCAGGGCAGTCTCACCTCACACACACGCACGCACACGACTCTCACCCCCGCGGCGAGGGGACTACGGGTCTGGCAGTGAAGTGATCGCTCAAGACAACTAAAGATGGCCTCCTTGTGGAGGAGTGTGGAGGAGTGTTAAGAAGAAAAATAATAAGTTTCCCCTGTGCAGCGCGAGGCCGGCCCTGTCTGTCTTGTTCTGCCGAGCGAAACGATTAAGGAAAGGGGGAACGGCTGGCCAAATGGATTAAAACATCACGCAAATGGCCGAGCGAGCGCGGCTGTCCCAGCGCCTCGGCCGACTCTCGCCCTGTGTCTCTCGAATTCCAATAATAATAAAAGAGTTGGCCAAGTGCTTGACAAGGGGCCCGGGGGCTGTGTGTCGCGCGCAGAGTTATCGCGTGATAGGTGCAACGCGAGTAGAAACGGGTCTGCAGAATTGAGCGCCCAATCCGCTGGCGTGTCTCTCCAGAACAGGCTTATCAGTTTCCCTTTCGAGTTCTCTACCTTGAGCAGAGATGAATGACTGCATTAACAGAATATACAAAGCAAAATTGTGTGCAGTGTGTGTGCGTGTGGATAAGCGGTTTCGACTCATTGTTCTCGTATACACAGTTGTCCCGAGGCTCTTTGGCTACTGAGTGAGGCAGGCAGGCGGGAGGGAGCGGTCACTTTTGCTTTGAGAACGGCAAATAAAAGAGTTTCTGTGCTCAAGACGGCCCGGCCCCGGCCAGCCTCATTTCTTCAATCCTCATCGTCCAGATCGATAGCTTCGGGCATTCAGTTGAGCCGTTTCCTCCCTGGCCCACATTGGGATATTTATCCCATTCACATCTGTCCCGCTCACTACTGGGATGCCGGGCGCAGAACTGTTTGATGCAACCCAACCCGACCTGTTGTGGCAATTAGAGACCCCACACCACTGGGCTGGGTTAGTGGCTTCGATCCACTTTTTCTCACACTGTCGCTCGCATTCCGTGCTCTCTCTCTGTTCCTTAATTCCCCATTCACTCACTCACTCGGCTCACTCACTCCAAGCACTCTCAATGAAAGCTGCATGTTGGTAAAACAATCCCGGATGCTGTTCACTCGACTGAGCAAAACAACAAGCAAAGTGGGAGGAGCTGCCGGAGCAGTCATTAAAGCTCAGATTAGATTTCCATCATTCGTACCTGCCCCCGGCAGTCGGAAGTTATCCCTAATGAGAAGTGGGAGGAGGGCAGATTGATGCAGAGCCTCTGAGAGCTTCTGAGCTGCCACGGCGGTGTGAAGAGGCATTGCCGTAGATTAGCTTGCTCTCCAAACCGACAAAGAGATTAAGGATTTTAGCAAGTCCGCTTTAATCCGCCAATATCGTTCCCATTTCCTGTGGATCTGTTCTTCTATCTTTGAGGCATTTTTCTTAGCTTAAATCGCACGCAAAATCCGTAAAGGGATTTTCATCATTTGTCTCTCAGCTGGGCCGCCTAATATTCAGGCCTGTCTGGAAGCAACACAGAGTCACGCCACAATACCATTCACGTCTTGGCCATGTCCTTTGCCGATGGTTTCCTTAATAATGCCCCTACTTTTTGCGACCCACTTTCCCTTATGCCTACCACTTCTGCCCCTCTCCGGTTTCTGGCATCTTGTAACTACCGTTAGTCACTAGTCTGCCTATGGTCTACTTCTCTCCCCCTGTCTACTTCTCTCCCCCGTCTGCTTCCCTCTCCGTTGTTTACTTCTCTCCCCCTGTCTGCTTCGCTCCCCTGTCTACTTCTCTCCCCTGTCTGCTTCGCTCCCCTGTCTACTTCCCTCTCCACTGTCTACTTCTCTCCCCCTGTCTGCTTCGCTCCCCCTGTCTACTTCTCTCACCACTGTCTACTTCTCTCACCATTGTCTACTTCTCTTTTCCCTGTCTACTTCTCTACCCCCTGTCTACTTCCCTCCCAACTGACTACTTGTCTCATTATACTTCCTTCAGTTTGTCAGGGCTCAGTATTTCTCTGTTTGTTTTCCAGGTTCAACTTTGACAGTTCCTGTCTACTCCCTACCTACTCCCATGTCTCCTTCTCACACAGTCTTAAAAAGCCAATTAACTTAAACAAAACCACCTATCCCATAAGAGGCAGCGCTTTGAATTCGTAGACGGCTACCAATGCAATAGAAAAAATCCGCACACAAAGATACCAGCAAGTGACATTTCCGATTGCCAGACCGGGCGCGCTAGATCGTAAAAAATGCTATTAATGGAAATCGGAAAATATTTCACTTTGAAAACCCAGTCAGCAACGAGAGAGCCTCTACAAAATATAGTTGAGGTCAGGCTCGGGGAAAATTAAAAGACAATAAATGCTCCCTCCCCCACCACCAGCCCTTCACCGCCGCCGCGCTTGTAGTTTTCCTTGTCGTGATGCGCCCGAGCGCGGGCCTGTCAGTCAGTTGCACAGAATAATCAAGAGAGGGGGAGGGGTGGGAGAGTAAAGGCCCAACTTTTACCCGCCCGGGCATTCCGTCACGCCTCCGCGCATTAAAGCTCTCGTGGCAGAACTAAGACAAACAAAATACAGATGCATGAAAGAACTTGAGGATGGCCCTGTTCCGTCAGAGGGTGCAGGCTGCTGCTGCTGCTGCTGCTGCTGCTGCTGGCGCTGCTGCCGCAATCTTAAGAAGCGACACATGACGTTGAGGGAGGGGGGAATTGCTTTTAATCACTAGACAATCAGCGAGTGAGGAAGGGGATGCCATGCAGATGTGTATAGTATATGGGGGTCTAAGGGAGGCGGAACAGCTGCGAATGCTGATTCTCACGCTGCATTGCGGCCGACTGGGTACCAGCTTAATTAATAGTCAGAATCAAATGGAACTGGAGATAGTTGGCCAAGGTTGAGTTGATAGACATAGATGGACATTGGGAAGGAGAGAGACAGAATTAGACACTGGGAGGGAGGGAGAGAAGTAGACACTGAGAGGGAGAGATAAGTAGACCCTGGAAACGAGAGAGAAGTAGACACTGAAGGAGAGAAGTAGACACTGGGAGAAAGAGAGAGAAGTAGACACTGGGAGAAAGAGAGAGAAGTAGACACTGGGAGAAAGAGAGAGAAGTAGACACTGGGAGAAAGAGAGAGAAGTAGACACTGGGAGAAAGAGAGAGAAGGAGACACTGGGGAGAGAGATAGAAGTAGACACTGAGAGGGAGAGATAAGTAGACCCTGGAAAGGAGAGAGGAGTAGACACTGGAAAGGAGAGAGGAGTAGACACTGGAAAGGAGAGAGGAGTAGACACTGGAAACGAGAGAGGAGTAGACACTGGTGGAGAGAAGTAGACACTGGGGGGAGAGAGAAGTAGACACTGGGGAGAGAGAGAAGTAGACACGGGGAAGGAGAGAGAGAAGTAGACACTGGGAGAGAGAGAAGTAGACACGGGGAAGGAGAGAGAGAAGTAGACACTGGGAGAGAGAGAAGTAGACACTGGGAGAGAGAGAAGTAGACACTGGGAGAGAGAGAAGTAGACACTGGGAGAGAGAGAAGTAGACACTGGGAGAGAGCGAAGTAGACACTGGGAGAGAAGTAGACACTGGAAGAGAGAGAAGTGGCTGCCCGTAGGAAAATAGGGTTACTGAGAGAATCAGTGGGGATTAAAACCGACTTGAAGCGTGGCAGACAGAGCAGTGAAATCACAACCGGACAATGGCCCAGGTGGAAAATCGTGAATCAGGCTAATGGATGCCTCATATAATAACAAGGTTCGCACCGTATAATCCAACGGCAACAATCGAGCATGACGAGTCTCAAATTTGGGGCAGATTTTTTGTCTTTTTCTCTGTTGTCTCTCAACAAAACAGCTGGCGGCGGTTGTGAAGTATTGCTGCATGGGTGCTGCAGTGGCAGCAGGAGCTGACGGTCATAGAGGATCCCGCATGCCTTCAGTTTGATAACAGGGATCGAGAATAGGCGTGCCACGTGTGCCCTGTTGATGAGGCTCTAACTAATATGCTCATTTCCCACTCTAATACAATCTGTATAATTAAACCGCGTCCCGGATCATCAATAGGGTCAATAGGGTGGGGGTGGAGCGCTAAAATTGGGACTCAAAGCTTGTCTGTCTCTCTCTCTCTCGACAAAATCCCCCGGCAATTTGAGGGAAATAATAGAGCTGAGAAGATTCAAATTTGGAAAAAAAAACAAAAATATGCGGCTAACCGGTGGCAAATCTGCTTAACCTTGTAGTAGGCGCTGGTCATTTGAGATCAGAGATTAATATAAATAGTCATTATGAGCTATAAGGAGCAGCTGATCCTTGATTTTCTGCATAATTCCTTGCCCAGCTTCGGTGTCGGGGCGCGAGTTTCCTCCTATTGAAAATTCCAGATCCCCAATTGGCTGTCCAGACTCCCCTGTCCCAGCCAGTAAGGCTCCATCTGGTTCATCCACGAATCCTGACCCCCTCTCTCTCCCGGGCATCCCCGTTCCCCATCACTCTCCCGTTACCCCCCCCCCCCTACTATTACGCTAGAGAGTGGCTGGGTAGTGAAGGCAACTCAGACGCCTCCCGCCCGCTTGCTGCGAATTTCCTGAAAAAAGCAAAGACAGTCACTCAGTTAGCGAGCGATTTGTTGAATTGCAGGGCCTCCAGCGAAACTCCAGTTTGTCACTCTGTCAGCAACCAACTCAGCCTCAATGTCCACCTCGGCAGAGAAGTCCATCTGGCGACCCCAGCCGCTGCCGTTTCAGCCGCTACCGCCGCCGCCGCCGCCGCCGCCGATGCCGCCTCAACTGTCATTGCCGCCATCATCGTCACATTTAGAGGGCGGCGGCGGCAGCGCAGGCAGCGGCGGCAGCGGCGGTGGCGGCGGTGCGGCAGCCGCGACCAGCCCTGCAGCGGCGGCGGCGGCAGCGGCTGCAGCAGCGGCAGCATTTCAATCATCAGCCTACAACTTCTACCCGCACTTCCCCGGGCCGCCGCCGCCGCCGCCGCCTCCGCTGCCTCCGCACTCGGCGCAAGGATTCCACTCTATTCTGCCCGATATGATGAAGCCGCCGAGATTTCCGGCCAGCTTCTCGCCTTTCCCATTGTCGCCAATTTATCCCAGATTGCCGCCGCTGGACTCGGTGGCCGCCTTGTCAGCTGCCGCCGCCAGCTATCAGTTCGGGCCTCCGATCAGCGTGGCCGGCGGCGGCCTCGGAGGCGGCGGGGGCGGCGGCAGTCGGAAAAGCCAGAGCTCCAGCGCCAAGCAGCAGCAGCACCAACTGCTTTTCCCGCTCTCCCGCCCGCCGGAAGTGTTTCCGCCAGCTCTGCGTCCAGCAGCCGCGGCTGCCGCAGCTGCTGCAGCTGCAGCCGCCGCCGCCGCTGCCTCCACAGCTTCCAAGGCTGACCCGGTGCACTCGGAGCGGCACCCGCACCAACAGTCGTCGCAGTCGCTGCCTCTGCTGCCGCCTCCTCCTCCGCCGCCGCCGACGCAGGCGCCGCTGCTGCCGCAGCCTCGCTACGAGGACGGGGTGCGCCAACAACCCGAGACGGCTTCTTCGAACTCGGCGCTGTTCCGACGCGGCACCCTGGTGACCACCGGCGCTGGGGCGATCAAGCGAGTTGAGGATTTGTCGCTGGCCGACTTCGACGGCGGCGGTAACTCGCGCTACCGGCTGGAGCGGTGCCGGGTGGCCCGAGCAGAGGACAACCCGCCGGAGGGCACCGTGCGGCTGGAGTTCACCCTGGGCCAGGATCGGAGACAGGTGAGCGCAACATGTGTGCAAAAACTTGGCAGCTATTTAGGCACCAATCAACAGGTAGGGGCAGGGGCAGCTGACCCTTTGGCATAGAGATCGGAGGCAGCCGGCCCCTTGGCATAGAGATCGGGGGGGGGGGCAGTTGACCCCCTGGCATCGAGACCGGGGACAACTGACCCCTGGCATAGAAATGGGGACTCTGTCTCCCCACTGAAATTTTAGATAATTGCTTAACTGCTATAGAAAAGCTAACCAGCGGAGGTCAAGGGGGTCAGGTGCTCCCTAATAAAAAATTGGGGGGGGGGGTCATTAAAATCACAACAAGATTATATTGTAACAAGTTGTCATTCAGACTGCCATTGCAGTTGCACAGTATTCCCCAGGTGTTAATAGGGGCATAATCCAACACGCCAGTCAGTTTAGTCAAGGATTAAGTAAATAAGCAGTAATAAAGTCTCGATAGCCCGGTGCTTGTTGGCGATTGCTAAGCTGATGGGGCGGAGGCAGGGGGACAGAGCGAGCGGCCACCCTGTCGCCGCGGGAGGCGCCCAAATGCGCCATTATTTCTTGGCCACTTTAATTACAGGCAACCAGAAAAGGTTTGTAATGATAATAACAGATCATCTGAAACCTGCGGCTGTGTATGGGGAGCCTTCGTAATCTTCATTCTTATTCTTGATATTATTCGCTTTCAAATTAAAGGCTGAACCGCCACTCGGTCTGGTGGCCCTGCAAAGGAGTGAAACCGAGACGGCGAGATGGCGGGGGTGGGGGCGGATTAAGTCGGGGTCGGGGAGGCCATTGCCGGGTGTCGGGAACAAGTATCTTAGTGTTTATCCCAGCTCGGATCCTCATTTTCTCTTGATATCCCCCAGCTAGTCGCTAGCCGGCGAGTGTCGGATCTCCGGCCTTAATCACCCGGCAGTAGGAGACGGGAGAAACCAAATGCTCTGCTGCAGCGAAAGCGGATCGAGCCAGACAGGGCTCGGGCCTTAACCCCCCCCCCCTTTTCTATGGAGCTGAAACCCTGTCCACTCCAGTATCGGAGCCCCAGCACTCGGCCCCTTAGGGCGATTTCGGCATCACAGACCCCCTGCAGCAGCGCGGGTAATCGGGTCAAACACAACAAAGTTTCTCATCGCATCGCATTCGCATCCCAGCTGACTGTCTGTCCTCATCCAAGGAACCGCGGCCACTGCGGTTGTGTGAGCTGTCGGTGCGCTCATGTGAGCGTGTATTTGTGTGTGTGTGTGTGTGTGTGTGTGTGTGGGCGTGTGAGCAGGACTTCTCTGCTCTCTCCCGCTCTCTTCAGATTTTCTTCAACTTGATCCCGGGGCGCGGAACCAGGGCGGGCAGATTTGAGCCCGCAGGGCTGGCCGGCCTGATCGCCCCCCCCCCTTCCCGACTCATTTTCCTCCGCTGCGGATCGCACAGCTCAATCCCCTGCTGCTGTTTCTGCTGCGCGTTTAATCCAGATGGGATCGGACAGGCGGGGCAAAGACGGTTGGGTGCGGTGGGGGGGGGGGGGCAAGGGCGTAATCCTTTGAGGAGGGGTCCCCGCCTGCTGGTTTGGTTTCGTGATTTTTGCCTTCAGGCGGGGGGCAAGGGATCGAGTCCGAGGCCACCCCCCCCCCCTAGCCCTGCTCCTGCGGCTTCAGAGCTCGCGGAGTTTTGCTGCGCAGCCGCGGCTGAAAGTCGTAACTATTAAATAATTATTGAAATAATTGGATTGCGGCAATGGGAGGAGGAAGAGACGCGGGAGCAGAAGAAACGGGGGGAGTGATTTAATTCAATCAGTCCCATCCCATCAGAGTAAATTTCTGTGTTATCTCTTTGGCCTTCTCGACTTCTGAGATTTCCTGCACAAGGATGTGATGGCAAAACAGGGCTTAAATCAATGCACGGTTTGTATCAATGACAGATTGTCTTGACCGAAGATTTTCTTAGCACCAGGGGCGCCAGCACCAGGGGCGCCAGCACCAGGGGCGCCAGCACCAGGGGCGCCAGCACCAGGGGCGCCAGCACCAGGGGCGCCAGCACCAGGGGCGCCAGCACCAGGGGCGCCAGCACCAGGGGCGCCAGCACCAGGGGCGCCAGCACCAGGGGCGCCAGCACCAGGGGCGCCAGCACCAGGGGCGCCAGCACCAGGGGCGCCAGCACCAGGGGCGCCAGCACCAGGGGCGCCAGCACCAGGGGCGCCAGCACCAGGGGCGCCAGCACCAGGGGCGCCAGCACCAGGGGCGCCAGCACCAGGGGCGCCAGCACCAGGGGCGCCAGCACCAGGGGCGCCAGCACCAGGGGCGCCAGCACCAGGGGCGCCAGCACCAGGGGCGCCAGCACCAGGGGCGCCAGCACCAGGGGCGCCAGCACCAGGGGCGCCAGCAGGAAACTGCAGACTGACAATCCTTAATCAACCATTTGCATTAAACACGCGCTGATGACACACGCAATTCTAGAAGGCGCAGAACATGCAATGCGTGCCTTCGAACTCTTTAAAATAATTCCGCAGATTCATCAGAATTCCGCTCTTATTCGTCAGTCTGCTCCCAAGAGGCTGGGATGGGGATGATGGAACTGTAAGTGAGAAGGTTGTGACCGGAGTTGTCAAGAGGGGTAATGAGGCAAATTCTTGTTAATGCAAGGCGTGCCCGGCTTAAATCGAATTTGTATTCTTGAGCACGACTTTGCAAATCCCCAGAAAGCATGGCAGCTCTTTCTCTCTATACACCACTACAATGCAACAATCAGGGTCCTTGATCACGGCCTGAGAGTTTACCCAAGAGGCCCCAAGGGAGACAGATCACTCACTCACACTCCCAATTTTACTAATTGGTTTTGTTTTCAGAGCACTGAAAGCAGGAAACACACATGGCTGAAGTATTCCTGCTAAACTGGTGTTGCAGCTTCATCAACTAGCTATATTTGATGCAGAACGGTATCTACAGTAAGACCTTGACAAACTCTTGGCTAAAGGCCCTCTCTGCTGGAAACTGGAGCTGACAACCTGACCTTAAAACTTGAGTTGAAACACTGAACTAAATCCAGATAAAACACTGACCTAAATCAGATAAAAACTGACCTAAATCTGAGTATAAATCAGAGTAAACACTGACCTAAATCAGAGTTAACACTGACCTAAATCAGAGTAAACACTGACCTAGATCAGAGTAAACACTGAACTAAATCCAGATAAAACGCTGACCTAAATCAGATAAAAACTGAACTAAATCTGAGTATAAATCAGAGTAAACACTGACCTAAATCAGAGTTAACACTGACCTAAATCAGAGTAAACACTGACCTAGATCAGAGTAAACACTGATCTAAATCCAGATAAAATGCTGACCTAAATCAGATAAAAACTGACCTAAATCTGAGTGTAAATCAGAGTAAACACTGACCTAAATCTGAGTGTAAATCAGATAAAAACTGACCTAAATCTGAGTGTAAATCAGAGTAAACACTGACCTAAATCTGAGTGTAAATCAGAGTAAACACTGACCTAAATCCAGATAAAACACTGACCTAAATCAGAGTAAACACTGACCTAAATCAGAGTAAACACTGACCTGATAAAACGCTGACCTAAATCTGAGTGTAAATCAGAGTAAACGCTGACTTAAATTCAGATAAAACACTGACCTAAATCAGAGTAAACACAGATCTAAATTCAGATAAAACACTGACCTAAATTAGATAAAAACTGACCTAAATCAGATAAAAACTGACCTAAATCAGATAAAAACTGACCTAAATCAGATAAAGCACTGACCTTAACGGTAGCTAAAACACTGACATAAAGATTGACCTAAGTTAGTCAATTCTATAACAGAGTTAGATTAAACAGCAAAACCTATCAAACTAATATCTGTAAAACAAGCAATCAAGCCACTAATAAGCAATATTTATCAATTCCACAGGTGCGCAAAATCGAACTGCCAATCAGTCAGCCGTTCTACGTAGCGGACAAAGGCTGGGCCTCGCACAGTCCGACTAAAACCATGGAGCGTCACGGACTGCCCTGTCAGCGGCTGGAGATTGGCGACTCTGTGGTGTCCCTGATCCCCAGGCGCAAGAAGCCGGCGGCATCCTCCGAAGTGCTCGACATGTCAACTAGCGGGGCGGCGTCGTCTTCAACGGTGTCTAAAAAATCCAGGCCGATCCCGGGGTCCCCCGCTGGCTCAGCCAATCAGAGGAAGCGGCCGAGGTCGCCCGACCCGAGATGCTGAGAGGGCACGACATTCTGTAACTATAACAATAACAAGTTTCCACATTCAATATAACAGCCATAAACAGCCTGCTTACGATTCTCATTAACAACAGAATAATAGCGAAAAGCGCAATTAATACTACTTATACAAACTGCGCGACTTGGCTGCGAATCTAAAAATATTTTCTTTTGTATTTTGTGCATTAACTACCTCGTCCGCTCAGATGAATAGATAGGTGTCGTTACAGTGCAATTTGACACAGATATTTGCCATGACTGACGCACTGATGCAGACAGCAATATTATTATGCAATGTGCTTCAGTATCTGATCATTTTTTCCGTTCTATTATCTAACGGTTTTCAATCTCTGTAATACTACTATATTATTACTGTCACTATTACTAGCTATACTGCTGTAACTATATATAAGCAGCGTACAAATGTGCGGTACACAATTCAATTGAAACTCAAAATTGCAAAATTTGAAAACACTCACTGATCTCTCTCTCTCTTCACTGTCTGTTGTTTTACTGTTGTTTCTGTTGTTAACCTGCAGCAAAGTGCAAAGATGAAAGGACACCGACGTTTACAATACCCCCATCTGTGTCCTTGTTGTCCAATCAATCAATACCGACCTGAATGTAGATACTAACTGCCGAATTTGCTTTCTCTACTAGCAAGAGGTCACCCTCTACCTGTAGCAGTATTTTAGCAGTTTTATCCCGTCTCAAAATCTGTTAAAACCTGTCTTGTTATCACATGAAATACCTCGAATTTTTACTGCGCAATCCTATGGTAAAATCGTAAATAACTAAATATACACGACACGCTGTTTAGTGTGTCGAAATGCTAAATTCCTAATTGCAGATATTCAAGCAAAATTGACTTTGCTACTGCCGCGCATGGCAACGAATATTGATTCATTTGTACTCAATCAGAAATTACTGATGCAGACACATATATTTAGTTGCCTAGAAAGATATTTTATCCACTACATCACGTAATCTATCCCTTCCAACTAAACTAATCTACACTAACCTACCCTTAACCTACCCTAACCTATCCTAATCTACCCTAGTCTACCCTAATCTACCCTAATCTACCATAATCTACCCTAATCTACCCTAATCTACCCTAACCCATCCTAATCTACCCTAACCTACCCTAATCTACCTTAGTCTACCCCCTTATCTACCTCTCCAATTCTAATCCAAAAGGTCAATAAAAATGTCTGCCCTTCATCACTGCTCAGGCATCGCATCAACATCCTCAAAATAAATATATAATTGCATAACAACCTCTAAGTCTATATTTAGTGTTCAGACAGGTGCCTTCGCCCCAGCACTGTGCTAATTGTACAGGCAGTTTCTAAATATAAAAACAAGCACAAGAGGAAACTAATTGCTACTCTAAAAACGCGCACCTTTTCGATTTTCTAAGATTTCTAGCGAAAGCATAAATTATCGATCTTATTTATGGGATTGGAATTCTGAAACGGGGAAAAGAGGAGAGATAAGAGAGTAGAGAGAAGAAAGGAGAGAGGAGTGAGGAGTGAGAAGGGGAGAGAAAAGAAAGGAGAGAGAAGAGAGGAGAGAGAAGTGAGGAGAGAGAAAAAGGATTGAGGAGAGAGGAGAGAGAAAAGATATGATCAGTGAGGAGAGAGGAGAGAAAAGAGGAGAGAGGAAGGAGAGGAGAGAAGAGACGAGAGAGGAGAGAAGAGAGAGAAGTGAGGAGAGAGGAGAGAGGAAGGAGGGGAGAGAAGAGAGGAGAGAGGATAGAGGAGAGAGGAGAGAGGAGAGAGAAGAGAGGATAGAGGAGAGAGGATAGAGGATAGAGGAGAGAGGAGAGAGAAGAGAGGATAGAGGAGAGAGGAGAGAGAAGAGAGGATAGAGGAGAGAGGATAAAGGAGAGAGGATAGAGGATAGAGGAGAGAGGAGAGAGAAGAGAGGATAGAGGAGAGAGGATAGAGGAGAGAGGATAGAGAAGAGAGGATGGAGGGGAGAGGAGGAAAAGTGATGGTGAGAGTGAGTGTGGGTGATCAGTCGCTATCCGATCAAATCCTCACCAGAGCCTGCTCAGTCAGCGGCACAGTTCATAAACTATCTGCAGGAGTTGGCGCAGATCCCGATTGCATTGAGACGAGAGAAGTCGGCAGTTGATATCGCTCTCCAGACTGTTTTGCAGAGGGCTTGCAGTCAGTCAGCTTAAGTCCGCTATTCAGGATCTAATCAAGGCTAACCTGAGCGGATTATGCGTGCTGCCTCATTCTACTTATGTCTGGCTGATTAGACAAAATGAAGATTAAGATTGCGGAGATTGATGCGTAGATACTGGCGTCAGTCTCTCAGCTCTACTTTGCTGGAGAATCAAGTGTTAGGCTTTGGAGCATGTAATCCGATCGTTTCGTTAAAAATCCACATGCAGAATTCGAGCCATATCGTATGCTGGACAGGTGATTTGTGCATCACGGAGAGAGGAGACAAGAGATCGAGAAGGGAGGGAGTTTTTGGACAGGAAAAAGGAGTCCCGCATTGACAGGTCAGGTGACAGGGCTTCAATGACCCGTGAACACTCTCCCCGTGGATCTGTTATGAGTCCGCTATATATTTGCATAGCAGATCCACCATGATATTATAATTTTCTTTTGAGTCTACGGCGGGGTCTAACTTGTATCTGGTTATGTAAACTCGATTACACAATCCAGCAGACAATCATTCGAAGGCGCTCTGTAATAGTGAGTGATAGTTTAAAAATAAGCGCTAGTAGCTCCTATTCCCATCCATTTCTTTCTTAGCACGGGACAGACTGTAGCCCCGCAGCTTCTACAGCTCCGGTTACGCTGACACGCCTCGAGGGTTTGGCTCGCGCTCGCGGCCACTGCCACCCACCGTGTGTCAGCTTGGCTTTCCTGATGCGCCTATCCAGCTAAGGCCGGTGTCATTTGCGTGATTGCAATGGAGCGAGTGAGTGAGTGAAGTGAGTGAATTAGAGCTGCATGTAGCGGGAGGGGAGGGAGGTTACGAGGTTAAAAAGGGAAGAAGCTGCAGACCCGATTGGCGTAACTCCAGCAAAATCTGTCGGCCTGTTTTCCGAGAAATAACAAAAAGGTCTACATCTCTGTAGACTCAGATTTGGCCCCATCATCCGGCCCAAATGGTGGCATACTATATGAATTAAAGATAACCCCCTATAAGCTTACTCTCAGTCCCGTCCATTAAGGCGGCGAGAGTGGGCATGGAGCGCTGCGAATCTTATGGGCTTTCCGAATATCTTTGCTCCCCTTATTTTTAATGTCACGGCTCCCGCCAAATGTGTGCTTCCAACTTTCACGCGATCTGGCTTCATCAATCCTGTGGGGATTCTCCCATGAGCTGTCAGGGGGGATCTGACAGCCAACTCTCTGCTGCTGTCATTTTGGCGAAGCATTAGCAATTTTGTTTCTGAATGCCCGCAAATTTGATGGCGGCTTAATGCGTACATTAATCCATTTGCGATTACGGCTCGGTAATTGATTTTTATGCTTCCCTGGCTTTTACGCTCGTACATTACAACGTTATTTGCTTTGGACTCTTCGCTTTTGGAGAAAAATCTTTCAGTTTAAAAAAACTTTCTTTACTTTATGTATTTTTCCTGCAGTACGTTTCTGAATAAGATTAAGTAATAAGTCTACATTTACATGAACACTGCGTTTAATTCTCAGGACTACATAGACAATCGAATAGACAGCAAATCTTAACCTGCAAAAACTATTGAAGATACTCTACTGACAGTAGATATGCGTGAGTTTAACCACAATTGTATTATACACACTGTCGTCTCTAAATCGAGGGGACTGCATAGCGCTTTTAGTCATACATAGCACTCCATCCCCATCCATAGCTTTATACATGCGTTATGCTATGGCCTAATCTGACTTGTGCTTAGAGTGCAGAGATCCATACACCACTTTACGTTTATTAATAGACCCCCGGTCCAGTAATATTTTCTTCAGGTCGGGACCCTCAACCTACTGCAACATAAGCTGGGTGGTGTGAAGGCCCAAGCAGTTTTTCAGCAACAAAGAAAACAACAGATCTAGCTTCTCTTCAGATTAAAAAAGCATGTGTGGGATGTGTGGTACAGTTATCATTATCAAGGCTTGGGTATGATCTTAATGATGTGATTGTGTATAATTTTTGAAGACATTATCGATAGAGATATTAGCAGGAAGAACTTTACTTTGTTGCTAAAAGTTGCACTTCAGGAAACTTATGAAGGCTACATAATTACTTCATTAGACCATTTTTGTTAAAATGGGTGAAACCTGAAAACAAATGACATTTTAAATGGGTCTCCCTAAAACACGCACCGCCCCGCCCCGAACCGCTACACATTATAACATTTTTTGTCAACGCAGTATTTGATTGCAAAGAAAAATATTTGTTGTACGAGTAATGGAATAAATATCTTTAATTAATATTATAAATATTGTTATTATTTTTTATATTCTCGTTTTCATTATTAAATTTTATTAATATTTTTTATTAGGGTGCGTTCGAGTGACTTAAAATGACTTAAACTGCCATTTTAACGTCCTTAGTAAAACAAATGTTAAGCAGACTAAATGTAAAAATAATCTAGGTAAATGATAGTCAAATAACAATTAAGAATTAATTCAATTTCTAAAACCGGTCTAAGATTAAAAAACGTCACCTATACTTCTTCCAACTCAACCTGAACGCCTAGGCACCGTTTTAACTTCGCTCGCAATTACCACATTTAATCGTAATTGAATATTTTGTATTCTTCACCTTTGTTCTATCATTTGCTTTCACGTCTTTTTGCTCACTTCGCTGCCCGTCAAAATAGTCTTTGAATAATTGCTTAGTAAACTATAACATGAAGTTCACCCAGATACTATATTGAAGAATAAGAACCAAGCTGAAAAAGTACAAAACTCCAATAGAAAAATAATAACAGTAGCAACAATAATAGTGACTATATTCCAAGTCCAAATAAACTACTATGTAATAAAAATTAATAAATAAACAATATTAGTACTAAGCAATTATTCAAAGACTATAATGACGGGCAGCGAACTGAGCAAAAGGACGTGAAAGCAAATGATAGAACAAAGGTGAAGAATACAAAATATTCGATTACGATTAAATGTGGTAATTGCGAGCGAAGTTAAAACGGTGCCTAGGCGTTCAGGTTGAGTTGGAAGAAGTATAGGTGACGTTTTTTAATCTTAGACCGGTTTTAGAAATTGAATTAATTCTTAATTGTAATTTGACTATCATTTACCTAGATTATTTTTACATTTAGTCTGCTTAACATTTGTTTTACTAAGGACGTTAAAATGGCAGTTTAAGTCATTTTAAGTCACTCGAACGCACCCTTAATATTATTAATATTATCACTTATTATTCACCGAATTTTATATTTCATAGTAAAAAAACTTAATTTAATAAAAACTTTAAAGCTTAACAGAAAACGCATTTTCAAGTGTCTTCAGTTATAGTCCAATTTGTTTTAATGTGTAGCGCTGCAGGGCGGTGCGGGGCGTGTTTTAGGGCAGACCATTTTAAATTGGAGCAGCCTGAGTTCTCTTCAAACTAGGAATGTTCATCTATTCAATTTCTTTTCGATTTGAGTGTTAATTCCATGCCTAGCTAGCTTTATATTTGCTATATTATTTGCTTTTTATCTGCTATATGAAAAATGAAGTTGCATTTTGCAGTAATTGGAGTTGTGTTTGCTATAGCAACTGTAAGTGATGGCGCTTTTGTCCCCTACAAAACGGCAGTATTCAACCAGAAAATTGACCACTTTGTATACAGTGCAGCTTCTGGAAAGGGTTTTAAAAATAACCCTAGGTTTCCACAACGATATTTGTATACAGGTAAGAAAATATGGCTGGAAAAATTTATTAAACTCTGCTGTGTACTTGTACTTGTATTCACACTCAATATTAGGCCTAGTAATAATATTTCTTATAAGTTATAATAACAATAATAATATTAAGATATCTTAATAATTATTAAATATTAAAACACCACTATACTAAAATGGGTTGTGCTGTCTATCTAGGATATCTAGGTAGGTATATGTATAGTTTTAGAAAAAAGCCTAACCAATTTTTATGAAACTTGCACCCTTTGATAAGAAATTTACCAATATGAATTAAAGTTAAGCCTAATATGCAATAGGCCTACATAATTTAAAAAAGTAAATACTCTAATATATTAGAAATATCTACTTATATATTATTATAAATAATATGAAATTTATTTTAAGTCTTAAGATATTCTAATAAAATATAAATATATATAGGCCTATTCTTATATAGTTATAACTGCTATGCTAATAAGCCTATTTATAATTTTAGGAATATTTATTATAAAAGAATTCTTCAATATAAATATATTGTATAAGTACAGATCTAAAGTCTAAAGTAAAGAACAGAAGGGTACAAGTCTATACTCAATGTTTTTGAATTAATACTATAAGTTGGATTACCATTGGTATTTGTTATGATATAAAGTTTTGTTAAAAACTGCAGCTATAAAAGAAGTCACAAACTCCTTGGTCATATAGATATATTAATAATATTGAATTATTTGTTGAATATTGAAGTTATTCTATATTTTATTTTTTAGGGATAGGTTGGATACTCAGATAGCTATCTTTTTTTCTAGTTGTATTCTTTAAGGTAATATAAATGAATAACTTAACTTTTAGCATTAATCTAGTGGCATATAATATTTTATATTATTAACTTTAGGTATTAAAATCCCAAGCTTAATAATAATATAATACAACTTCTAATTTATAGAGAATTTTTTTCAAAAGTAAACTTTCCTTAATAAAAAAAATGACTAATTCTTCTATTTCAGACAAGTTCTTTGACAAAGCCAAAGGTCCAATCTTTTTCTACACTGGCAATGAAGGGCCCATTGAGGGTTTTTGGAACAATACTGGCTTTGTTCATGAGATTGCACCCAAATTTGGGGCCCTGGTTGTCTTTGCTGAGCATGTAAGCTTGTTAATTGATTATTAATTTTTTGTAAATGACAAGTTTTTATATATTTATATATTGGTAGCTTAACCATTGTAATTTTCTACATATTCGTATGTCCACTCTAACTGAACTTTTAATGCGCATATTGTTAAATTTTGATCTTATACTAGAGAAATTTTTAATTAGACAGTATATATCTATAACATAGTAGGTAATTTTATTAGTAGGCCCAGAGGCCAATAATATAAAGAAGTAAAAAACGTAAGTTGCATTTTGTCAGTTTGGAAAAAAACAATTTTTTGTTTGTTTCTGGACTTTCAACATAGGATAGGGATGAGAATGGTGAGAGTGAGAGATAGAAAAAGATAAAGAAGGTGGAGTGAAAGGCCAGGGCCAGATGCAATGCTAGATCATTGAGGGCCTTTGGGGCCAGATAGGAATGCTATGGGGACTGGATCTGGCCCTGGGGCCAGAGGTTGCTGACCCCTGCTCTAATTGATAACTATATTCAGGGGAATTTCTATACACATCGTTATATATTGTTGTTTAAACTAGAGAAAATTTCGATACATTTCAGTGTTAGTTTCACTTGGCCAGCTTTCGATACATATCGGTAGATAGGTAGTTTCAGTTGGCCAGCTTTCGATACATATCGGTAGATAGGTAGTTTCAGTTGGCCAGCTTTCGATACATATCGGTAGATAGGTAGTTTCACAAGGGCAGCTTTCGATACATATCGGTAGAGATATTTCCACTAGGGCAGCTTTCGACACACATCGGTAAATAGGGAAGCTTTCGATACATATCGGTAAATAGGTAGCTTCACTACTAGGGCAGCTTTCGATGCATATCGATATGCCTGAGGTGTCAACTAGTTGAAATTCAAACTGTAATCTATTCTAACTTTTTTAGAACTGTTTATCTCGGTATTTGGCTGAATATTATTTTTTATCAGAATTTCTACCAGGCACAGCTGGTCAGCTAATCAGTCACCCCCGCCACCCAAGACTTTTGTAAACTGTATGCAGCTATGTACATATGTAGTAGGGTCTGTGTAAAGCTGCTATCTTCAATATACAGTAAACAGGAGCTATGGTTTTGGTTATCTGTTAGCTTTTGAAAACTTGCCTTTCTTAAAGGCACCTGCAGCTAGGTATATGATAATTGTGTATTCTGCTCGACCAATTTCGTATCTGTTTTCTCTCTGTAACTCTTAATCTTGCACCTACTTTTGCTATTAGCTTGTAGTTAAGTTTCATGGGCATCTGGTACAAGGCAGGCACTTAGCACTTTGACCTGAGATAGACTTATCGATTCTTTCTTTCAAAAAGTATATGATTTTTTGCCAAAGCTGCTAAGCAAGAATTTAATATGATCAGATAGAATATTTTCTGCAGACCATGTTGGGAAAACATCCTCTTTGAGGCGGAAGGCCTTTTTATTTCAATGGCAGCGAAGAGTTTTGTGCTGCTTTGCGCATATATTTATATTTACAAACAGCGTGAGATTGAGGAGCCTAGGGAGGTGCAAAAAGGTGGCGTGGTGTGATAGATAGGCTACGCCAACCCCCCAGCTTAGCGAGACGGCTAGCATGGCGCGCACCCACCCCACCTCAGCTAGACAGAGGTTGGGGGGTCTCCAGTGTGGCTGCACTGGTGCTGTCGGTCGCGTACAGTCTGGCCGCCACACTTTACTCTATGACCCAAGTGGAAGCAGATTCTCTATGACCCAAGTGGAAGCAGATTCTCTATGACCCAAGTGGAAGCAGATCCTCTATGACCCAAGTGGAAACAGATTCTCTATGACCCAAGTGGAAGCAGATTCTCTATGACCCAAGTGGAAGCAGATCCTCTATGACCCAAGTGAAAACAGATCCTCTATGACCCAAGTGGAAGCAGATCCTCTATGACCCAAGTGGAAGCAGATTCTCTATGACCCAAGTGGAAACAGATCCTCTATGACCCAAGTGGAAACAGATCCTCTATGACTTAAGTCGAAGCAGATCCTCTATGACCTAAGTGGAAATAGATCCTCTATGACTTAAGTGGAAACAGATCCTCTATGACCTAAGTGGAAACAGATCCTCTATGACTTAAGTGGAAGCAGATCCTCTATGACCTAAGTGGAAACAGATCCTCTATGACCCAAGTGGAAACAGATCCTCTATAACCCAAGTGGAAACAGATCCTCTATGACCTAAGTGGAAGCAGATCCTCTATGACCCAAGTGGAAGCAGATCCTCTATGACCCAATTGGAAACAGATCCTCTATGACTTAAGTGGAAACAGATCCTCTATGACCCAAGTGGAAACAGATCCTCTATGACCCAAGTGGAAACAGATCCTCTATGACTTAAGTGGAAGCAGATCCTCTATGACCTAAGTGGAAATAGATCCTCTATGACTTAAGTGGAAGCAGATCCTCTATGACCTAAGTGGAAACAGATCCTCTATGACTTAAGTGGAAACAGATCCTCTATGACCCAAGTGGAAACAGATCCTCTATGACCTAAGTGGAAGCAGATCCTCTATGACCTAAGTGGAAGCAGATCCTCTATGACCTAAGTGGAAACAGATCCTCTATGACTTAAGTGGAAGCAGATCCTCTATGACCCAAGTGGAAACAGATCCTCTATGACCCAAGTGGAAACAGATCCTCTATGACCCAAGTGGAAACAGATCCTCTATGACCCAAGTGGAAACAGATCCTCTATGATCCAAGTGGAAACAGATCCTCTATAACCCAAGTGGAAACAGATCCTCTATGACCCAAGTGGAAGCAGATCCTCTATAACCCAAGTGGAAACAGATCCTCTATAACCCAAGTGGAAACAGATCCTCTATGACCCAAGTGGAAACAGATCCTCTATGACCCAAGTGGAAGCAGATCCTCTATAATCCAAGTGGAAACAGATCCTCTATGACCCAAGTGGAAACAGATCCTCTATGACCCAAGTGGAAACAGATCCTCTATGACCCAAGTGGAAACAGATCCTCTATGACCCAAGTGGAAGCAAATCCTCTATGACCCAAGTGGAAACAGATCCTCTATGACGCAAGTGGAAACAGATCCTCTATGACCCAAGTGGAAACAGATCCTCTATGACCCAAGTGGAAGCAGATCCTCTATAACCCAAGTGGAAACAGATCCTCTATGACCCAAGTGGAAGCAAATCCTCTATGAAGATTTTCTACGAGCCTTGAGGAGAGACCCTATGAGAAATTACGTAGCCTAGAGCTTTAGTGCGCAGGTGTGCAATTTTTATTTTCTAATCCTTTTCAACAGAGGTACTACGGCCAATCTCTGCCATTCGGCAATGACAGCTTCAAGCAGGAGAACCTGCAGTATCTGACCATTGAACAGGCCATGGCAGACTTTGCCGTGCTGATCCACGTGCTGCGGAATTATGTGTTCAATATTCCTGACCGGCCTGTCATTGCCTTTGGCGGCAGGTATTGATGGGCTATTCTGGTTGTGTCTGTCTGCCTGCCTGTCTGTCTGTCTGTCTGTCTGTCTGTCTGTCTGCCTGTCTGTCTGTCTGTCTGTCTGTCTGTCTGTCTGTCTGTCTGTCTGTCTGTCTGTCTGTCTGCCTGTCTGTCTGTCTGTCTGTCTGTCTGTCTGTCTGTCTGTCTGTCTGTCTGTCTGTCTGTCTGTGTTTGTCTGTCTGTCTGTCTGTCTGTCTGTCTGTCTGTCTGTCTGTCTGTCTGTCTGTCTGTCTGTCTGTACACGAGCATCTAACCTATCTGCTCACCTGCACACCCCGCAGCTACGGCGGCATGCTGACCCAGTACATGCGCTTCAAGTACCCGAACCTAATCGAGGGCGGCATCGTTGGCAGCGCGCCATTCTACTGGATAGCCAACATCACGGACACCCATCCGGAGACATTCTTTGCCGATATTACAAATGTTTGTTTACGCATTACCTGACTGTATATTCGGTTTATACTACTTACCATTCCATATGTGCAGATAAAGTGAGTAGCCAGTATAGTAAATTATATCTGTTATCATTTCCAGGTCTACGCCGGGGCAAACGCCAAGTGCCCTACTATTGTTCGCTCCGGGTTCGCCCGGGTTCGATCTCTCGTTGAGAGCGGTCAATCCGGTGCGTTTATTACTATTATTTAAAGATAACGCTATCAGTAGGGAATTAGTGCGGCAGATAAATGAGCTGATGTATGAATTTGGGAATGGTTTAAAATTCCTGGAAAATTTCACATTTTCAGGTATGCAACAGGTGAGCAAAGCGTTCAACCTTTGCAAGCCGATTCAGAACCAGACTGACGTGCGCCAGCTGTACGGTTGGGCTCGGAACGCCTTCGTCCTCATGGCCATGGGAGATTATCCCTATCCGACCGAGTTTATGGCCCCTCTACCCGCCTGGCCTGTTAATGTGAGCGGCATAAGCGCTTCTTTTTTAAAATAAGCTTTACTAGCAGTTTTCAAGCGTTTCTCCGATTAGTAGAAATGCAGCTAGCTTAAATTTCATTTTTGCGATTTATTCAAATTTTCTGTCACTTTTACTGTTAGTAGAATAGTTAGGATTTTTCGTTTTTACGAATCCCTATTTTTCTGCTATTTCTACCGTTAGTAGAATAATTAGCATTTTGTTTTTACTATTTAATTTTTACGAAATATCATCTATCATCTTGTATCGACTACTAACAGAGTAGTTTAGATTGTATTTTACTAATTGTTTTCATTTCATTTCTAGGCTTCCTGTTCGGCTATGCTGAAGGCCGGCGACAGCGTTAGCGCTCTCAAAGCCGCCGTTGGTAAGTTGCTGGATCTCACATGTACATGTCTCTAATCTCACGTACATGTTTCTAATCTCACGTGTACATATCTCTGATATCTCATCTATCATGAATGTCTCTAATCTGACGTCTACATGTCTTTCATCTTACATCTACATGTCTCTAATCTCAAATCTATCGATATCATACATGTTTCTAATCTCACATCTATCAAGCATATCTCTAATCTCACATCTATCAAGCATGTCTCTAATCTCACATCTATCATGCATGTCTCTAATCTCACATCTATCAAGCATGTCTCTAATCTCACATCTATCATGCATGTCTCTAATCTCACATCTATCAAGCATGTCTCTAATCTCACATCTACCCGTGAACTCCCGCAGAGTTTGTATACCAGCTGCCAGCCGGGCAGTGCCACGACATCTATCAGGAGTACGTGTTCTGCGCCGACCCCACGGGCTGCGGCACCGGCCCCGAGAGTTTGGCCTGGGATTTTCAGGCCTGCACGGAGATGCACCTGCCCTACGGTAGCGACAATGTTACCGACATGTTCCCGCCTTTGGCGTTCACGCCAGAGAGTTTAGTGGCCTATTGCAAGGACAAGTATAACGTTGAAACAGACGTTGAATGGCTCGGCGTGCTCATGTGGGGCGATAGAATACACACGGCTAGCAACCTGGTGTTTAGCAATGGCGACCTGGACCCCTGGCACAATGGCGGAGTGAGCTGGCATTGGGGTGCTTTGATCCCACACCCGACTATTCTGATACCACACCCGACTAATCTGATCCCACACCCAGCTAATCGGATCCCACACCCCCTACTAATCCAATACCACACCCAGCTAATCTGATCCCACACCCCCTACTAATCCAATACCACACCCAGCTAATCTGATCCCACACCCGACTAATCCGATACCACACCCAGCTAATCTGATCCCACACCCGACTAATCTGATCCCACAACCGACTAATCCGATCCCACACCCGACTAATCGGGTCCCACACCCGACTAATCCGATCCCACACCCAACTATTCTGATCCCACACCTGACTAATCCGATCCCACATCTGACTAATCCGATCCCACATCTGACTAATCCGATCCCACATCTGACTAATCCGATCCCACACCTGATATATCCAACCCCACACCTGATATATCGAATCTATTCATTGTTAACCAAGCATTTCGCACACTATAATCGATTTATAACTAAATTTATCCCCATATGTCTCTCATCTTGCAGCTGCTGAAAAGCATTCCGAACAGTAAAGATTTGGTTGCTGTGAGAATCCCTAATGGCGCTCACCATCTGGATCTCAGGTGAGGGCTAATTAATCATAGTTATAAGTTAGATAAGCTAAATAAATTGGCTAGCTTCAACGCAAAATAATTTAGGCAATGCTTCGTAACCATGGCAACTAGCTATCACAATATCTTTACACGCCGCAGGGGTTCGAACCCGGCCGACCCGCCGGATGTTATCCGAGCTCGCCAGACTCACGTGAGCTACATTAAGAAGTGGCTTACTAACTATGAGAATAGGCAGGGTAGGGCTAACCCGGCCTCGGTGGGCGAGCAGCACGAGCTGATGGAGGAGCGGCAGCTGGACAGCTATCTGCACTACGGCCAGTTCGATCGGCTGTAGAATTCACCAACCATGCTATGATCGATCGAGTGCAAAACCAAAAAGGAAATGAAGACAGTTTAATAGTTTAATTTGCTTTACTTTATTATTACCAATATAATGTTCAACTATTTTCAAACAATATTCCGGTGATTATTCAGCGCGAAATTCCTCGCTTTATGTTATCGACTTTATATTTTTCTATTAGATATAATTATCAAATATTACTGTTATTCTACTTGTATTTTCAGTAGCAAGCAAAGAAATAAGCAGCTATTTTCTGCTCGGGAAAGTTTGTTAGAGTGGTCAAATCACTCACGTGACACATTTCGTTATAAGCGGAGGAACAAATGTACATAGAAAGGCGACTGATAATGTACATAGCTGTTAAACTACCCTTTCTCCCCAGCCAGCCAGGACGCGGCGCGATAGGGGCAATAAAATGGGGGGGGGCAGAAAAACGACAGGGGTGCAGGGCTCGCGTGGAATTGCAAATAAATGAGCTAATAAGAATTCGGGAGAGGGAGGAAGAGTAGATCATACTACTGAGTTGATAGTAGCTTAAGATCAGATGCGGCCGATATCTGCTTATTTCATTGATTATTATTGATTTAATCATTTTCTACTGCTCAACCTATCAAGTGATGTTTTTTACTCAAGCTAATTACTCAAGATTCTCAATATTAATTCAACCCGCCTTTATTGGTTAGATGAAATTTGCTGAATTCATCTAACCAATTGCTGAGTTAACTTCCAAGTTGAAGACTATTAGGAAAACTTTTGGCAAATGGCTTCAATTTTTTCAGTTATTCAATTTTCAGATACGATCGATGGTGGTAAGAGCTTGAATTCACTAAAGGCATCTGATAGCTAATCTGCATGTTCATTTTGGTACCTCGATCAATCTCATTTCAAAACTTAATAATCAAAATTAATCAAATATGGTTTGCAGGCAAGGATTACTAATAGTAGGCAGGGGTAGGGAGGCAGGGGCTGTGTGTACCCTAGCGCACTTTAAGCTGACCCCCCCCCTGAGCAGGCACACCAGCGCGCGGATACGTACGCAGTCATACGCACAGGCACACACACAGGAGTGTACAGCGGCCATAACTTTATTTATCGTTAGGCATGTACACTTTACTGTGTCTTTGGGGTTAGCCTTCAAGAGCGTTAAGTACACGAGCAGAGCCAAGCCAAGATTCCAATTCAGCCCCAAAAATTAATGGAACTTAATGGAACCAAATTAATGCACTTGGAATCGAACCTGGGCCGCTGGCACATCAGAGCGCCGTGCTGAACCACTACGCTACGGCCCCCTCAGCTGACGTCCTTGTATTAAGTTGTATTAAGTAACTTGTATTAAGCAACGAGAGCTACTTCTATTGCACATAACAACACGATGAAACGTTCTTCATCAATCAATTTATCCTACTGATGACAAAGCTCTAGAAATGACTTCGACAGATGGAATTTACAGATGGTTTCTTGTGGCATGCAGGATGCAGCAGAGCTGTAGATCAGGGCGTAAGGGTTTCGAACAGGAAGGAGTCAAATCAGCTATTTGATGGTCCTCATGACAACCTCAGTAATGCATATATTTTGGCATTGATTTGGAAACCTTTTTATCCTTTCACAAGCTTGTTTATAATTCAAGTAATCAGAACAAGCAACCATGGTTCGATCGGCCTTGATATAAAGATTTTGTATTTAAGATCTAAACATCTGATGTAAGTAAAGCTACTTCTGCGCTACAAGTCTTCTATATATAAGTGATCTGAAATTCAGAAAAGTTTTAGCAAAGCTTGCAGAAATCCTTCTAAGACTTTTTAAACTTTCGACTTCGCTTTAATGTAGGCTGCTTTTTCTTGTCAGTAATTTGCTGCTGGCTTGAAGCAATCGGCTCGAGTTTGAGCTTGGCCGCCACCTGCGGCTGCTGCTCAACCGACATCGGCGGCTGATCGTCGTTCAAGGCGTCAGACAAAGACAGTCGGCGTAGCTGCCAGCTCACCGTGGCTGCGGCGGCCGCCGCTGCGGTGCCTTCGCCTAGAATCTCGCGATGATAGACGGTCAGGCGGCGTTGAGCGTTCTCTTCCCGGGCCTTCTTCTCGCGCTCGCGCCGCCTGTGCTGGCGGATGCCGTCGCTGAAGTTTCTGAGGTTGGGTGGCGTGGCGGGTTAAACACTGATGGGGTGGCGGGTGAAACACTGATGGGGTGGCGTGTGAAACACACTGATGGGGTGGCGGGTGAAACAGAATGATGGGGTGGCGGGTGAAACAGACTGATGAGGTGGCGTGTGAAACAGAATGATGGGGTGGCGGGTGAAACAGAATGATGGCGTGGCGTGTGAAACAGACTGATGGGGTGGCAGGTGAAAAAGACTGATGGCGTGGCGTGTGAAACAGACTGATGGGGTGGCGGTGAAACAGACTGATGAGGTGGCGTGTGAAACAGAATGATGGGGTGGCGGGTGAAACAAACTGATGAGTGGCGGGTGAAACACTGTGAGGCGATAAGCTATAGGACCTGGGTGACTGATAGGTCTGGGTGTAAGTAACATTGCAAGCAAGTACATTCACTTACTTAAAATTGATGTCGGCAATTGTTCCCGCGCCAGTCTGCTTCTGCTGTTGCTGCTGGTTCTGCTGGGCAGTACTGTTGCCAGCATTAATCTGCTGAGCGATCTCTGCCATCTCGTCCATGGACAGGCTGATTCCGGCTCTCTGGGTGAAGTTGCGATTTTTGAAATAAATTAACACTTCATCCGACACAGTGCGCATTGAATTGAATATGCTCAATAAAGTTACTATCAAGACAGTAGTACGCTCGTATGATCCCTCATCGTTCCCGACGCGGCATTCTCAAACTCTGCGCCTTCGTCGCTTCTCTGGGGACGTTTCACAACCTCAAATCTCAGGAAGCAGTACTAGAAAGTTTTTGGTTTCTAGTATTTTTTTGCCCCATCGCTCGCGTCCTGGATGGCTGGGGTGGGTTTAAGCTTCCATGTACATTATCAGCCAAAGTGGCCAATGTACATTGTGTCACGTGATTAACTGTTGATGCAAGCGTACATAGTCCGCATAGTGTGTGGGCGCGGATAGGGCATTTTATGGTGGAGGACAGAGCCTAAGAACACAGAACGAGAGGCAATTGCTAACTATACTAACTAGTGATTATAATTCTTAAGATGAAGTTTTCTTTACATATACTACTTTTAGGCTAGTAGAGTAACTGTGGCTAAAAATGAAGTTAGAAAACACACTATACAACTGGATTCCTAAGCTTGTATCAGGAAGTAAAGAGGGATCGTAGCCTAGTGGTCAAGCACGGCGCTCTCATGTGCCAGCGGCCCAGGCTCGATTCCAAGTGCAGTCGCATGAATTTGGGGCTAAATTGAAATCTCGGCTTGGCAGTTAACGCTCTTGAAGGCCAACCTCATAAGGAACAGGGAAGTGTACATGTCTAACGATAAATTAAGTTAGGGCCGCTGTACACTCCTGTGTGAGTGTGTGCCTGTGCGTATGACTGCGTACGTATCCGCGCGCTTGTATGCCTATTTGGGTAACGTATTTTTAAGATAGATTGGACTTTAGGTAAATTAACTTCTAGTGGTCCTGCAATAACAGCCGATTCACCTTCATCCGGTCGATGAACTCCTCCCGGTTCATCTGCATGGCCAGGTCTTTGTCGAACGAGCGGAACAGCTCCAGCGGCCGGAGGTGGTAGCGCTGCATGTAGCCAATGACCTCGGCCATGGGGTCCTTGGCGTCGGGCTCGTTCCGGCAGCCGAACAGATCGTGCGATGACAGGACGCCGTCGTGTTGGCAGCTGAACTCGCGCCCTGCGCCGATGGTCTGGGAGAGCAGCTCGAAGTCCGGCGTGACTTTGTTGCCCTGGATATGGGATGGATAAAATCATTCGTTTTGAGGGGGGCGGAACTAAAAGGTTGGCAGTACATGTAGCTTTGGCGCCCCTGGTGCTGGCGCCCCTGGCGCCCCTGGTGCTGGCGCCCCTGGTGCTGGCGCCCCTGGTGCTGGCGCCCCTGGTGCTGGCGCCCCTGGTGCTGGCGCCCCTGGTGCTGGCGCCCCTGGTGCTGGCGCCCCTGGTGCTGGCGCCCCTGGTGCTGGCGCCCCTGGTGCTGGCGCCCCTGGTGCTGGCGCCCCTGGTGCTGGCGCCCCTGGTGCTGGCGCCCCTGGTGCTGGCGCCCCTGGTGCTGGCGCCCCTGGTGCTGGCGCCCCTGGTGCTGGCGTCCCTGATGCTAAACACGGAGCGATCTTGGAAAAACGGTTTGATAAAAGTTGATTAAAGGGACGCCACTTGCCCTGAGATCTAGCAGGCTGATGACGCTTGTGTCGGCAGTCAGGGCCTCTAGGATATCCAGACAGCCGGTAGTTGTCAACGGGTTGCCACCGATCTGCGAGAGGCAAAAAGCAATGGGGAGAATCATGCTAGAATATCCATGTACAATTCCCGGTTGGGTACTCGACTCATAATTTTCGTATAGAACACATTTGTACGAATCTCCAAGCACATTGACTGTAAAAAAATGTGAATTTCCAAGAACAGACGAAGTCGAACTTTTTGAAAGAATCTCTAGGAAGTGTTTTCAAGAATGATGAAAAATTTCCTCTATTATGGTTATGAACAATCACTTCTAAGAATCTCCCAACCGTTTCTAAGAATCTCCCAATTGTTTATTAGCATCTTACAACTGTTTCTAAGAATCTACAAAACGTTTCTAAGAAACTCCCGACCGTTTCTAAGAATCCCGCGGCCATTATTAAAGCTTGACCCTTTATGTTGAATCTCCCAATTTGTGCTAGAATTTCCCAACCGTTTATATTAAAATCTCTGTTGTTTCTCAGAATCTGGCAAATGTTTCTAAGAATCCATCAGCCATTAATCCCGGTGCGCAGCATCCCAACCGCGAGCCTCACCCGCAGAGTCGCCAGCGAGTAGTTCAGCCTCAAGCCTTCGGCGATCAGCCTGGCGCCCTGCCAGTCCACCCGGCAGTGCGACACGTCCAACTCCCGAAGGTACTTGTTGGCCTGCAGCATGCTGGACAGGGCCAGGGCGCCCTCGTAGCCCAGGCCGTTCCAGCTCAGGTTGACCCTGCCAGGGGGCAGTGGCGGAGGCATGGTTAGTTGGAATAGTGACACGGGAAGATGGGCAGGAGGGATTGGGATTGGGAAAGAAAGGGGGAGAGACAGGGAGACAGAGGGAGGGAGACAGACAACGAGGCGGGAAGGTAGATAGGAAGACAGGGAGACAGTGAGACAGGAAGGGAGACAGGAGTGGGAGATAGGAGAGGGAGACAGGAGAGGGAGACAGGAGAGGGAGACAGGAGAGAGAGACAGGAGAGGGAGACAGGAGAGGGAGACAGGAGAGGGAGACAGGAGAGAGAGACAGGAGAGGGAGACAGGAGAGGGAGACAGGAGAGGGAGACAGGAGAGGGAGACAGGAGAGGGAGACAGGAGAGGGAGACAGGAGAGGGAGACAGGAGAGGGAGACAGGAGAGGGAGACAGGAGAGGGAGACAGGAGAGGGAGACAGGAGAGGGAGACAGGAGAGGGAGACAGGAGAGGGAGACAGGAGAGGGAGACAGGAGAGGGAGACAGGAGAGGGAGACAGGAGTGGGAGACAGGAGAGGGAGACAGGAGAGGGAGACAGGAGAGGGAGAGGCGAGACAGTGCGGAGTCCCAGCCAACCAGAGCCAGCAGCCCGCACCTGGTCAGGCTGACATTCTTGCCGACGCCCTGGCAGAGGGTGACCGCTCCGACGCGGCGCACGCGGCACCAGCTGATGTCCAGCTCCTCCAAGACGAAGTTCTCAGTCAGAGCGCGGCCAACGTGGAGGCCGCCAGACTCGGAGAGGCAGTTGCGGTCGAGTCGAAACTGCCGAATTGAATCGTTCTGCTCGATGCCCAAGGCGAGGAATTTGCCGCCCGAGTCGCCGATTCTGTTGTCTGTTGGTTCCAACAGAAAATATTGATAGATTGATCGGCTGATGGATTAGTTGATCGAGTGGATGATTGATTGAATGATAGATCGATTGATTGTTTGATTGATTAATCGATCGATTGATTGGTTGATTGATTGATTAATCGATCGATTGATTGGTTGATTGATTGATTGATTGATTGATCGATTTATTGATTGATTGATTGATTGGTTGATTGATTGATTAATTGATTGATGGATCGATTAATTGATTGATTGATCGATTAATTGATTGATTAATCGATTAATTGATTGATTGATCGATTAATTGATTGATTGATCGATTAATTGATTGATTGATTGATTGATCGATTAATTGATTGATTGATTGATTGAATGGCTGATTCAATAGTTAAGCTACTAGGGCAGTCATAAATTAGCAGCACTCCGATACAGCCGTACGCCTTCCTCACCGCTGACGTCCAGCATCTGTATGGCAGTGTTGTACTTCATCAAATCTGCCACCGCGATCGCTCCTTTATCGCCAATGTTGTTGCCCGAAATGTTCTTTTGGAAGTAATTTGACATCTTAGTATCAGATGAAGGCCAAAATAATTAATTTTAATACAGCGTGCCGGACTTACCAGCTCTCGCACCGAGTGATTCGATCTCAGCACCTTGGATAATTGCAGCATACCCTCCGCTTCCAGACCGTTTTGAGAGAGATCCAATTTAGTCACGTGACTGTTCACCTGCACATGTACGGTTGAAAGGATTGACTTGTCACTGTACGTACGTAAACCATATTTTCTACACTAGTACACTCCACTGCCTAAACATCACTCTAATTTAACACACCCATGTACACTCCAGCCTCTACAACCCACTCCCTGTACACCTCAACTTGTACAATTCACTCTCTGTACACCAAAGCCTGTACAACCCACTCCCTGCACATCCCAGCACCCCAGCCTGTACAACTCACTCCCTGTAAACCTCAGTCCCTGTACACCCAGCCTGTACAACTCACTCCCTGCACAACTTAGTCCCTGTACACCCAGCCGGTACAACCCACTCCCTGCATACCTCAGTCCCTGTACACCCAGCCTGTACAACTCACTCCTTGCACACCTCAGTTCCTGTACACCCAGCCTGTACAACTCACTCCTTGCACACCTCAGTTCCTGTACACCCAGCCTGTACAACTCACTCCTTGCACACCTCAGTTCCTGTACACCCAGCCTGTACAACTCACTCCTTGCACACCTCAGTTCCTGTACACCCAGCCTGTACAACTCACTCCTTGCACACCTCAGTTCCTGTACACCCAGCCTGTACAACTCACTCCTTGCACACCTCAGTTCCTGTACACCCAGCCTGTACAACTCACTCCTTGCACACCCCACTCCGCACTCACCCGCAGCGCCCGCCCAACCGGTCTAAAGGACGCCGGTCCCAGGTATCGCCCTGCCAGGCTGAGCGCGGGCTTCTCCAAGCCCTCCAGCACGCGGGTCTGCAGAGCGGCGGCCACCCCGGCCGTCTTCGACGCGGCAGACAACGTCGGTTCGCTGAAGTCGTCGCCGACACTGTTGCACAGCACCGCGTAGACTGTCTGGCTGCGCGTCAGGCCGCGCTCGGTGTGCAGCCGGCGACTCATGCGCTCTCGAGACAGCCGCGCCGACGGCTGCTCAGCTTCAGCCACCTCCACTGCCAGTGATTGAGTCGCTTAGTTTTAATGTGTTTCACTCGCCTCACTCACTTCACTCACTTCACTCTCCTCACTCACTTCACTCTCTTCACTCACTCACTTCTCTCTCCTCACTCACTTCACTCTCTTCACTCACTTCACTCTCTTCACTCACTTCACTCTCCTCACTCACTTCACTCACTTCACTCTCCTCACTCACTTCTCTTGCCTCACTCACTTCACTCACTTCACTCACTTCACTCTCCTCACTCACTTCACTCTCCTCACTCACTTCACTCTCCTCACTCACTTCACTCTCCTCACTCACTTTCCTCTCCTCACTCACTTCACTCTCTTCACTCACTCACTCAGTTCCCTCTCCTCACTCACTTCACTCACTCACTTCTCTCTCCTCACTCACTTCACTCTCCTCACTCACTTCCTTCTCCTCACTCACTTCACTCTCCTCACTCACTTCACTCTCTTCACTCACTTCCCTCTCCTCACTCACTTCACTCTCCTCACTCACTTCCCTCTCCTCACTCACTTTACTCTCTTCATTCACTTCACTCTCCTCACTCACTTCACTCTCCTCACTCACTTCACTCTCCTCACTCTCTTCACTCACTTCACTCACTTCACTCTCCTCACTCACTTCACTCTCCTCACTCACTTCTTTCTCCTCACTCACTTCAATCTCTTCCCTCTCCTCACTCACTTCTTTCTCCTCACTCACTTCACTCTCTTCACTCACTTCACTCTCCTCACTCACTTCACTCTCCTCACTCACTTCACTCTCTTCACTCACTCACTTCAATCTCTTCCCTCTCCTCACTCACTTCTTTCTCCTCACTCACTTCACTCTCTTCACTCACTCACTTCAATCTCTTCCCTCTCCTCACTCACTTCTTTCTCCTCACTCACTTCACTCTCTTCACTCACTCACTTCAATCTCTTCCCTCTCCTCACTCACTTCTTTCTCCTCACTCACTTCACTCTCTTCACTCACTTCACTCTCTTACTCACTCACTTCAATCTCTTCACTCTCCTCACTCACTTCTTTCTCCTCACTCACTTCACTCTCTTCACTCACTTCACTCTCTTACTCACTCACTTCAATCTCTTCCCTCTCCTCACTCACTTCTTTCTCCTCACTCACCTCACTCTCTTCACTCACTTCACTCTCTTACTCACTCACTTCAATCTCTTCACTCTCCTCACTCACTTCACTCACTTCACTCTCTTCACTCTCCTCACTCACTTCACTCTCCTCACTCACTTCACTCTCCTCACTCACTTCACTCTCTTCACTCACTCACTTCAATCTCTTCCCTCTCCTCACTCACTTCACTCACTCACTTCAATCTCTTCACTCTCCTCACTCACTTCCCTCTCCTCACTCACTTCACTCTCTTCACTCTCCTCACTCACTTCCCTCTCCTCACTCACTTCACTCTCCTCACTCACTTCACTCTCCTCACTCACTTCACTCTCCTCACTCACTTCACTCTCCTCACTCACTTCACTCTCTTCACTCACTCACTTCAATCTCTTCCCTCTCCTCACTCACTTCTCTCTCCTCACTCACTTCACTCACTCACTTCAATCTCTTCACTCTCCTCACTCACTTCACTCTCCTCACTCACTTCACTCTCTTCACTCTCCTCACTCACTTCCTTCTCCTCACTCACTTCACTCTCCTCACTCACTTCCCTCAGCTCCTCACTCACTTCCATCTCCTCACTCACTTCTCATTCTCCTCAGACTCACTGCACCCTCCTCACTCAGCTACATGTACTACTTCACTTGGTTAGAGAACAGCATTCTACACAAGCAGTTGACGCAGACAATTTCTTTTAAAATCAAAGTTTTTAAGCCCAGAACATTTCTAGAAAAGAATAACTATAGCTATTTCAAATCACGGACGCGCAATTGTGTTCCTTCCTTGACAGCAATAAAATGTACACCGTACTATAGCTTAGGATGAACAAAAGTACATGTATGAATAAAAGCAGGATACACGTATCCATTTCTTCAGCTAAGCAACAAAGCTGTCAGAACCCAACCAACAGTGTGAGATCCGGCCGACAGCTTCTGAGCAATGAGCATGCAACTTTCAACTTCTAACATTTCCCTCTCCTCTGCCAAATCTTAATAATAATATATAATAAGCTCATAATCGCGCACCGCTCACGTCCAGGTCTGTGCTGCAGCCGTCAGAGCTGTCGCCGCTGTCGTCTCGAGCATCGAAGTAGCAGCGATCGAGTCTGATTGACACTTCGGCACCAGCTGCATCGCTTCGTGCTGTAGGATCAGACATCTCTGCATCTGATTGGTGTGGCTAAATAGTAGAAGCAACAGCCGAACATGCAGCTTCACTTGTTGCTATCCTCACAAGTCTCTTCTTGCTTATACATGTAATCTCCCCATTTTCAATGGCTGGTATGCATCTGCCCTCCCACTGGTTTAGAGGGCTGGCGCGTTGTCATGACAACCGAGGCAGTCTCTGCAGTCTCAGCAGGTTGCTGTTATTGCATTTTCACGGAGGGAGCCCCCCTTCCGAGGTTGCTGGCCGCGCGCTCTCTCCTAGCCCAAGCCAACAGCCAAATTGCTCCCGTGGTATTATAGAAAACTTTTATTATACAGCGCGTCTTTCTTCCTTTCTCCCTGCCTGTCTGTCAAGTGTTTAGCTTAGCGACTGTTTGAGCGGGCCCAGCAAGCGATGAAAAGCATTCATTTCCTTTGCCTAGAAGCAATCGATATATTGTACAACAGCCGCCCTGCTCCGCCTCAAACAGATGGGAGAAATTCCCCTCTGCCCCTTTAGTTTGTGTTGGGGATAAAAACTACAGCGCAAAAAGAAAAAAATACGTTCCTTAGCTTTTGTGAAAGAAGGTCCTTGGTTCAAATCTCAACTAAGACGGCCAGCATGAAAGCTGTTCTTGGTTTGGAATCTCACCTTAGACGGGCAGTACGAAAGGGCTTTGGTTCGAATCTCACCTTAGACGCGCATTGTGAAAGGTTCTTGGTTCGAATCTCACCTTTAATAGGCGGTATAAAAAACAAAAAAACTATTTAACCTTTTTCAGAAATTGCAGTCAAATTTATTGGTGCCGAAGCAACCAATTTTGAAAACGCATTTTAAAAAGAGATGGTCTATTATAGAATACGGTAACAAATTCATACGGCAAGTGCTAATTATTAATAAATTAAACAGACTTCACAGGCTATAGGTGAAGATGCAGTTCAAAATGTGTGGAAATGAAGCTATTAAAAATGATCAGTTATCTGGATTCGATGTACTGAATTAAACAAATCCATATTTCAAAAGAATAACAATAAACGCTAACAATGCTACTGAGAAAAAATTAGTAGCATAATGCGACTATTGATACTATTTTTTCAAAAAAACTAAAAAGCGCAATATTATCTAGGTAGGCTGTTGAAATGGCTCCGTAAAAAACTCATCCTAATAAACTTAATCGCTAATCAGCATTATTGCCGACATTCACACTTGATTTGGAACGTGGGAACGACCAATTGAAGTCGCGAAATTTCAGAAAGCTATGCTCATAAAGGTGGCTATTATAAAAAAACTTGCACAGCTAGGAAAACGGCTGGAGCAACTATGCTCAGCTTTTACATAGTAAAACGCCTCGTCATCTAATAAGTAGAGGCCATCGCTAATCATTGCCAGCCCTGTTTGACCGGATTAGGCGAAGCGAACCTCGTAGAACCGGTAGATTTCGTAAAAACCGGGCACGAAGTTGTCGTACACCCTGAACTGCAGGCCGAGCTTGCGGCAGTCTTCCTCGAAGCGGCCCCAGAACTTCTTGAAGTGAAGCGAGCCGCCGCGCAGGATGTAGCAGCCGTCGGGCTTCAGAGCCTTTAGCGAGATCTCCATCATCTGGAAATTGATGCCATTTAACGTCTCACATTAGGAGCATAAAATCTCAGAGATTTTAAGACAACAAAGTCTCACAGATAAAACAACAGTCTCACAGATAGTGGCTACAAAATCTCACAGATAGTGGCTACAAAATCTCACAGATAGTGGCTACAAAATCTCAGATAGTGGCTACAAAATCTCACAGATGTGGCTACAAAATCTCACAGGTAATGACCACACAAAATCTCTCAGGTTGGGAATAGAAAAGTTACCTGACTATTATCCGTAGCAAAGTCGTAGTTCCATCCGCGCTCCTCCTTGTTAATCATGAACTCAGTCAGGTCGTTAATAATGTAGTCGTACTTCTTGCCGGATTGAATGCACTCGTGCAGGTGGTCCAGGCAGTCTCCAATGATTATCTGTGATCATTTATGTGATAATTTAGGCCATAGTAGAAAGGGTTTGCTTGAAAAGCTAGTTTGACAATGGCCAAATTCAGTGACCTTTTTCAACAAATTGTGAAACTTCACAGAGAACGAGAGACAGGTGAGAGACAGGTGACAAGAGACAGGAGAGACAGGTGAAAAGATATAGGTGAGAAGAGACAGGAGAGAAGAGACAGGAGAGACAGGTGAGGACAGACAGGTGAGGAGAGACAGGTGAGAAAAGACAGGTGAGGCCAGACAGGTGAGGAGAGACAGGTGAGGGGCAGGTGAAAAGAGATAGGTGAGAAAAGACAGGTAAGAAGAGACAGGTGAGGAGAGACAGGTTTGAAGAGATAGGTGAGAAGAGACAGGTGAAAAGAGATAGGTGAGAAAAGACAGGTAAGAAGAGACAGATGAGGAGAGACAGGTGAGAGACAGGTGAGAGACAGGTGAGGAGAGACAAGTGAGAAAGGACACAACAGAAACGGACTCAATGCAGTCCTCACCTTCTTGTTGGGCCCCTCCAGGGTGTCCAGCGCATCCTCGCAGGCGCCCCGCATGTACTTGGCGCAGAGCTGCACCACTGTGCTGTCAATCTCCACCATGGTGACCATGCGAGGCTGCTGTTTCAGCAGCTCGCAGATGACACCGCCGTCGCCGCCGCCGAGAATGAGGATCTCCTTGTCGGCGTAGCAGTTCCTAGCGGGCTTGCCAGTCTCCAAGCCCAGCAGAACCCGGGTGTAGGGCTCCTGATCCTTCTCGGCCAGCATGACATCCTCGTCTAGAAACAACACGTGACCGTGCGCTTCGCTCCAGAAGATCTTCACATTCTGATACTTGGTCTGCCTCTCCACTACTAGGCGATCGAGATGGAATTCAACTAAGAACTCGTCAGCCGTGATAAAGTAGCGCCACAGGGCCTCGCCGCGGCGGACTGGCCCGAGCATGCTGGTAATATGAAATATTATTGTTGGTGTAGCGAGTCGCTAGTCAAAAGGTTTTCCCTTTTTGAGAATTCTCATTACTTCCTTTATCGCGCATTGAGTGTGTAGTCTAACCAGAGGGTGAGAGAGTAGACTATTTTTTTGTTTCTATTTTTAGCACAGAAAAGCACGTGACTGCGCGCACACAACTATTAGACACGTGACCTTGAATCACGTCACTGTTACGGAAATTTTAAGGAAATAAGGAAATTTTTCCACGCTAAGGCAGGATTCTCACGTGAATTTGGGGATGTGATCAGCTATAATTACGAGGCAGATGAGATCGATTTTTTCGGACCCCTTGCCGTGACCACGCACAGATCTAGACATATCAGGACAGTTGACCTGGGAACCGATCAAAAGGGCGACAGTCACAGTATCGAGCGCCTTTCACCATGCTGCCGGGACATCTGGTCGATGCTCTGCAAAACCCCGCCGGACCACCACGTCACGATCCAGTGGGTCCCCGGCCATTGCGACCTCCGACTAAACGACTCGGCGGACGCCACCGCGCGCGACGCGGCGCGGCTGCCCCAGGCGGACGCCCCGCTGGACTTCCGCAGCGCCCGCTCGGCTATCGCAGCTTTGACAACGACAGACTTCGGCCAAACCTACGCCAAAGACGACCACTGCGCGACCCACAGGACGGCGACAGGCGGGAGGCGACCCGGACGCTTACCCTCAGCCTTCGGGCGTAAAGCCCAAGTGACTCTGGCCCAGCTCAGGACTGGCCACTGCCCCCGCCTCCGCAAATACCGCCACCGCATTGGCTTGGAGCCCTCCGCCACATGCACAGCCTGCGGTGCCGCCGAGGAAGACCTCAGACACCTGGTTCTGGACTGCCGGGCCCACGCCGACGCCCGGGCGGAGGTCTTTGGATCACACCTAGCGCTGTCCACAATCTCCGACGATGGACCCCGCGTGCTCGACTACCTCCGGAGGATAGGGGCGCAGACGCGCCCCCTGACTAGTCTGGCCGGGAATCACCACCACAGTCACAGTATTGTGGCGTAGTGACGTAGTCTCTAAGTTGTGGCGTAGGCCTATTAACAAATATACAAGTCCAATACATTATGAACTTGTAATTCCAACACATGTATTGACTGTTGCCCTTTTGACTGTTGCTTTTTTTATCTGTCGTCCTTTTGACCTGTAGCCGCGATTAGCGAGCGCTAGACGCCCTCCTCTTGCCAACAACAAATCGAGGGTAGAGTCAAACGCGCTCTGCTGCTCAGGACAGCGAACCTCATTAGGTTTAGAAGAACCAAGGCTTCATTCAAGAAATCTGGGGCAAGCCACACAACTGATACACTCAGCATTTAAAACGCAACACTCTAACTAGAAGAAAAATCAACTCACTCAGAAGAGTCAAAGCGCATAGTCTATGGTTCAAATCGAGCCTCAGAAACGCGTGTAGCCTCCTCTCGCAAGTAACAGGGCGATGACTATGGACTGTTTTCAGATAGAGTGATCCAGCTGAGAGAATGGTTCAACAGATGACAGACGCGGAAAGATGGCGAGCAGTCGGAATGTTGGAAGCAGGTTGTACTCTTCGAACAGTTGCGAACCACTTCAGGAAGGCAGTTTTACGTCTGCTACAGAAGAGCAGAGCCACTGGAAGCGTGGCTCACGCGAGAAAAGGTACGGTGCTTCACCAACTTCGCAGTACAACAGCGAGGGCAGATCGACGCCTGCTGAGAATAGTGCGTGGAAACCCCACACTGCCTGCCACACTCCTGCGATTGATGTGGGCAGAGAGAAGCCGCAGAGGCAACGTTCTCAGCGCGCAGACGATTCGCCGCAGGATTCACGCTGCAGGATTGCGGTCAAGAAAAATGCGGAGGCCGCGCCTGAGTCCTACACATGTCGCTAACAGGGAACTGTGGGCCATGCAGCGGGCGCACTGGCGGCAAGGACAGTGGCAGCGCGTTATCTTTACAGACGAGAGTCGGTTTCGTCTTTTTCGCAGTGATGGTCGAATTCGCGTCTGGCGTGAGCCACGGCAAGAGCTTCTGCAGCAGCACGTGCAAAGCTGCGATGGCCAGGGACCCTCCGTACACGTGTGGGCAGGGATTTCAATGCGAGGCAGGACCCAGCTGGTTTTCTTAGACGCAAACGTGAACGGCGATGAGTACGCTCGTTTGCTGCAGACGCATCTGCTCCCTTTTGTTAACAACCACTTTGGTGGCGTCGCAAACTGCATACTGCAGGACGATAATGCACCGGCGCACCGGGCAGCAGCTGTCAGCGAACTCAAGGACCAGCTGCACCTGCGTACTCTTCGGTGGCCTTCAAGATCCCCTGATATGAACCCAATTGAACATGTCTGGGACTTTATCAAGCGGAGTGTTCAACGGCAGAATCCGCCGCAGACAGTCGCTGAACTGCGAAACGCTGTTGCTAACGCGTGGCAGGAAATTCCCCAGGACTTTTTTCGACGCCTTGTTCTGGGAATGCCACGTCGAGTCAACGCCCTGTTACTTGCGAGAGGAGGCTACACGCGTTTCTGAAGCTCGATTTGAACCATAGACTATGCGCTTTGACTCTTCTGAGTGAGTTGATTTTTCTTCTAGTTAGAGTGTTGCGTTTTAAATGTTGCTGAGTGTATGCAGCTATTGGAAATAATGTACGTAAATCTATGGCGTAAATGAGCTTTGGCCATAGACAACTGCATGCTAAATCAAAGAGTATTCAGGCCGCCTAGTATAGCCACCATTTGTTAGCTGGCTTTTTTGAGATACTTTTACGGTTGGGCCATAGAAATAGCTTTAAGAGCAGCCATGATTTCTAAGACTTGGACAAGCCAAAATTGTAAATGCATGGCTGACTTTGCTTGAAAATCGAATCAGACTGCACGCCTAGAAGTATATTTTAATGTACAACGATTGGATCTGTCTAATAAACTGGTGGCAAGATTTTTGTCTTGTCTTGCTGTAAGTTTTCTGTACAAATTTCAGAAGTGTAACACTGTATTAAAAGTGCATCATAAACCTCACCAGTACATCCGATCAAAGGCGTCGATGCTAGTAAGAAATTTCTTAATTCCCTCTTCGACATGTCGGATATACTGTAAATATAAAAGGGCTTTGTAATAATTTAGGACTCAATAGTTAGCCTCTAGACAGTTTCTAAGTGATATATTACAAAGTTCCTGACGAATCACTGCTCACCACAAGATCAACCTTAACGTGGCTTCGCATCACCAGAATGTCAAACATGTACAGCTTCTGGCTTTCGTAGTTGCGAATGTTGAGCACCCTGGAACAATTGTAATTTGTAAATTAGTTGCTATAAGTATAATGGTGTCAGGTTTCTACCCATTCCTCTCCAATTATCTTTCACCCTCTCCCTCTCCTACTGCCTTCCACCCTCTCCCACTGTCTTCCACCTCTCCCACTGTCTTCCACCCTCTCCCACTATCTTCCACCTCTCCCACTGTCTTCCACCCTCTCCCAGTGTCTTCCACCCTCTCCCACTATCTTCCACCTCTCCCACTGTCTTCCACCCTCTCCCACTGTCTTCCACCTCTCCTAGTGTCTTCCACCCTCTCCCAGTGTCTTCCACCCTCTCCCAGTGTCTTCCACCCTCTCCCACTGCCTTCCACCCTCTCCCAGTGTCTTCCACCCTCTCCCACTGGCTTCCACCCTCTCCCACTGTCTTCCACCCTCTCCCACTGTCTTCCACCTCTCCCACTGTCTTCCACCTCTCCCACTGTCTTCCACCCTCTCCCACTGTCTTCCACCCTCTCCCAGTGTCTTCCACCCTCTCCCACTGTCTTCCACCTCTCCCACTGTCTTCCACCTCTCCCACTGTCTTCCACCCTCTCCCAGGGTCTTCCACTCTCTCCCACTGTCTTCCACTCTCTCCCAGTGTCTTCCACCCTCTCCCACTATCTTCCACCCTCTCCCACTGTCTTCCACCCTCTCCCACTGTCTTCCACCCTCTCCCACTGTCTTCCACCTCTCCCACTGTCTTCCACTCTCTCCCAGTGTCTTCCACCCTCTCCTACTGCCTTCCACCCTCTCCCACTGTCTTCCACCTCTCCCACTGTCTTCCACCCTCTCCCAGTGTCTTCCACTCTCTCCCAGTGTCTTCCACCCTCTCCTACTGCCTTCCACCCTCTCCCACTGTCTTCCACCCTCTCCCAGTGTCTTCCACCTCTCCCACTGTCTTCCACCCTCTCCCACTGTCTTCCATTCTCTCCCACTGTCTTCCACCCGCCCTCTTCCACTCCCATTCTGTTTCTTTCCAGATTTCCCTCTGTATTCGAGTCACAATATGCATAAATAGCAGATCAGAATGCATATAAAATGAGTATTACTTGTTGTCATTGTTGGAAAACACAGACAGCTGCAGGTCATTGCCAGCTGGGCCAGAGAATAGGCATTTCACTTTGGATTTGTCCTCTTTCATGCCATTGGCAGCTAGGTTGAGAAGCTCTATGTCTGTAATGAAAATTTAAACAGTTAAAATACTGAAGACAAAAAAGAGCTTGAGAAAAAATAGATAAATTCTTACCAGACAAGGCCCTCTTTGCATAGAAGTGGAACAAAATAGTTTCCTCAGTCATTGTTGTTTATGTAAGCAGTATTATTTTATTAATTACAAGCTGAAATAGCCATATAAGAAAGATGTACAAATTATAAGATATTATAAGATCAATTGTTTTATACAATTTTAGGCTTAAAAATAGGTAAGCCACATGTCCGATAGTACAAAATTTTAGTTTTGTACACTATAAATTTTTTAAGGCCTCACTAGATATCATTTATAGAAATATTTAAATTTTCTAATTTTAAAAGTTTTGCAAAATATAAAAACCTTAATATATTAACTTTCCCTTTGTATTGAGCTTGTGCCTTCCAAGAAATATTTGTTTATTCTTGAAATGGCAATGTCCAATGAACGATAGCAATAGCTTTATAAAATTAGACATAAAATATAAAGTGAAATTTTAGAGAAAATGGAGTTTAAAGAAGCATTTAAGCATTTAAAGAATACCTTAAATATATAATTTGTTTTAACTTTAGCTATATAGAAGACTTGTCACCTAATTTGCTTAGATTATTGTTGAATTTGCTTTTGCTAAATTTGTCTATATTAAATTTTTATTACCAAATTTGTTTATTACCAAATTTGCCTATATCCCACTACACTGTCACTGGGTTGATCTACACTAGATGCTATTTGCTAAATGCCCATATGCTACAATTAAGGACTTAGGGTATACTAGCACATTAATTTTTCATGGGGGTATTCAAATGAAAAATTCAAACATAGAAAGGATACATTTTTTTTTAAATATTTGACCCACTTTTAATTTGAATTTTTCATTAAAACTTTATATGTTGCTGAAAATTAGCAATTTTTGTAAAGCTAATTTAAAAAAAATTGCCAAATGGTTCTTGAAAAAATCAATGACAGACAGACAAACAATGAAAAATTAGTATATAGATTATGGACAAGCAAACATACAAACCTTAGATATTTAGTGTATTTAGATGTCATGCTTGTCATATTATTAAAACAAAATGAATATATATAAGTAGAAAACATCTTGTATAGATAACTGAATGGCGATTGTGCAGTTTCCCGCTCTAAATTATTTTCACCTTTTTTCGAACTTTTCAGCTACTGCTAGTATGGCTGGCTGACCTCCAGCGCCGCAGTTCATCGTTCTGGTGGGCGAAGTTGTGAACAGCATTGTGCTCTGCAACCTAGATGTTACCCATTGAGGACTGGTTGCGCTGGTCCCAGATGTGGACAAAGCCATATGGTGGATGGCGCGGCACCACCTGCTTACTAATACTAGGTTGTGTGAAGCGTGCGACATTCCTATGTCACTACAACGCATTGAGGGGGAGGCCCAAATCAGCCGTCACACTGCAGTTGACTGGCTCAACTTCATCCGTGATATCTGCGCGATGTATCTGCTAGATCACCCAATGCAGCTCGGCAGCCTAGGTGTCGATGTGGAAATTGATAAAAGCAAGTTCAAAAAAGGGGTGAAAATAATTTAGAGCGGGAAACTGCACAAACGCCAATTGAACAAATTGGTGTAGGCCTATTTGCAACTTGAATAAGTTTAGTCTTAAAAAAATCAAATTTAAGTTGTCAAAAGCCTGATTTAATTTTAATGCCCAAAGAGTAACAGAAAATTGAATAGGCCTACATAAGGCCTATAGGCCAGGATGGAATTCTTGTATTTCTTAAGTCAAACGGAATTATGCAATTTTTTTATGGTGCGCAAAATATTTTTTATTGGTCGCATTTTTTATTTTGGTACTTAGCACATCGCAAAAGTAATCAAATAAGACAATAATGAAAAATGCATTCTAAGAAAATGTAGTGATTTGAATTTTTGTCCAATTACGTATGAAAGAGAATGTTATGAGTTTCTACTTTTTGTAGAATTTTTTCAAATTTTTACTTTTGTGCCTTATTTAGTTTTTACTTTTTATTCTTTTTTCTTCGTGATCTTAGCTAGTAGGATTATCTTTTGCAAAATCCAATATCTCAAGCGCACTTTTACATATATTAAGAATTAGCAATTTTGTCTAAAATTCTGCAATGCATTTTTTCTGGATTTTTTGACGCAAAATCACATTTTTTTCGCGCAATCGCATAACGCATTGTGATTTTTCTGCAAGAATTCCATCCAGGCTTATAGGCTTAAGTAATGTTGGCAGCTAGGTTGAGAAACCTAGCCCTAGGTGGACCTAACTAAGCTTAAGCCTATATGTATTCAATTTTTTTAGGTATCAGGTAAGGTTAAAGTTTAATATACAATAATGTTTGTGATTGATCCTAGCTGTGCAACCATACAGCTGGGATCAAATTTTTTCTACATACTTGACAAGACATCTGATTTGTGGTATATAGCCTGTACAATGTAAAAAGCAATAAAAAATAAAATAAAAGTTTTATTTATAACATAGGCCCTAATAAAATTTAAAAGACTGTATTGATTGATAATCATTGTAATTTCTAAAAGACTTTGCTGAGAAGTTTAGTTTTAGAGTAAGGGGCCTATAGTCTATACAAAAAAGTTTAATGAGCATATCTGTATTTGTATTATATTACAATTTTACAAACAGCTGGATAAGTTTAACTTAGAAGGTAAAATTTAATTACTACAGTACCTTAAATTAGGATTGACGCATCCTAGTATTCCTAGATTAAAACAAGAGCACGAGCACTACACACATCTAAAAAACATTAGATGCAGTTCTAAAAACCGTAAAATCTACAAAAAAATCTGTCGCCAGGTGCAAATTCGATACGTTTTCGGATAAGATCGGTTACAGTCGGGTGGTCGCCGCTTCGACTGTCGCCGGATTGTTTGTCGCCGGATCGTCTTGTCGCCGGATTCATTGGAAGCTAGCCATTCAGCTATATATAGTGATCGATGCGGAACAGTCACGCATGAATGTTTAAAAAATGAATTTTTTAATGTCTCAGTAGTAAACAAAATATTTCACTTTCAAAGCTTTAGAAGAGCTAATGTTATCCTCTCTATTTTTAGTAAGAATTAATATCTTATTTACCTCTGTTAATACACTTGCTATTAAGTAGTTATTTTTAATAGGCCTAGTAGTGTTCAAAACGAAAAAAATACCTTCGCTAAACGGTATATCGGACTTTAGCTGACTTTTATTCAACAACAAATAAGTCCAGTTTGTGATACCATAATTTAAAAAAATATGAGCCCAGACATGGTCAAAATGTACTAGCAATAAATTTCTTCAGTCCTAACTTGTATTTTTAATAAAGAAGTTTAGTTAAGAGCTAGGCACGGCCCATGTTTGTGAACTATCTCTTGTAGTAGAGTCTAAACTATAGGCCTAGATATCTCCAGGGTTTAGACTCTTTATTGGAATAATAATAAAAATTTTGCAGTAGTTTCAAAGTGTAATTTATTATCGTCATTTGTTAGAACGCAGGCAACAGTAGGTGTACACAAGTTGGCTTCAGTTTGTCTACTTTCATCAAAACCTTTCTGGCCAATTGCCCTTATAAAAATGGTATAATTCTAGAACGTCAGAATTTGGGAGTAAGTTTATTAGATTAAATAATAAAACTAAAGCTTAAGTCTGCATTGAGATTGACTAAGTCAATAGATATAAGCCATTTAAGATCCAGTCTTTATTCAAAACAAATTAAAATTAAAAAAGTAATTTATTCAGGCTATAATTATAAAGCCTTTTTTTGCTTAGCCTTTATTAAATTATAAAAAAATTGCATTATTCTTTGATTTTTACAAGTAATTCTAAAGTCTAGCTAAATTATGGCAGACTTAGAAGCTGTTTTGGCTGATGTAAGCTACTTGATGGCAATGGAGAAATCAAAGTCCACTCCTGCAGCAAGAGCAAGTAAAAAGATTTCTTTGCCTGATCCAAGGTAAGTCTTAATTTTAATTGGTTATATATTACTTGTCCTTTTGATATATTTGAGTTTTTAATGTGTTAAATGTATTTTAAAGATTTTTGATTTATCTAAATCTGGTTTTAGTGCTAGTTAGATTAGAAATAAAGACATTTAAAACTAAAAGTATAATCATATAATAAAAATAGGCATTCTTCAAGTTTCGTTCGTTTAATTCCAACACCCACCCCCCACCACCCTTGAATAGAGGGCGAAAATAATTCCGGAAATAATTAAACGAACGAAACTTGAAGATTGCCTAAAAATAGAATGCACGCAAATTTGGCAATAAACAAATTCAACAAAAGAAATTTAACATGGACAAATTCAGCAAAAGCAAATTTGGTAACAATCTAGGCATAAATTAGACCAATATATGTAACAATAAGAATTAATAAGACTATACACAATTTTTCTTCTTTCATTGAATCTCTATCACCGAATTTGTTTGTTGCCAAATTAGTCAGCACCCAAAAAATATAAATAGGCATTAAATTTGTATAAAAATAGAAGTCATCTTAGCTTAACCTTTTCAAATATAAACTTTTGTATGAGTTAAGACTGTATGTATTATTTATAAAAAAAAACTATAAATTTTAACTCATTTTTATATTAAACAAGCTATTAAAAACTGTGGATTTTAAAACCAGGGAATTATAATCCCTAGAATTTTTTTTCATGTATTCTAAAATCTGAGGCTTTACTTAAACAAAAACTTGTTAATAGTTATTAGTTAATAGAGGTCAGATAGGATTGAAATCTTTGGGTGAGATCGGGATCGGGAATAATTTTTTTCTTGGGATCAGGATCGGGATTGGGATTCGAGAATCGGGATCAGGTCTTTAGTGAATTGTCTATGTAAAGTTAAACAAAATTGAGAAAAGATTATCAAGATCGAGGTAAATAGAAAATGGAGTATATTTGTCTAAAATTAAGATTTCAGACAACATTTGATATTGTTGGGCTATGATCCTATACAGAATGTTAGGCAATGTCTGTTTGACTCTAAAACATGTATTGGCAAACTCTGGCCTTTGTCTCTGACTCTCTATATCTCTTGGATCCTTTGAAACTTTAATTGTCTCTTCTGTTTCCTCTCTTCTCTCTTGTAGTCTTGTCCCTTGTCTTTCCTCTTCTCTCTTGTCCCTTGTCTCTTTTCTCTTCTCTCTCCTCTTATCTCTTCTCTTTTCCTCTCCTCTCTCCCTTTTTTCTCTTATCTCTTTTTTCTCTTCTCTTTTTTTCTTTTCTTCAACTCTCTCCTTTTTCTTCAACTCTCTCCTTTACTCTTTCATCTCTCTTCTCTGTTCTTTCCTCTTTCTCTCTCTCTCTTTCCCCTCTCATCTCTTCTTTTCTCTCCTCTTTTCTCTCTCCCCTCTTCTCTTGTCTCTTCCCTCATCTCTTCTCTCTTATCTTTGCTCTCTCATCTCTCCTTTCTCTTTCACCTTTTCTTTCCTATCTCTTCATATTTCTCTTTGCTCCTCTCTCTCTCTTTGTCTCTCTCTAACAGCCCTGACAAAGAATTAACCTATTTCAAAATATGACAATTCAACTAAATTGACTTTCTTCAGTTCTTTCTATTGTGTCAGTGCCTGGGATTAGAGGTGCCCTCCCCTCTCTCTCTCTCTCTCTCTCTCTCTCTCTCTCTCTCTCTCTCTCTCTCTCTCTCTCTCTCTCTCTCTCTCTCTCTCTCTCTCTTTCTCTCTTTCTCTCTCTTATCTCTCCTCTCCCATCTTTCTTCTCCATCTACTCTCTTATCTCTCCTTTCACCTCTTTTCTCTCTCTTCTCTGCTCTCCTCTCTGCTGTCTCCTCTCTTCTCTCATTTGCAGCTCTTTGCTCTCTCTTCTCTACTCTCTTCTTTTTCCTCTCTACTTGCTCCTCTATTCTTTCCTTTCTTATCTGCTTTTCCTCTCTCCTCTTCCCCTCTCTCTCTATCATTGTCCTCACTCCCTCATCTCTTCTATTATCTTCTATATTTTCTCTTATCCCTTTTCTCACCTCTCCTCTCTACTTGAATCATCTATTCCTTTTTCTTTCAATTCTTATCTGCCCCTTAGCGATGAGCTGGATTCTGTATCTGGCCTTTGAGGTAAAAATCTATTTATCCCTACTTTGAAAGCCAGTTTATGGGACATGGTACTCTTATGGTTGTTCTCGTACTTTGATCATGTCATCTTTCTTGCCAATTTGCTGCCCTGAAAGGAATTTGTATATCTTTAGCTCCACTGCAGTCTGTATCAGTCTAACAACCAAGGAAATATGCATTTTTTAGGAGGCCATTTAAATTTTAAAGTACTTTTAAAAGAAACTTAAAATTTACATGGTGTGATAAATTTTGTAGGGTTGTACTGCATTCATATATGTGCAACCCCTCTGATTTACACTGGCCATGCAACTTACTTTTTGACCAAAAATGCAACTTACCTAGGAAAGAAACCCTAAAGCAAAATTGGTTGAGCAGTTTGGGAGTCTATAACAATCAAAATTGTATATAGACACATACAGAGTTTTCATTTTTATAGAATATAGATTATATAAATGAGCATAACCTATTATCTTAATATTAAATTATATATTATGATAGAAATAGAAAGTACATTCTACCTCTAGGCAGTTTGTCCCCTTAATATCTCTATATACTATCTTGGCAGAAATGTATCACTTGTCTCTCTGCAGCATAGACAAAGCCCTAATTACCTAACTTATCCTTTGTGGGATCTGTGTGGGACTAAAGTGACAAAGATTTTACATCACTTTGGCCTAGTATAAATCTCTTTGTATCTTTGTTTCACTGCAAAAATATTTGTTAGCTTTGCTAAAATAAAAAAGTTATAAGAAACATCATAAGTAGCTACATCAATTTAAATATAATTGAATTAAGATAGGTATAGATTTTAATCTAATTTTAATATTGTATAATTATTTTTTTGAGTTTTCTAATTTAATAAATTATTCAATTAGCAAAAATTTTTATTTGATAACTATGAATAAAATAGTCTAAATTTTATAAGAATGTAGTTCTAGATCTTAGATTTTAGGCCATTAAACTATATTCTTTATAGTTTTTATAGTCTTTAGTAAAGACAAAGGACTATGTATAATCTTTTCTTTGGGATTCTACCTCAATATAGCTGCTTACATACCTATACTAAAATAGCATCTAAAGTTATAGCTAATGCAAGTGTTTCCTAATAAAAATTGTCCTTTTATAGGATGCTAATTTTACAATATCAAATTCTTAATCAAAAGACTTCTGGTAGCTGGTTGTCTTTTTTTCCTCTAGATCTTAACCAATTTGACTATTGGTCAAATCATACCATTAAAAATGTTTTATGTATAGCATAGACTAGCTTGTCTAATATAGATGTATGCAATGCCTGCTCAAGCTTTATGACCATTTAGAGCATAGAATAGAAAAGGAAGCCAGCTATATTAAGTGAGCTATATATTTTTAAGGTCTTAATTAGTGAAAAAAGTGACTCATATTAAAAATATTTTATAGCTATTTAAAAAGGGTTATCCCTATTTTTCACACATTTTTGAATTACCTAGTATCATTGAAATCAGTAATAGAATGATCTATGAAAGTTGAAGCTCCATTCATCAAGCACTGAAAAAGGACTAATTAGGGTTGCTATTATTGGCTAATTATGCATTTTTTAAAGCATTTTTTGCCATTTTGATAGATCAAGTTGAGTCAGAAAAGTTTATATGAATCAAAAAGAATAGAATAAAATTTAATGAGAATGGAATCCTTGTTGATTCTAATGCTAATTTAAATTAAAAAACCTAGGATACAAGTTCTCATAAAATGCTCTGACTATATTTTACATAACCACAAAAAGGTACACATTCACAATTGTAAATATAACTTTTCTAAATTTAGATTCTTAGAAAAATGAGTTTTTAATCATGTTTGACATCTTAGAATTCATGTAAATACCCAACAAACGGATGTCAGGTTTGGTTACCCATGAAAATCATAGTTTATAACTATCCTAAGCCCAAACAAGAAATTCTATTACTACAAAATGTTCTAACCTTTCCCATTTAGTATCCGAGGCATCATGATGAAGCACTTGACCAAAATGAATGAAGTAACATTTGAGAAAATTTTTAATCAAAAGCTCGGCTTCCTTCTACTTAAAGAATTTATTGAGCAACAATATGAAGACTGCGCCCAAGTGTTGGCATTTTTTGAGGAGATAAAGAAGTTCGAAGACTTGGACTGCGAAGATATGCGACTGAAGCTGGGTAGAAATATCTACGATTCCTTCATCATGCAGGAGTTGTTAGCTCAGAGTCATCGATTCAGCCCAGCTGCTATCAATAGCGTTCAGGTGTGTTGCAGCTCTGCCAACATAAAAATTTAATTAGGATTTACGAGTACAATGTCTAATGAAGGAGTGCAGTCAGAATTCTTCTCCCTGAAGCGGATAGCTCTAGTTCTAGTCATGGTAATCCTGAAGCGGAAAGGTCTAGTTCTAGTCATGGTAATCCTGAAGCGGATAGCTCTAGTTCTAGTCATGGTAATCCTGAAGCGGAAAGGTCTAGTTCTAGTCATGGTAATCCTGAAGCGGAAAGGTCTAGTTCTAGTCATGGTAATCCTGAAGCGGAAAGGTCTAGTTCTAGTCATGGTAATCATGAAGCGGAAAGGTCTAGTTCTAGTCATGGTAATCCTGAAGCGGAAAGGTCTAGTTCTAGTCATGGTAATCCTGAAGCGGAAAGGTCTAGTTCTAGTCATGGTAATCCTGAAGCGGAAAGGTCTAGTTCAACTCATTGTACCCTGAAGCGGAAAGGTCTAGTTCTAGTCATGGTAATCCTGAAGCGGAAAGGTCTAGTTCTAGTCATGGTAATCCTGAAGCGGAAAGGTCTAGTTCAACTCATTGTACCCTGAAGCGGAAAGGTCTAGTTCTAGTCATGGTAATTCTGAAGCGGAAAGGTCTAGTTCTAGTCATGGTAATTCTGAAGCGGAAAGGTCTAGTTCTAGTCATGGTAATCCTGAAGCGGAAAGGTCTAGTTCTAGTCATGGTAATCCTGAAGCGAAAAGGTCTAGTTCTAGTCATGGTAATCCTGAAGCGGAAAGGTCTAGTTCTAGTCATGGTAATCCTGAAGCGGAAAGGTCTAGTTCTAGTCATGGTAATTCTGAAGCGAAAAGGTCTAGTTCTAGTCATGGTAATCCTGAAGCGGAAAGGTCTAGTTCTAGTCATGGTAATCCTGAAGCGAAAAGGTCTAGTTCTAGTCATGGTAATCCTGAAGCGGAAAGGTCTAGTTCTAGTCATGGTAATCCTGAAGCGGAAAGGTCTAGTTGTAGTCGTGGTAATCCTGAAGCGGAAAGGTCTAGTTCTAGTCATGGTAATCCTGAAGCGGAAAGGTCTAGTTCTACTCATTGTACCCTGAAGCGAAAGATTCCCACTTTTAATCGCACCCTGAAGTCACAAGTAGTGAGCAGTTAGTCTGGCTCTTAACGAGACTGAACTAAAGTTACTTTTGGCTCCCACAGGAGAACCTGACCAGCGCCCAGAGGTCCGGCCGCCTGCCCAAGGACACATTCCAGGTATATTCCGCCGAAATCCGCGAATTGTTGAAACGGGAGGCTTTTGAGCCGTTTGTAAAATCCGACAAGTTCACACGATTCTGCCAATGGAAAGATTTGGAACTCAATATCCATGTAAGTTGCTGTCATATTTTTTTGAAATATCCGATGGGATCATTGCAATTTTATCAGAAAAACCATAGGGATCCGAAAGATTCGATGAAATCATTTCTTTGTACTTTTATTGGGAAATCCCTAGGGATCCGAAGGATTCGATGGAATCTTTGTACTTTTATTGGGAAATCCCTAGGGATCTGAAAGATTCGATGGAATCATTGTACTTTTATTGGGAAATCCCTAGGGATCTGAAAGATTCGATGAAATCATTGTACTTTTATTGGGAAATTCCTAGGGATCCGAAAGATTCTTTGATATCTTTGTACTTTTGGTACCTAGGTATCCGAAAGATTCTTTAGAATCTTAATAGAAAATTAATGGATTCTACTAGATTTGATCGTTGCACTTATTAGTGTGAATCCCTCGGACCTGAACAAATCAATTGAGTTATGGTCTCTTCTTATCTCACAGTCTAACAAGTGACAAAATTCCTCTGTCTGCAGTTAACGATGAACGACTTCAGCGTGCACCGGATCATCGGCCGCGGCGGCTTCGGCGAAGTGTACGGCTGCCGGAAAGCTGACACGGGCAAAATGTACGCCATGAAATGCCTGGACAAGAAGCGAATCAAACTAAAAGGTGGAGAAACTTTGGCTTTAAACGAGCGAATCATGCTGTCCCTGGTCAGCACTGGCGAAGGCTGCCCCTTCATCGTCTGCATGATCTACGCCTTCCAGACTAACGAAAAACTCTGCTTCATTTTGGACCTGATGAATGGCGGCGATTTGCACTATCACCTGTCCCAGCACGGCGTTTTTGCTGAGAAAGAAGTGAAATTCTATGCAGCCGAAGTGCTGCTCGGTTTGGAGCATATGCACTCCAGGTTCATTGTCTATCGGGACTTGAAGGTGAGGCTTTCAGTTGATTTCAATTTGCTACTTTGCTTTTGACGCATTCTCTTGGGTAGGGGTCGGCGAACTCTTTATCCGACCCTCAGGGGTCCTTTGAAACTTTGGAATAGCAATCTGGCCTGCTCAAGGTTTGTGTTTCTTCTCAGCTCTCTCTCTCTTCTCAGCTCTCTCTCTCTCTCTTCTCAGCTCTCTCTCTCTCTCTCTCTTCTCAGCTCTCTCTCTCTCTCTTTCACTCTCTCTCTCTCTCTCACCTCTCTCTCTCTCTCTCTCTCTCTCTCTCTCTCTCTCTCTCTCTCTCTCTCTCTCTCACCTCTCTCTCTCTCACCTCTCTCTCTCTCTCTCTCTCTCTCTCTCTCTCTCTCACCTCTCTCTCTTTTCTTTTCCTCTCTCCTCTCCTCTCCCTTCTCTCCGCCTATCCTATTTCATCTCTCCTCTTGTCCCCCTTCTCCTTTATTCCTATGTCTCTCCTTTCTCCTATCTCTCATCTCTATTCCATCTCCTTTCTCCCCTCCTCTGGCCCGGAGTCATGCACCAGGTTCTCTATCTTGCCCTTAAGGTAAGAAAGTTTGCCGAGCCACGCTGTAGGGTATATTGTCTCAGTTATGTGATCGGTCGTTTGACCTCCTGTCTTTGTATCTGAATGGTGTGAAGTGGTCATCAGGATCTGACCCAATCTAGATATAGTATATGAGGTAGGTCATTCGAGCCCCCTGTAGTTAAATATATAGTAGTCCCATTCTCAAGTTGAAGTTTTCACCCCAGGCCAGGTGGCTCATTTATCTCAACGGTCTATTATCAACGGTTTTGAGGGATCAGATGACTCTGGTATAGGGTAGGTCATTTGACCCCCCCTTTTGCTTAGTATCTCTGCTTAGTATCTCAGATATTGCGTGGGTCATTTGACTCCCTGTAGATTATTAAACTGTAGTCCCCAATCTAAAGTTGGTTGGTAGGTCATTTAACCCCTTTTCTCTATATAGTGTCCTAGGTATTAAGTGGGTCATTTGACCCCCCACTCCTAGTACCCGAATCTTGTGGAGGGGTCGTCTGGGTCCGAGCTATTTTAGAATGTAGATATAGTATATGGGGTAGGTCATTTGACCCCCTCCCTGTAGATACAGTATGTTAAATGGGGTGGGTCATTTGACCCCCTGTAGATATAATGTTTCAAACGTGGTGGGTCATTTAACCTCTTTCATTAATATACACAGTTATTAGTATCTGCTTAGTATATCAAATAGTGCACAGAGGTCATCTGACCCCCCGCCCACTCCGCAGCCGGCCAACATTCTGCTAGACGAAAATGGCCACGTGCGCATCAGCGACCTCGGCCTCGCCTGCGACTATTCGCGCAAGAAGCCTCACGCCAGCGTTGGCACCCACGGCTACATGGCGCCAGAGGTGCTGCAGAAGGGCACCGCCTATGACAGCTCCGCCGATTGGTTCAGCTACGGCTGCATGCTGTACAAACTGCTCAAAGGTCACAGCCCGTTCAGGCAGCACAAGACCAAGGATAAGCACGAGATCGATCGCATGACGATGACTGTTAGTCCGGATCTGAACGATTCGATGTCGCCTGAGATTCGAAACCTATTAGAAGGCCTGCTCGCTCGCGAGGTTGACCAGCGAATTGGTTGTCGGGGCGGTGGCTCTATTGAGCTTAAAGAGCATCCGTTCTTTGCCGGCGTTGACTGGGACCAGGTCTATCTGCAGAAGTACCCGGCCCGCTGGTGCCGCCCAGGGGCGAGGTCAACGCCCACGATGCCTTCGATATTGGCTCGTTTGATGAGGAGGACACGAAAGGTGATTCGCGTTCATAGGATTTTGTGTCTGGAATTGAGACCAAAATCTTGGGATCTGAAATTGGGATCCAAATTTGGGATCTGGAATTAAGATCCAAATCTTGGGATCCAAATCTTGGGATCTGGAATTAAGATCCAAATCTTGGGATCTGGAATTGGGAGTAATCTTGGGATCTGGAATTGGGATCCAAATCTTGGGATCTGGAATTGGGATCCAAATCTTGGGATCTGGAATTAAGATCCAAATCTTGGGATCTAGAATTGGGAGTAATCTTGGGATCTGGAATTGGGATCCAAATCTTGGGATCTGGAATTGGGATCCAAATCTTGGGATCTGGAATTAAGATCCAAATCTTGGGATCTGGAATTGGGATCAAAATCTTGGGATCTGGAATTGGGATCCAAATCTTGGGATCTGGAATTGGGATCCAAATCTTGGGATCTGGAATTGGGATCCAAATCTTGGGATCTGGAATTGGGATCCAAATCTTGGGATCCAAATCTGGGGATCGAGATCGAGGCAATCCGGATTCAAAGTGAGACAATCGGGATTCAAAGTGGGACAATCCGGATTCAAAGTGGGGCAATCCGGATTCAAAGTGGGGCAGTCCGGATTCAAAGTGAGGCAATCCGGATTCAAAGTGGGGCAATCCGGATTCAAAGTGAGGCAATCCGGATTCAAAGTGAGGCAATCCGGATTCAAAGTGAGGCAATCTGGATTCAAAGTGGGGCAATCCGGATTCAAAGTGGGGCAATCCGGATTCAAAGTGTGGCGGCAATCCGGATTCAAAGTGCATGGCAGGATTTATGCATGCATAAATGGATCCGCGGGCCGAGTTCGTAGTTTTACAGTTTTGCACTGGTCGGTTAAAACAGGTTTATTTTTTCTCAATATACTGCACTCACGGTCCAGCTCAGTGGTTGCTAGGGCGCCTTGTTCCGCTGCGGATGATTAATTAACATATTACTGCTTGCGCCATATGCTGTTAGAACTGTTTCCCTATGCAGATTGTAGAGACGGCATCTGGGCCCATTCGCTTTACATGTTATTAGTGAGGCTTGTACTTAATATTGGGCTCTGCGCCATTAAGGATTATGCGCAGCTTTTACGATTGCCGTTTAGACAGATGGCCTGTCTCAGTGCGCAACGTGTCACACTGCTTTGGCTGTAGGGAGAGGAGAGAGAAGTCTAGCACTATTGAGTTCATTAATAACCATTTGCTCGATCGCGCTGCTTTGAGCATTAAAAATTAATCAGTGTAAAAACTGGCCTATCGACTGCACTGTGTACGAACTCAATGTTGGGCATTGGGCCAATGCGCTTAGCGCTGCTAGAGTCAGTTTTTAACTAATTCTAAGTCAGCTCCTTGGCTTCAATTTGTCAGCTTATCTTTATTTGAATCTATCCCTTATCTGTCACTCCACTGCCTCAGTTATCCCCTAATCTCTCACTCCACTGTCTTAGTTATTCACAAATCTCTCACTCCACTGCCTCAGTTATCCCCTAATCTCTCACTCCACTGTCTCAGCTATCCCCTAATCTCTCACTCCACTGCCTCAGTTATCCCCTAATCTGTCACTCGACTGCCTCAGTTATCCCCTAATCTCTCACTCCGCTGTCTCAGCTATCCCCTAATCTGTCACTCCACTGTCTCAGCTATCCCCTAATCTGTCACTCGACTGCCTCAGTTATCCCCTAATCTGTCATTCCACTGTCTCAGTTATCCCCTAATCTGTCACTCCACTGCCTCAGTTATCCCCTAATCTCTCACTCCACTGTCTCGGTTATCCCCTAATCTCACTGTATCCGCTATTCGAGTCAATCCCAACCTCCGCGGCACCGCAGGCATTAAGCTGACCGAAGCGGACCAGCAGCTGTACCGCAACTTCTCCCTGGTCGTGTCCGAGCGCTGGCAACTAGAAATAGCCGAAACAGTATTCGAAGTTGTCAATCAGGAGACTGACAAAATTGAACAGAAACGGCGCAGCAAGAAGTCCGAATCCGATTCTGAGCAGCTGATCACGGTCTCCGATTGCATTGTGGAGGGCGAGATCCAGCGCCTCTGCGGCCCCTTCCTGCAGACCTGGCAGAAGCGCCACCTTCGCCTGTTTCCCAACAGGCTGGAATTCTACGGCAAATCCCGGGACGGCCTGGTGCAGAAGAAGGGCGCCGAGCTCATCAGCATGTTCGACATCCGGGACGTGTCGCCCGACTTTCAGCGGCTGCAGAAATTCGAGAATTGTATCGTTATTACCCTGAAGACTGATCAGAAAGTCTACCTGTCTTCTCACGTAAGTTCGGACAGACAGACAGACAGACAGACAGACAGACAGACAGACAGACAGACAGACAGACAGACAGACAGACAGACAGACAGACAGACAGACAGACAGACAGACACCAAGACAGACATACAGACAGACATACGGACACCAAGACAGACACCAAGACAGACATACAGACAGACACCAAGACAGACATACAGACAGACACCAAGACAGACATACAGACAGACACCAAGACAGACATACAGACAGACACCAAGACAGACATACAGACAGACACCAAGACAGACATACGAACAGACACCAAGACAGACAGGGCAGAAGAACAAACTGTGTGCCCTTTCGTAGCAGCTGAAGTGAACAGCTTTTAAAAGGTGTTTTTTTTATAAGACTTTCTCTTGTCCGTTATAAAAATTCAAGTTTGTCAGCATGCTCAGTCTTAGGAAACGAGGAGATTTCCTTAATCCTTCCTCGGACTCTTCTTTCCCGGTTGCTGCAATAGTTAAGCGCCTAGTGTATCCGCAAGTTCTCCCTAGCAACTGCCCGTCGACTTCCTACTATTAAGCCAGCACCAAAGGATGCCTGTTTCTCGCAGGTTATACTCGTATTATAGAGAACACTGTTAGGCACTCGCAAAAGTTTTAAGCTACAAGTTGCTTTTAGAATGCAGCCTTGACCTGAGGGCATGCTGTTTTATAATGCTTCAGTTTAGATTGGATTTGCTTCTGTCATTTGCTTCTGAATCAGCACTGAGCGTCAAGTTACCCCTATAGCAGACTTCCGTGAGGCTCCGCCCTCCCGGCTGCTTCGTATCGAATTTCAGGAAATTCATTAAAGCTCATCGCATTAACGCAAGCAGGGCCTGTAGGAATGCTCAGATATTGAAATCCCAATTCTACAAATAAGTATTCAGAAAAACTCGAATTTCCTAGCTTTCAGGGTTTCGGAGTCCTCAGATATTGATACCCTCAGATCCCTTTAGGCTTTACCTTCAAATGATAAAGTCCTCAGATCCCAATATCCTTAGATTCCGATACCCTCAGATCCCAGCATCCTCAGATCTTCAGATTATGAAATCCTCAGACCCTCAGATTATGAAATCCTCAGATCCTCAGATTATGAAATCCTCAGATCCTCAGATTATGAAATCCTCAGATCCTCAGATTATGAAATCCTCAGATCCTCAGATTATGAAATCTTCAGATTATGAAATGCTCAGATTATAAAATCCTCAGATTATGAAATCCTCAGATCCTCAGATTATAAAATCCTCAGATTATGAAATCCTCAGATCCTCAGATTATGAAATCCTCAGATCCTCAGATTATGAAATCCTCAGATCCTCAGATTATGAAATCCTCAGTTCCTCAGAATATGAAATCCTCAGATTATGAAATCTTCAGATTATGAAATGCTCAGATTATAAAATCCTCAGATTATGAAATCCTCAGATCCTCAGATTATAAAATCCTCAGATTATGAAATCCTCAGATCCTCAGATTATGAAATCCTCAGATCCTCAGATTATGAAATCCTCAGATCCTCAGATTATGAAATCCTCAGATCCTCAGATTATGAAATCCTCAGATCCTCAGATTATGAAATCCTCAGATCCTCAGATTATGAAATCCTCAGATCCTCAGATTATGAAATCCTCAGATCCTCAGATTATGAAATCCTCAGATCCTCAGATTATGAAATCCTCAGTTCCTCAGAATATGAAATCCTCAGATTATGAAATCCTCAGATCCTCAGAATATGAAATCCTCAGATTATGAAATCCTCAGTTCCTCAGAATATGAAATCCTCAGATTATGAAATCCTCAGAATATGAAATCCTCAGATTATGAAATCCTCAGATTATAAAATCCTCAGAATATGAAATCCTCAGATTATGAAATCCTCAGATTATGAAATCCTCAGAATATGAAATCCTCAGATTATAAAATCCTCAGATTATAAAATCCTCAGATCCTCAGATTATGAAATCCTCAGATCCTCAGAATATGAAATCCTCAGATTATGAAATCCTCAGTTCCTCAGAATATGAAATCCTCAGATTATGAAATCCTCAGAATATGAAATCCTCAGATTATGAAATCCTCAAATTATAAAATCCTCAGATTATGAAATCCTCAGATTATAAAATCCTCAGATCCTCAGATTATGAAATCCTCAGACCCTCAGATTATGAAATCCTCAGATCCTCAGATTATGAAATCCTCAGATCCTCAGATTATGAAATCCTCAGATTATGAAATCCTCAGACCCTCAGATTATGAAACCATCAGATCTTTAGATTATGAAATCCTCAGATCCTCAGATTATAGAGTAAAATCCTAAAGTCACAAAATTCTCAGATCCCATTAGTTCTTACAACGGAAGTTCTCAGATCCTACAAGCCTATTGCTCCTAGGTTCTCATTAAAGAAGCTCTCAACAAGATCTCATATCCCCGAACCGTCAAAGCCTTTAACAGTACGCCAGCTTCTTGCCGTCCGCCCCCCCCCCGCCCCCAGGACCGAGTCCTCATCAACCAGTGGAAAGAGGAAATCGTGGCCGCATTCGAGGCCAGCAACGCCATCATGTCCCGCATGAAGCCCAAAGTGCACCGCTGGTACGGCGCCGATTCGGCCAATTCCTGCGGCAGCGGCGCCGGCTGTTCCGGAAGCGACGCCGCCCACGGCCACGTGAATCAGGGCAGCTTCGACAGCGTCAGCGACGCCAGGAGCAACCGGGGCAGTTTTAGCTGAACTCTTGGCCTCATCATTATTATGCAACATGTAGATTTCGACTTTCTATGGCTGGTCTTTTGCGCCCCGCTAGTTTTTAATAGCGTATGGCTCCTAGTTTAATCTGTGTATTGCTTATCAGCTGTGCTCTCTGTCCCTTGCGTGTGAACTTGTAAAATGGGAGCCCGTCCACTCACTGGCTGTTTTCGGCTTTCAATGGCTTTTGTGGCTTAGTTGTTACTGAGACTACATTCTCTGGTTGGGTCAAGGTGTTCCGGTCTGATGACTGACTCTAGTGGGTCAAGGTGTTCCGGTCTGATGACTGACTCTAGTGGGTCAAGGTGTTCCGGTCTGATGACTGACTCTAGTGGGTCAAGGTGTTCCGGTCTGATGACTGACTCTAGTCGGTCAAGGTGTTCCGGTCTGATGACTGACTCTAGTGGGTCAAGGTGTGCGGGTCTGATGACTGACTCTAGTCGGTCAAGGTGTTCCGGTCTGATGACTGACTCTAGTGGGTCAAGGTGTTCCGGTCTGATGACTGACTCTAGTCGGTCAAGATGTTCCGGTCTGATGACTGACTCTAGTCGGTCAAGATGTTCCGGTCTGATGACTGACTCTAGTGGGTCAAGGTGTTCCGGTCTGATGACTGACTCTAGTGGGTCAAGGTGTGCGGGTCTGATGACTGACTCTAGTGGGTCAAGGTGTGCGGGTTTGATGACTGACTCTAGTGGGTCAGGGCTTCGGTCTGTCTGACCTGACCCTCGAGTAGTGCGAAGCCAAAGGCTCTGTGTCTTGTTGCTAGGCGATAGTGAACAAAAGCTTAGCGCCATATCTAAATATACTAAATTCTCTAAGTATATTCTAATTTTGCTTTTTAATACCGCATTCGCCTCATGTTTCTAGTCATGGCCAACCCGTCTGTCTGGCCTCTGATTATCTCTGTCTCTCTCAGTTTTGTTTTACACAAGCAGTTGCTGTTTTATTTTATTAGTCATAAACTGTGCAATATTAGCCCACATATCCCTTTTGTTGGAGGGCACATTAATTATTAATTTATTATCACTATTAACAGTCGTCTACTAATAGTAATATGTAAATATGTCCCAGATGTCCGGCACTGCTGTACATAGGCCATCTCAATCGCAATGTACAGTGGGCTATAACGCTTATACTGTCTTTATTTTCTCTACGCTCCACACGCTCGCACAGAACCAGCGTGTTCGCGCCTGGCAATACAAATTTATTAAAGTTGTTATATTCGTTTGTACTACTTGTTCGGCTTTTTCTATCTAAATATACACTGTTATAACACGCTGTGTGACCTTTTTAGCCAATCTGCGATTCTGTTTTTCAATTTCTATTTTGTGTAACTATTGATAATTATGAAGAACAAAATACTGTTTTGCTATTTATGCAGAGCAAGCACTAAACGCTAGTCTTACTAAACACGCGTTGTTTTGATTGTCAATACACGCGCAGAAGCTACTGTCAGTAGTCGCTAATGTTTATTACGCGCCTCTATTTTTGTTGCTTAAAATAAAGTTGAAATCAGCTTCTTTGTTATCAAGTGTACCTGTAATTTACAGATTCGCACCTGCGCTGCCCCCTTACCTCCCATTGTTTTAGTAGAAGCCCCAACTGCAGATGATTGATTGGCTAGGCCACGAGTACAATTTCTTTACATATAAAAATAAATCTACTGATGGATTGCGCAGGCAATAAGAGGGCACAAATTTTACCTGTGTAAGTCTGTTTGTGAGTCCCTTTCAATTAAAATAAGTGCAAACGTGTCCAGTTGAACTTTATTCACATTGAAATAACAAAATCCATTGAAACGCTGATTGATTTTTTTTAGAGCACTGCTCATTAATGCAGTAATTATTTAAGAGGCCTTCCGGGTAATATAATTTAACCAGCCAGTCTTTTTATTAGATAGAACAGGTTAGCGCTAATGGAACTTGTAAATCACAGCAAGCGGAGACGCAGTTAGCACCAGATCAGCTGGCACAGCCAGTAGTTAGTTATCTTATAAAAAAAACCCTTTTCACTCTACTGCCGTCAGTAGTAATACTAACATTTCAGTCGGCTATAAGCAATATCAATACATGGAAAAAATAGCTAGCATGTCCCGCAGAGGCTACTAAAAATACACAGTTGTTTCATCAGGCCAGCTTCAATGACGCAGATAGTTGAATACATTGATAAAAGAAACAGCACAGGTTGTTGCTATTTAGAACTAGGACGGACAAACTAATAAGAACAGGACGGACGGAATGAACGAAGCGAAATAAAAAAGTAAAAAAACGATAAAATCGATACGCACAACCGTATCAAAGGTAAGCAAAACTCCGTTGCTATGCAGTTAAAACAAACGTCAACTGACACAGTGGATTCATAAAAAATGGAAATGGACGGTCTTCAATCAATAAACCTGATTTGCTGATCGCCGGTTGCCGCAAATCGGCCGTTGCCACCGACGCCAACGGTTGTCAAGGGCGTGCGGCCGCCGTAACCAACGGCCGTTGGGGCCGTAGTAGCGCGATAATTCTGCGGCTGCTGCTGTTGCTTCTGTGTCGAATTCTGCCTATCGACAATCGGCGCCGCTGATGCCGACGACGGACTGCAGAAATTTGGCAGGCTGGCGCCGGCGACACCCCCCGAGGTCGCCGGCCTCGCGTGCCGCTCAACCCGCACGCCGGTGGCCTGCCGCTGCGACTGCTGAGCCGCAGCTGACATGCCGCCGCCGGGCAAATCGGACTGGACCAACAGTGGGGCGCGCTGCCGCTGCTGCTGCTGCTGTGGAATGCGGCCTGACTGGGATCTGCGAATGTGTGCCCGTTCGCGGGATAAACGATGGGACTTATTAGGGAGGATTTCTCAACCGGTTGAGAATGTCGAAATATTGCCAGAGAATGTCGGATGATTGTTGGAGAACGCCGTAAGATTGTCGAAGAATGTCAGATAATGTTGATGAATGTCGGAAGATTGCCAGAGAATGTCGGATGAATGTTGGAGAATTTTGAATCATGTCGGATGATTGTTGGAGAATGTCGAAAGATTGCCAGAGAATGTCGGATCATGTCGGATGGTTGTTTGAGAATGTCGGAAGATTGCCGGAGATTTTGGGATACTCGTAAATGTCGGAGAATGTTGGAAGATTGCTGGCCCAGAGATTGTGTGATAAATGTTGGAGAGTTTTGGAGAATTTCAGAAGATTGCCAGAGAATGTCGGAGAATTTCGGAAGATTTCCAGAGAATGTCGGAGAATTTCGGAAGATTTCCAGAGAATGTCGGAGAATTTCAGAAGATTGCCAGAGAATGTCGGAGAATTTCAGAAGATTGCCAGAGAATGTCGGAGAATTTCAGAAGATTGCCAGAGAATGTGGGATAAATGTCGAAGAACGTCGGCTTTTTATTAAAAATTCTATAGAAAAACACAACTTGCATTGTGATCAGTGGTAAAATCATGAATGAACGCAAGGAATGCAATAACCAGCAGAAATCAGTCGACCCGCACAGCCTACCTGACAGGTGACTGGTGCTGCTGCTGACGCCGCGCTGCCGTCCCCCCTGGCGGCGCCGTCGCGACCTGCATCGGTGGTTGAGCCGGCAGTCGACCGCGCGACGAAGGGCGCGGCGAACGCGCCATCGGCTTCGAATCGTCCGCCTCCTCGTCAGCGACCGAATCGTTGCCATGGTTACCATTGACTGCGGCGGCAGCTGGATCCTCCGGGCCGACTCCGGTGCCGCCGAATACGCGCATCGCCTCTAAATTAAGCGCACTTACGCCGCGCATCAGCGCTTCGCGCATCGAGGCTTCGGCTCGTTCGCGCTCGGCCCGTTCCAACCGGAGCTCCGATCTGGCCGACTCGAGCTCGGCCTGCGGGAGGGGGAGGTGTTTGCAGGGATGCAAGCCGAGTTCCAAGGGGCGGAAATGCGGGTGGGGGTGAGTTCGAAGGGGTAGAAATGTGGGAGGGGGGATGAATTCTAAGGGGCGGAAATGTGGAGGGGGGCTGAGTTGCAAGGGGCGGAAATGTGGAGGGGCTGAGTTTGAAGGGGCGGATATGTGGAGGGGCTGAGTTCCAAGGGGCGGATATGTGGAGGGGCTGAGTTCCAAGGGGCGGATATGTGGAGGGGCTGAGTTCCAAGGGGCGGATATGTGGAGGGGCTGAGTTCCAAGGGGCGGATATGTGGAGGGGCTGAGTTCCAAGGGGCGGATATGTGGAGGGGCTGAGTTCCAAGGGGCGGAAACGGTATTGACGGGATTCCAGAGGGGCGGAAATCCTGAGCACAGAGTGATACTAAAAGAAGCCTCCCACCTGCAGCCGCTGCAGCTTGTCCTCGCACTCGGCGCCCAGCTCCTCGCAGACGCGCATCGCTTTCTCCTGGCAGCCGCGCTCAACCAGCTGGCGCCAAGTTGTCTCCAGTCGGCCCTTCCAGGCGGCCAGAGCCCGGCGGGCCAGCGCCCTCTTATAATGCTGCTCGGCCAGCCGCTCCTGCGCCGACTCCCTTCTAGCCGCCTCTAATCTGGCGCGCCAGTCGGCAAAACTGCGCGCCGCCCTGATTCGTTCGTGCGCGCCTAGCAGGCGCTGCCTGGCGCCGTCAAGCTCGGCCTCTTTGGCTGTCAGGGCGGCCCGATGCGCGGCTACAGACTCGCGCAGACGGTCGTTTTCGTCGCGCAAGTGGCGCATATCGACTAGCAGGCGGGCCTTCTCCTCCCTGGGGTAACGCATGGTTAGTGTGCAGTCCTTTGCATTATTGCAAACTCTATTTTTTACACTTAAATCGCGTCTTATAATCTAAAATATAAACTTCCCCTCAGATGACCTCTAACACACTGTGAGGCATACAACCCCTACACTTGACCTCAGATGACCTCTAACACACTGTGAGGCATACAACCCCTACACTTGACCTCAGATTCCCTCTAACACACTGTGAGGCATACAACCCCTACACTTGACCTCAGATGACCTCTAACACACTGTGAGGCATACAACCCCTACACTTGACCTCAGATGACCTCTAACACACTGTGAGGCATACAACCCCTACACTTGACCTCAGATTCCCTCTAACACACTGTGAGGCATACAACCCCTACACTTGACCTCAGATGACCTCTAACACACTGTGAGGCATACAACCCCTACACTTGACCTCAGATTCCCTCTAACACACTGTGAGGCATACAACCCCTACACTTGACTTCAGATTCCCTCTAACACACTGTGAGGCATACAACCCCTACACTTGACCTCAGATGACCTCTAACACACTGTGAGGCATACAACCCCTACACTTGACCTCAGATTCCCTCTAACACACTGTGAGGCATACAACCCCTACACTTGACCTCAGATGACCTCTAACACACTGTGAGGCATACAACCCCTACACTTGACCTCAGATGACCTCTAACACACTGTGAGGCATACAACCCCTACACTTGACCTCAGATTCCCTCTAACACACTGTGAGGCATACAACCCCTACACTTGACCTCAGATGACCTCTAACACACTGTGAGGCATACAACCCCTACACTTGACCTCAGATTCCCTCTAACACACTGTGAGGCATACAACCCCTACACTTGACTTCAGATTCCCTCTAACACACTGTGAGGCATACAACCCCTACACTTGACCTCAGATTCCCTCTAACACACTGTGAGGCATACAACCCCTACACTTGACCTCAGATTCCCTATAACACACTGTGAGGCATACAACCCCTACACTTGACCTCAGATGACCTCTAACACACTGTGAGGCATACAACCCCTACACTTGACCTCAGATTCCCTCTAACACACTGTGAGGCATACAACCCCTACACTTGACCTCAGTTGACCTTTATGAAATTATGAATAATGTAATCCACCTGACTAGCCGTTCCGCTCGATCTCGCAGGTCGAGTTTCACCCGATGATTCGCCTCAATCATTCGCCGGCTGAGATCTTCGCACCAGCGGCCGAGGGTCTGAGACAGACGATAGTCAGCGTCGCTGGCGTGCAGCAGGCTGCCGAGGTCCTGCTCGAACTCCGGGCGCCGGCTGAAAACCTGATCAATCTGCTGCGACTGCGTCAGCGGGGGCGGCGGCGGGGGCGGCTGCTGTTGCTGCTGAGGCTGGCTTGAAGACGCAGCTTTTAAAGAATGGAGGCGATAGAGGTGCAATTAACGCTGAGAAAGCCAGCTGAAAGTCTGTAAACTTCTGTATCTCAGCCTGTAACCTTCTGTATCCCAGCCTGTAAAGTTCTGTATCTCAGCCTGTAACCTTCTGTATCCCAGCCTGTAAAGTTCTGTATCTCAGCCTGTAAAGTTCTGTATCTCAGCCTGTAACCTTCTGTATCCCAGCCTGTAAAGTTCTGTATCTCAGCCTGTAACCTTCTGTATCCCAGCCTGTAAAGTTCTGTATCTCAGCCTGTAAACCCTCTGTATCCCAGCCTGTAACCTTTTGTATCTCAGCCTGTAACCTTCTGTATCCCAGCCTGTAAAGTTCTGTATCTCAGCCTGTAAACCCTCTGTATCCCAGCCTGTAAACTTCTGTATCTCAGCCTGTAACCTTCTGTATCCCAGCCTGTAAACTTCTGTATCTCAGCCTGTAACCTTCTGTATCCCAGCCTGTAAACTTCTGTATCTCAGCCTTTAAAGTTCTGTATCTCAGCCTGTAACCTTCTGTATCCCAGCCTGTAAACTTCTGTATCTCAGCCTGTAACCTTCTGTATCCCAGCCTGTAAAGTTCTGTATCTCAGCCTGTAACCTTCTGTATCCCAGCCTGTAAAGTTCTGTATCTCAGCCTGTAAACCCTCTGTATCCCAGCCTGTAACCTTTTGTATCTCAGCCTGTAACCTTCTGTATCCCAGCCTGTAAACTTCTGTATCTCAGCCTGTAAAGTTCTGTATCTCAGCCTGTAACCTTCTGTATCTCAGCCTGTAAAGTTCTGTATCTCAGCCTGTAACCTTCTGTATCCCAGCCTGTAAACTTCTGTATCTAAGCCTGTAACCTTCTGTATCCCAGCCTGTAAAAGTTCTGTATCTCAGCCTGTAAACCCTCTGTATCCCAGCCTGTAACCTTTTGTATCTCAGCCTGTAAACCCTCTGTATCCTAGCCTGTAACCTTCTGTATCTCACCGTAACCCGAATCTTAGCCTGTAAGCAATGAATATAAGCCTGTAATCTCCTGTATCTCATTCTGTAACTTGTATCTCAGCCTTAACTTCAGTATCTCAGCCTTAACTTCAGTATCTCAGCTGGTAACCTTCTGTATCTCAGTCTGTAATCTGTACATTGGTCTGTAATCCCCGTATTTCAGTCCTTGCTCAATCTCTCGTCATTCACACCCAGAGGATTTCTCACCGTCCATTCCGCAGTCGACAAGCGCCCGATGCTCGCCAGCCGCTTTGAGCGACTCCATCAGTGGCGCGCCAGTATTGCCCAAGCCGTCAATCAGCTGAGTTTTAGTGGGATCGAATCCTTCGCCGTCAGCTTCGTCCTCATCGACAACGGCGCTTCTCTGCGACGGTGTAACGGAACCGTCCTCTTCGGCGTCGTCAGTTTCCTCAGCTGGGTCGTCTTGTTCTACAGTTTGCTCCGCTTCGGTGCCATTCATTCGCAGCTGTTGCATCGCCGCTCGTGCTTGAGATTGAGTTGGCAGCGGCGGTATCGGCGGAGGCTCCTGCTGCTGTTGCTCCTGCTGCTGCTGCTGGTCGAGCTGGATGCCGAAATGCGGCACAGCGTAGGACAGCAGGCTGTCGTATTCGCGCTGCAACGACGACGAAATTGAGGAGCCCGGCGAGTCCAGAGCGTCGCGCTGGTGCGGCTCCAGCGGCGGCGGCTGCTGTACAGTCAGGGCAGTGAAAGCAGATGGAGCATCTGCAGACTGCTGCTGCTGCATGCTGAGCTTTTAATCATATGAAATTAAATATAGGGCATTTTATTTTAGTGCATCTCATTTAATGTTAATGATCTAACAGTGTAAGAGTTCTGTAAGGTCCTAGACTCGAGTCACCACGCATGTCTAAAAATGGTCAACAATATTTCGCCTGAATACCTGAAAGAAGTTTCAGTTTGTATCCTCTGTATCTCAGTCTGTAGCCTTCTGTATCTTAGTCTGTAGCCTTCTGTATCTGTCTGTAACCTGTATCTCAGCATGTAACCTGTATCTCAGTCTGTAGCTTCTGTATCTCAGTCTGTAGCGTTCTGTATCTTAGTCTATAACCTTCTGTATCTATGTCTGTAACCTGTATCTCAGCATGTAACCTGTATCTCAGTCTGTAGCGTTCTGTATCTTAGTCTATAACCTTCTGTATCTTTGTCTGTAACCTGTATCTCAGTCTAACCTGTATCTTTGTCTGTAACCTGTATCTCAGCTAGTCTGTAGCCTGTATCTCAGCTAGTCTGTAGCCTGTATCTCGTATGTAACCTTCTGTATCTCAGTCTGTGACCTATATCTTAGTCTGTAACCCTGACTTTCTTCTCATCATCATCAGGCAGTGTACACGCTGTTGCCTTGATGCTTGGGCCCCTCGTGGGTGTGAATCCTACGACAAGGCACAGGTGTGAGAATCAGGCACCCTGATATGTTTTGAAGACTTGCTATGGGATTTCTTAGAAACTGAAGCTGAAAATATGCAGAAAAAATGAAAAAGCAGAATACCAGCGTAGAACAATTATAATTTTATTAAACCGCTGGCTATTTAAATTTAAACCACAACAACGAAAATAACAATAGTTAGTAATAGGAATTTACAAAAATTGATTTCATGACTGATGATGATGTTAGCATAAAACAATGAGCGCAAAATATGTTTAAAGAAGTACTAAATAACTAATTAATTTTCGGTTGCAATAATACGAGCGTAGAAAATTATTAACAGTAGTAATAGACCGACATATTTATCAACCAACTAGTCTTGCATAGTACGGAGAAGCATTAAAGAAATGTAGAGAAACAAGCTGCCAAAAACCGAATTACTAATTATAATTACTTACATAAAATACAACAACAAACAGTTGGGGAGGGAGACAGCGCTGGAGGTTTAAGTGAGGCTAGAGAGAATGAGAGAGAGAGAGAGAGAGAGAGAGAGAGAGAGAGAGAGAGAGAGAAAGAGAGAGAGAGAGAGAGGCACCGATTCTATAATAACTTAATAGGTCACTTTCACACATTTAACAAAACCTTTATCCTACTTACAGCAGCGAGTAAAGAAAACGAAAGCTATTTTCGGCCAAAGAGGCAGGCAGTCACGTGACACATCATTGCAATAGCCAATACATTGGCCAAGCGCGGCAGATAATGTACATGGCTGTTTAGCCCCCTCCCCACCCAGCCAGGACGCGAGCGATGGGGGGAAATAAAATAGGGGGGGGGGCAGAGAAGCGACAGGGGCGTAGAGTTTGCGTGGAATGGCGCGAACGATAGGCCAGTAGGAAGTCAGGAAGGAGGTAAGATACTACTGAGCTGATAATAGCTTAATAGCGCATGAGCTGAGTGACCTATCTAGTTATTAAATTGACACTAGCGGTCCGGATGAAGACAAGAAGCATCGAGGCTGGCTACGTTCTGCATGTAACAAAGGAGTTTATAGAAAATGCTGCAAAAAAACTAACGGGGCCGAACGGGCTTTACCTGTTTAATTGTACAAAACTAATGAACATGAACTTTGATAAAAATGGATATAAAAGGTTGCATGCAACATCATTATGATAGAAAAAAACATGTCATTGCGCTTCGAACAACTGCACAATTCGCAAATATAAGACCTGAAAAACATTTGTGACAGGACAGAGTTCAGCTGTGGGTCTGGTCGTCTTCGACGAAGTCTAGGGCCTCTTCTTTTGTTACGCACTCGATGTGGCTGACCTGAAGATATTTACAACGAATGAACAGAGTGGCTCATTTTAAGCTTTCAATAGTATCAATACCCACTGTAAAGAAGATGGAAATCTATAAACGTGACCTCTATCAGTCATTATAACCTCTACGCTTGACCTCAGATAACCTCAATCTGACTGAGTCATATAACCCTTACACTTGACCTCAATTGACCTCTATCTGACTGTGAGTCATTATAACCCTTACACTTGACCTCAATTGACCTCTATCCCACTGTGAGTTATATAACCCTTACACTTGACCTCAATTGACCTCTATCCCACTGTGAGTCATATAACCCTTATACTTGACCTCAATTGACCTCTATCTGACTGTGAGTCATATAACCCTTACACTTGACCTCAATTGACCTATATCCCACTGTGAGTCATATAACCCTTACACTTGACCTCAATTGACCTCTATCCCACTGTGAGTCATATAACCCTTACACTTGACCTCAATTGACCTCTATCCCACTGTGAGTCATATAACCCTTACACTTGACCTCAATTGACCTCTATCTGACTGTGAGTCATATAACCCTTACACTTGACCTCAAATGACTCGCATCGCACAATCCCAAAATGTTTTAACTTCATCTTAAATGACCCCTGTATCACTCAGCCAGAGATCGGAACGTAAACTCAATATACGCTTGTATGAACTATATTCATCATCATACCTTTAAATATCACTCAAAACTACCCTTATACAATCACACCAGCTCACCTTGTTTCTAAACTTCACACCGTAGAACTTGTCAGCGCTGTCCAACAGCTCGGGCCGGAAGGTGGTAGAAATGAACTGCGCCTCCTGGGACAGCTCCTTGATCATCGCCGACACGGAGCGTCGATGGGCTGCGTCCAGTGCAGCGTCGATCTCGTCAAACAGGTAAAAGGGGGCGGGGTCGCATTTCTGAATGGCAAAGATGAGGGTGAGAGCGACCAGAGATTTCTGACCGCCGCTCAGCTGGTTCATGTCCTTCATGTCGGCCGTTTTGCCCGTAAACGAGACGCGAATGCCGATGCCAACGAAGCGCTGCATCTCGGATGTCACCTAAGGGGTTGTGGATAGCTAAATAGATAGATAGATAGATAGATAGATAGATAGATAGATAGATAGATAGATAGATAGATAGATAGATAGATAGATAGGTAGATAGATAGATAAATAGATAGATAGATAGATATTGTAGATAGATAGATAGATAGATAGATAGATAGATAGATAGATAGATAGATAGATAGATAGATAGATAGATAGATACATACATACATATATACATACATACATAGATAGGTAGTTACATGTAAATGGGTGGATAGACGGATGGATCGACAGACAGACAGACAGACACTAGGACAGACAGACAGACAGACAGACACTAGGACAGACAGACAGACAGACAGACACAGACAGACAGACAGACACTAGGACAGACAGACAGACAGACAGACAGACAGACACTAGGACAGACAGACATACAGACAGACAGACAGACAGACAGACAGACAGACAGACACAGACAGACAGACACAGACAGACAGACAGACAGACAGACAGACAGACAGACAGACAGACAGACAGACACAGACAGACAGACAGACAGACAGACAGACAGACAGACAGACAGACAGACAGACAGACAGACAGACAGACAGACAGACAGACAGACAGACAGACAGACAGACAGACAGACAGACAGACAGACAGACAGTCAGACAGACAGACAATAAAGCTGTCACTCACCTGGTCAACCGGCTCCCCGCTATCATCGGCAGCCGGGGCGTCGCCCTTCTGCATGACCAGCTCGGCAACGCCCTCCGGCACCAGCTTAGAGAAGATCTCTTTGAAGTATTTGGACACCTGAAGAGAAATAATCACCCAGATGTTCAGTTCAACGCCCAAACAAACAAAGCAGTTACTAAGCAATAAATATAGCAAAACGCACCTGCTTGAAGGTGAACTGGATGGCCTCGTACTTGCGATGCTCCAGCGTCACCATCAGATCCTGGATGCTCTTCAACGCTTCGTCGAGTTCTTCCTTGCCTTTCAACAGCTTCTCTTTCTCTTCAGAGGATGACAGGAACTGGTCAAGGGCTTTCTTATTCACGTGGGCGTAGTTCTTAATCTCCCTATTGGCCCGTTCCAGCGACTTAAACAGCTGCTTGCTGGACTTGTCCTGGAATTTATCGAACGCGTCGGCTGGCAGCGAGCCAAGCTCGCGTATCTTTTTCATGCACTCCTCCTTCTTGGCCAGCAGCTGGCTCTGTTTAGTCTGCATCTTCTCCAGGCTGGTCTGATCGTCCGAGATCTTGTCCAAGTGCTCCTTCTCTTCCGCTTTCTTCGCTTCAATTCTTTGATGCAAATCGTCAATGCTCTGACCGAATCGGGCGATCCGGTCCTCTTCGGATTGCATCTCGCGTTGGAAAGCGGCTACCCGATTCTCGATCTCGGCCAGCTCCTCCTCCGCTTCTGTCAGGCGCTCCTTCACCGTCTCGGCCGCCACTTCGTCTAATTGAGTCTCCAGCTGTTCCCGACGGCGCAACAGGTTGTGATGCAGCTGGTTCTCGATAGTGGTCTTCTCGTTCTCTAGACGGATCCGGGCATTGTATAGCTGCTTGGCCTCGCGGGTCAGCTCCTGATAAGTGGCATGTGTTAGCAACCGGATTAGGGGGACTCGCAACCGGATTAGGCGGATTCGCGAGCGGATTAGGGGAATGTTGGAGACCGGATTAGGGAAGCATTAGGGACTGGATTAGGGAATGAATTAGGGAAGCATTAGGTAATGGATTAGAGAAGCATTAGGTATTGGATTAGGGAAGCATTAGGTATTAGATTAGGGAAGCATTAAAGACTTGATTAAGGAAACATTAGGTATTGGATTAGGGAAGCATTAGGTATTAGATTAGGGAAGCATTAGGGACTTGATTAGGGAAGCATTAGGTATTAGATTAGGGAAGCATTAGGTATTGGATTAGGGAAGCATTAGGTATTAGATTAGGGAAGCATTAGGTATTGGATTAGGGAAGCATTAGTGTCTGTGTTATGAGGGAATTAGGGACAGCATTAGAGTCTGCATATTTAGAGTATCAGTAGCAAAATCGGAGGGAGTCTGAAATTCTCGTAATGCCCAAAAAATCACCAATAATACGCACCTGAATGCGGTCATTAAGCGAGTCAACTTCCCGCTGTTCCTCAACGCTGAGCTGTGACAGCAGGTCAGATCCCAGCTCGGCTTGGTAGGACTCCCTAGTGCTCTTCATCTGCTCAAGCTCATGCTTCAGCGAGCCCAGCTTCCATTCTTTGTTCGGCTGGCCCTCTTTAACGTTGCGCAACTCTTCGCGGGCTCGGTTCAATAGGGTCTTGCGCCTGTCATAGTTCATCTCGTACTTTGATCTGGCAGTTTCTCGCTTCTCCAATTCGTTGATCTTCGAGTTAACCTGGAAGGGGGGGGGGTAAACAATGTACCAATTGCCACGTCGGCATACAATAACTGAGTCAAGCTAAACTAAACAAAATAATCGGCTATATAGACAGTGCTAGACACAGCAGGTCTGTGTGGGCACCCTGTGTGAGCAGCGTCTTCGGCGACATCGTCGCACAGCCAACGCGCTGACGGCACTCACACAGGGTGTGCAGCAACCCTGGCTTTCTAATCGTAAGGTATGCACACTCTCTTTGAGATTGTCTCAATTTAGTCAATTTCGTTTCCAACGCACCTCTTTGTCCAGCTCTTCCTTCCTTAGCCGGTTGGTCTCTTTCCTCTGCTCCAGCTCTTTGTACTCGGCCTCAGTCTTCTGCTTGTTCTTTTGCAGCTCCAGCTTAGAGAAGCGGGTGTCAAAATATCCACCGGTGAGGGTGCCCTTCCGGGACACCTGATCGCCTTCGAGCAGGATGCAGTCGAATCTCTGCTGACGCGCCAGCCGGGTGGCCACCTCGAGTGAGCGGCAGATCAGAGTTTTGCCAAACACGTGCTCCAGCACGTTGCGGAACTGCGGCTTGAATTCGATCTTGGACATCATCGAGACGGCGTCCTGGCTCTTGGGATACCTGCGGATGGGTGCGAGACAGCGACTGCAGCTGCTGTTTGGGGATGCTGATCCTCATTTCCCATTGATTGGGGATGCTGATCCTCATTTCCCACTGATTGGGGATGCTGATCCTCATTTCCCACTGATTGGGGATGCTGATCCTCATTTCCCACTGGTTGGGGATGCTGATCCTCATATCCCACTGATTGGGGATTCTGATCCTCATTTCCCACTGATTGGGGATGCTGATTCTCATCTCCCACTGATTGGGGATGCTGATTCTCATCTCCCACTGATTGGGGATGCTGATTCTCATCTCCCACTGATTGGGGATGCTGATTCTCATCTCCCACTGATTGGGGATGCCGAACCCATCTCCCACCAATCTGATCCCCATCTCCCACCAATCTGATCCCCATCTCCCACCAATCTGATCCCCATCTCCCACCAATCTGATCCCCATCTCCCACCAATCTGATCCCCATTTCCCACCAATCTGATCCCCATCTCCCGACAAGCTGATCGCCACGTAGCTACTACTAATTGGGCTGCTGCTTTTTATTCCCAGAGCAGCCTAATGCACCTAAGCAGCCCATTTATAAATGCCAGCAAATTAACATGCCATAATGCCCTAGCAACAAAACTATTGCACAGCACAACCAGTACAGCCTTACTCAATATCGTGCACTTCGATTCTGTTCATAGGGAAGAAATTGATGTCGCCGGGCAGTTTCTTTTTGTCAATCTGTTTAAGAATTTGGATGACGTGCCTATCGTGGCCAACCACGTGATAGAACAACCTCGTGCCAGCCGTGACCTCAACGCAGGTATAGAAAGTGTCATCAACGTCGAATAGCTCGATCAGGGTGCCGTGATAGTTTTTCACGACTTCGTTGTCGTCACCAAACTCAGCGCGCATGTCTTCGATTACCTGCGTTTTTTTAATGCGGGAAGAGCGATTATCTATGTTGAGCTGCTTAGCAACCATATTGATGCTAATTAAGTGCCTAGCAACCATATTGATGCTAATTAGGTGCCTAGCAAACATATTGATGCTTATGAGCAGCTTAGCAACCATATTGATACCAGTTTGAGCTGCTTAGCAACCATATTGACACCAGTTTGAGCTGCCAAGCAACCATATTGACACCAGTTTGAGCTGCTTAGCAACCATATTGACACTAGTTTGAGCTGCCAAGCAACCATATTGACACCAGTTTGAGCTGCTTAGCAACCATATTGACACTAGTTTGAGCTGCCAAGCAACCATATTGACACCAGTTTGAGCTGCTTAGCAACCATATTGACACTAGTTTGAGCTGCCAAGCAACCATATTGACACCAGTTTGAGCTGCTTAGCAACCATATTGACACTAGTTTGAGCTGCCAAGCAACCATATTGACACCAGTTTGAGCTGCTTAGCAACCATATTGACACTAGTTTGAGCTACTTAGCAACCATATTGACACCAGTTTGAGCTGCTTAGCAACCATATTGACACTAGTTTGAGCTGCCAAGCAACCATATTGACACCAGTTTGAGCTGCTTAGCAACCATATTGACACTAGTTTGAGCTGCCAAGCAACCATATTGACACCAGTTTGAGCTGCTTAGCAACCATATTGACACTAGTTTGAGCTGCCAAGCAACCATATTGACACCAGTTTGAGCTGCTTAGCAACCATATTGACACTAGTTTGAGCTGCCAAGCAACCATATTGACACCAGTTTGAGCTGCTTAGCAACCATATTGACACTAGTTTGAGCTGCCAAGCAACCATATTGACACCAGTTTGAGCTGCTTAGCAACCATATTGACACTAGTTTGAGCTACTTAGCAACCATATTGACACCAGTTTGAGCTGCATAGCAACCATATTGACACCAGTTTGAGCTGCTTAGCAACCATATTGACACTAGTTTGAGCTGCCAAGCAACCATATTGACACCAGTTTGAGCTGCTTAGCAACCATATTGACACTAGTTTGAGCTACTTAGCAACCATATTGACACCAGTTTGAGCTGCATAGCAACCATATTGACACCAGTTTGAGCTGCTTAGCAACCATATTGACACCAGTTTGAGCTACTTAGCAACCATATTGACACCAGTTTGAGCTGCCAAGCAACCATATTGACACCAGTTTGAGCTGCTTAGCAACCATATTGACACTAGTTTGAGCTGCCAACCAACCATATTGACACCAGTTTGAGCTACTTAGCAACCATATGGTCATTAGCTAGCTGTAGCATAGAAGGGTGCTACAGGTGAAGAGTGATTTATGACCGACTCTCTGGTCGAGATGACAAACAAAAACAATCCTCCCAAGTCTGGAATACCTGCCGAACCGAGTCAATGCCGCTCAAGATGCCCTTGCCAGTGCGAGCTCGCAGACTTTGATCGCAGCGGCTGAGCTCTTCGCGCAGACTGTTGAGCTGCTGCTGCAAGCCGAGCTCCTCCCTGTACACCGCCTGGCGCTCTGCGTGCAGCTCCTCCTTGCGTCGGCGAAGCAGCCGGACGTCCTCGCCGCCGTGGTCCAGATCGCCTTTAAGCTCTACCAGCTCCTTCTCGCAGCTGGCAATTGTGGCTTCGAGTTCGGTCACGCGTTTGGCGTCGTTATCAATTTCTTCCTGGAATAATTTCGAGTTCGAGCTAACTCAAAATCATATCGAAACTGGTTTTATATGCCTAGCAATCATATCATTGAGGTCCACATTAGAGCCGCCTAGCAACAAAATTGATACTAATCAGAGCTGCCTAGCATAGACTAATTATCTTTAGACTAATTAGATCTGCCTAGCAACCATATTTAGACTAATTAGAGCTGCCTAGCAACCATCTTTACACTAATTAGAGCTGCCTAGCAACCATCTTTACACTAATTAGAGCTGCCTAGCAACCATCTTTAGCAACCACATTTAGACACATTAAGAGTTGCCTAGCAACCATATTTAGACACAATAGTAACCTAGCAACCCCATTTAGACACATTAGAGTTACTTGGCAACCATATTTAGACTAATTGGAGCTGCCTAGCAACCATCTTTAAACTCATTAGATCTACCTAGCAACCATCTTTAAACTCATTAGATCTACCTAGCAACCATCTTTAAACTAATTAGAGCCGCCTAGCAACCATATTTAGACATTAGAGTTACCAAGGAACCATATTTAGACTAGCTAATGAGAGCTGCCTAGCAACCATAACCTGACTAATTAAAAGCACATAGCAACGATCTCCAGACCAATCCGAGTCATTCTCACCTGCAGCTTAGCAATAGTAGACTCCTTATCTCTCACAGCCTTATTCAAGCCGCGCATCTGCTGTTTAATCCAATCGTCTCGCTGCTGTTTACTCTGAAACTGGTTGCCGCGGCCCTGCTTGGCGTAGAGCTCCTTGCGCCTGTGCTCGGCGTCGCTCAGCTGATTGGCCGCCCCCTCCTCCTTGCGCCTGGCCTCCTCGTACTGCGGCCGCAATTGTTGCAGCTTCAATTCGGCGTCTTCGCAGCTTTTGCGCACCTGGCGAAGCTCCTCCTGGGCTCGGCTGCGCTGCGACGTATCGCCGGTCAGCTGAGCGCGAAGATCGCTGACAGTCAGCTGAAGCTGTTGCTGACGTTTCACAACGTCCGCGTTGTCTGCGGCCAGCTGCTCCCGCTCGTCCATGGCCCGCTGCTCTGCGATCTTCTTCTCGCGTAGCAGCCTGCGATTCGTGTTTTATCATTGCTATTATTATTATTATTATCATTACTATTGATAATTGAGGAACTCAAGACAAGGAGGGATATTGCTGAGATGGGATATTACTAGTATATAGGATATTAGTAGTATATGGGATATTGCTGGCATATTGGCATTGATATTGATAAAACTACAGGTACGGAGTTCGAAGCTCCTTGGTATCAGGTAGCTGCGCTAATGAGAATGGGGTGGTGTTAGTGAAAACACAGACTAGAGAGGTACGAAGTTCGAACCTCCTTTGTATCAGGTAGCTGCGCTAATGAGAATGGGGTGGTGTTAGTGAAAACACAGACTAGAGACGTACGGAGTTCGAATCCCAACAGTGACATTATTGAATTGGCTATGGAGGCACGAAGTTCGAATCCTGACTAGCCTAGACTTACCTAGGAAACCAATGTAACAACAAACAGAAATAATTGAAATAGACCTACTTATCCAGCCTCTCGACCTCATCAGCGCACTCCTTGGCCATGGCTCGAACTTTAGTAGCCGAACCCGAGCTAGTCTCTCGTTTCCTTTGCAGCTCCTCCAGTTTCTTTGTGGTCTCCTTGAGCTCCCGATCGTGAATGGTGTACTCCAGCGCCCGCCTGTCCCGATCCCAGCGCTGGTACTCCTTCAGCTCCTTGGTCTCGCTCTCCAGATTGCGCAATCGCTCTTCAATCTGATTGAGAAACTCTTGAATCTTCTCCATCCGACCTTCGGACTCTTTTAGAATCAATTTAGATTCCTCTTTTCGTTCGTCGTAGACTCGAGTACCGGCCACCTCGCGGAGCAATTTCAACCGCTGACTGTCCGGCGATGTGGCCAGCTGGGTGATCTTGCCCTGCTTCACAATGTAATACGGGTTGCTGCGCGAAAATCCTGCGCTCTCAAATAGGTTAACAACATCCGCCTTGGTGACCATCTTCTTGTCTAGAAAGTACTGATCCTTTTTATTGCCGATAATCCTGCGCAGGGACACTTCGGGCTTTTCAATCGGGATGCGATTGTCGGTGTTGTCAAAGATTATCTCCACGTAGGCCGAGATCACCCGAGGTCCCGTGCCTTCGTGCAGCAGATTCTGACGCTCGGTGTTGCTGAGGTGGCTGAACTCGTCCGACAGGACAAACTGGATGGCTGGTATTGGGATGGGGGCTCACACTGTAGCTGGCGTGAGCAATTCCTCATCTGTACTGTAGCTGGCGTGAGCAATTCCCCATCTGTACTGTAGCTGGCGTGAGCAATTCCTCATCTGTACTGTAGCTGGCGTGAGCAATTCCCCATCTGTACTGTAGCTGGCGTGAGCAATTCCCCATGTGTACTGTAGCTGGCGTGAGCAATTCCCCATCTGTACTGTAGCTGGCGTGAGCAATTCCTCATCTGTACTGTAGCTGGCGTGAGCAATTCCTCATTTGTACTGTAGCTGGCGTGAGCAATTCCCCATCTGTACTGTAGCTGGCGTGAGCAATTCCTCATCTGTACTGTAGCTGGCGTGAGCAATTCCCCATCTGTACTGTAGCTGGCGTGAGCAATTCCCCATCTGTACTGTAGCTGGCGTGAGCAATTCCCCATCTATACTGTAGCTGGCGTGAGCAATTCCCCATCTGTACTTTAGCAGTTTAGCTGGCCGGAGCAATTTCTCTTTATAACAATCAGTCATCAAAGCAAGCAAATAGCTGGTACTTACCACAAAAGAAGTTACTTTTTCCAGATCCATTGCGACCAACTGAAATTTTCAGGTATAAAAATTATTTTGTAATTAACATATCAAAATAACAAGCTAATAGCATAATTAACAAAACTAATAACTGACCAATAATGTTGTGCCTGGAACTGAACTCTTCAGGGCTAATTTGATCTCGGTAGCTTCGAAAGCCTTGAATAATTACCTGAAATTAAATATTATCCTAATATCATGTATCAGCAGATTTTTATAAAACAAGTGAAAACACTGGACAACAAAAATTGCACAAGCAACTGACCTTTTTGATGTACATGGGCTGGCTTTAATTGGTTACCAGACAGCATAAATTATAAATTTGTTTTATATAAATGTGCATATAGTAGAATCAATTGTTAGAGTATTAATTATTAAATAATAAGTATTAGAGGTTGGATAAGATAAGACAACCTTTTGGAAAGAGAGGGATCATGATTCCATTTTGCTAATAAATACAGTATCATACAGGATTTGGATCTTGTTCTAACTCTAAAACATTATATCATTTTAATAACTAGAAATCCTACATTTATGCAGAATAGACTCCATATATATTGAATGTTAAAATCATTAAATTAAATGTCCTTATTTTTGTTTACTATCAACTGTTTTCATAGAAATCTTTTTGGTCTACAAAAATGTACATTCAAAACTTTTAGTTGTTGTATTTCCACATGGATCCTAACAAAAGTGGAAATAAAAATAGTAGATAGAAACTAGCAATCAGTGCCCCCCATTCAGGAGCTAAAAAATGCAGTACTAGTTTTTTTAATAAATTACATATAGTGTCTCTTTGTATATATATATAGACATCTAGCAAACAAACTAATAGCAGATGAAATACCATGTACCTTAAATAAATAGTGCATAAACTATCTGCTAAAATTTATTCTAATGCACATTGTGCTATGCTACTTTTCTAATTGAAATGGTGGCGTAGCATTGCAATATTTTATGAGTATTATAAGATTATATATTATTTATATTTATATGATAAAAGTACCACATTTAAAGGCTTAAATTGACCTATGCCATATATATTATAGCATCATAGTTTCATGGTCAAGGTTTTAGCTAAACTATTTTCAATCTTGAATCTTAAACACCTTAGGCCTATAATCCATAGTCTGGATTATGCTAAATGCACAACCAAACAAAAATTGAATAATAACAAATGTATGTTAAAAAAATTAAGTGCACACCCTATTCTTAAAACTATGCTGGTGTTGCAACAATAAAGAACTTTTTTACATTGTGACAATAAATGACCTTTTTTGAATTGCATTATGGATCCTTTTTGGCAGATAATTTGGTTGATTTTAATGCTTTTTAGCTATACTATTTATAGCAGAAAATCGATATATGCAAAGATTTGTTTAAATGCTTTATTACAAGGTAAAAAAAACTAGAAAACTTGAAATATATGCTTAAAAATGAACTTTTTTCATCTTTTTTTCTACTTCACAATAACTTTTCCACATGATTCTATAAAGTGCATGCCAGGTGTGCACATATACTATTTTCTTAGGAGTGATGATGTATACCAATTCTGCATGCCTATTTTTGGCATGCAAGGCCAATGCATGCCCAAATTTTTGGGCATGCCGCATATACTACATGATCCAAAGTGTGGCCTATAATCTTATTAAATATTTCATAAATAAATATTTGTATATAATAACAGATGCATAAAACACAGCTAACCCAGCCAATCTAGCTAATTGGCAAGAGGCCTAGCCAAGGTAAGTTGCAAAAATGCCTAGCCAAAGATATAGATATAGTACTAATTAGATGATGAGGCATTTAGGCTTAATAAGAAGTCCTAGTTACTCCTACTTTTTATCCAAACAAATTTGCTTTTGTATTTCTTTCTTTGTATATCTAAAACTACTTTCTAGCAAAAAGTATACTATTTTAGAGCTCAAAATAAAGCATTATTTGTTATAAAATACAAACATAATTTGAATTTTATAACAACCAAGAACTAAATACACCTTAAACTAGTTGACTATTTGGGATAAGGAGAAAATAACACAATGGTGCAACTAAAAGGAGGCAAAGGGGCCTAGCTTTTCTATATATATATATATATATATATATATATATATATCAATAAGTTCTATAAAAATGCAAATCAATATGACATATTTTTCTTTGTCAATCTTTTCAACAACCACCCTCAGATTGCTATATAGGGTGGCTATTATACTACTGTAAGCTTTATAAATATATGTTCTATTCTTTTACTCATGTTTATAATGAGTACATATGAGCTCTTTAGATGTATGCAAGAAATGTAGCTAGGTTAGATATGAGATAAACTTGATAAAATAATAGTTAAATTACTAAAAAATGGACAAATAAAATCTTTGTCCAATATAACAATCTATGCAAAAAAAATTGTGCTATCTATTTTTGTTTTTTATACTTTCTCTCTTATTTTCATTTTTGTTAACCAAAACCCAACTTTTAACCAAAACATCTAGTTTTTTATCAATGCTACTAGCAGAATGGGCGCCCGCGCTTTCCTGCTGTGTCCCTGCAGCTAAGTATCAATGCTACATTGCTACATGCAAGAAGTTGATAGCTATGCAACTAGTTAAATTTGGTATACAATATGCAAATGCAAGCCAAAAAATTATATATATATAGATTCATATATATTATATTCAAATAATCAAGACTATATAATACTAGATGCTATTTTGGAATTAATGAAAGAATAGAGGCCTATCTATAATATAATGCCTATATATAGGCATTAAAAAATATCATATTTACTAGTATAGTCCTTAAGAATAAGATAAGAGATATTCTCTAAGGCAAACTGGCAAAGAGGAAAAAAGATAAAATAAGAATGTGAGCACTATCATTTTATAGTAGGCAACATATTTATATTATGAAAAATAGGTAGGTCTAAATTCTTTTTTATCAAATATAGGCCTGTAACTTTATTGCAATATTATGTTTAAAAAGCAAAGTAGGCCTACTATAGAAATATAAAGGACTAGATAAGATAGGCCTAGGCTCTAAAAAAACTAGGCTTAACACTAAAGTGACAGACCAAGGTGGCCACATACCAATATGGCTACAAGGCAAACCTATTTCTTATTGCTTCAATTTAAAAGGAAGGCTGAGAAGAAGGTACCTAAGGTATATAAATAGAAACTCTTTCTTAGGCCTATCAATTCCACTTATCTCAACCTCTATGAGTCCATAAAGGCCACCATAGAGTCATAGACATGCACCAACCTTGACCTTGGCCTTAATAAAAATTTAAAATTCATAGGCCCTAGGCCCTATGCCCCTATACTTTCCAGTTTCTAGTATACAAATTGAATTATTAACATTATGATTAAGCTTAATAAGCATATTAAAGCATTTAGCTTGTTATATTATAAAGAAGCATCAAAGACTGACCAAAACTTTAATTTCTGCTTTGAATGAAAGTTTGCTTAGGCTAACCTGTCTCTCCTACTATCCAGTGGCCCAACCGAGCCCCCTCCCCTACTCTAATTTACTATTTTGCAATTTTGCCATTTTTGTGTAGATTTAGCCCATATACACAAAAGTATATAATTAGGCCTAGTCCATACTACTTAACTTCTAAAGAAACTCTAAGTATGGCTAAATTATGGGCCTAGCAATGGGCTTATTATTGACATAGGTCATAGTATACATACATAGTCGATGACGATAATACTATTATACTAAAGGTCATAGTATACATACATAGTCGATGACGATAATACTATTATACTAGTAGTAAAAGTGAATAAGACACGAAGTTGATGAGTGATAATAACAGATATTACGAGTTCCGCCGGTAACATTTTCAATTTCATTCGAACAAATCTAGAAGTTGAATTTTAGCCCCTTAAAACAATGTTGCATCTTTTAACATCTCTTGAATACTGCTAATTAATAAGAAAAATCACAAAAATTTAGGATCTCTCAAATTCTTACAGTCTACAAAAAATGCAGAGAATCTGATGTACATGCAGTAAAAGAAGAAGCTTTGTTATTCTGCTTACATCAAAATTTTATTTTAATTCTAAAAAGCATTATGACGTTTCTAGTTCACTATACAGTACACATTTTAGTGACCCGTCGGAACCACTTTCTGTAGCGCAGTCTACGGGCTCATCAAAAGAGTTTAAAAAATAGAATAAAAATATGAAGAATTCCAGACCTATTAAAATATGAAAATCTGTGTATGGGCTACACTACTATTCACATACCTATTTCCATTGGGTCTTTGTTTGATATAATTAAATGCTTTTGCAACGAAATACAAAAATTATTATATTTTTAATCGCGACCCGTAATTTGAGACGCAGTACGTAGCTCATCACTATTTAACAGTAGAACTACCAAGGGGGAATCCCACCCTCTCTCTGACTTTTTGCTGCGCAGGAACAGAGAGCTAGAGCAACGCAGCTGGCTCACGAAATTCAAGAACATAGGCTAACTTTTTGTTGCGCACCTTCTCAAACAAAAATCAAGTCGCCAGCCCTTCTGACCGTCGAGATATTCGACAATTCTGCCAGAGGATCGGATTTTTCCCATAAGCGCTAGTGTGTAGGTATTCAGTACACCCCTGCTGTGCGCCAATCAGCACTGCGCCTCAGTGCAGCCTTGCCAAGCCTCCAAATTTCATCGGCACACGTCGACCACATGTGTCTGCATCGATCAGCTCTGACTTGGTTGGTCACTGTTATTTAATCAGGCGGAGCTTCCGGAACTTCAACAGGTGGCCCCAGGGGACTATGAACACCCTGATGCGAATTTCTCTAGTTTTGATGATCAAGCCTCGACTTTATTATTGTTTGAGAAGGTGCGCAACAAAAATTTAGCCCGTGTTCTTGAATTTCGTGAGCCTGCGTTGCTCCGTTCCGGCGCAGCAAAAAAATTGGGCCCTGATTCCCCCCCTCTTTGGTAGTCCGATGGGCGGGAAAATGGCTTGGTATTCCTACTGTTAATATAATCTATGCTGAATTTTGGCTTACTCTTGAAAGGGACTTTTTACTGCACACGGCACATGCAACAAGCATCCCAGATTTACAGCTGTATCAAAATGTGTTTATGTACAGTGTGTTAGATTTCGGACGCTAGTAAAGCAAGTTTTGGTCTTTTGAAACAACCTAAATGCATGTGCTGACTAATTCCGTCCCAGGTGTCTTCAAATTCGCGGTGTCGCCGTGACTAAACCTACCTGTATGTTTCTTTCCCGTCAAAGTCAGTGCTAAAACACAGCAAATTTAGAAATCCTTTCAAAAGGAGACTAAAACGGGTGAAATCAAAATTTAAAAGCTTAGTGAGATAAGACACGTCTTCTTTTACTAAATTAGGAATCTGAAAATTGCAATTTGCTTTTGCGCATTTTATATTTGCAAAGAGAAATTTTAATTTAAAGTTTTTTTCGAAACAGTTTTTCGTTAAAGAACCACCGCGCTGCAGCGCGCCACTTTCTTGCTGAGAAAATGAGAAAAAGGCGTTGAATATTTGCGATCGAGAGAGCTGGGCCAGCGATTACAGGTACTGACACATTGAAACAAATGGTTACAAATACATTGAAATACACAGTTTTATTATTTATGCTGTACTGCAGCCGAGTAGATTAAACTGATCGGCAGAAAAATGATTGTCATTCGAGCCGGACTGGCCGTATGCACTATTTACCCTCGGCAGTTGCCACTGCTGCAGCCGCCGCCGCCGCCGCCGCCTCCGAAGCCTCCACTATAACCTCCACCGTAGCCTCCACCACTGTAACCTCCACCACCTCCGTAGCCTCCACCACTGTAACCTCCACCACCTCCGTAGCCTCCACTGTAGCCGCCTCCGTAGCCGCCGCCGCCGCCGCCACCGCCGCCGCCGCCGCCAAATCCAGTGTCGCACGGTTGGCATGGCGGGCAAGGCGGCGGACAAGGCGGCGGGCAGCGCAACGGTCTGCAATAGCTGATTCGGCAGCAGTCAGGCGTGGGACACAGATCCGGCAGGCGCCTGAACTCGCACGTATTGTCCGGACAGGGCAGCGGCAACGGCGGAAAGCAGACAGGCGTTGGCGGCGGGCACAACTGAATCTGCGGCATGCAGCAGGGATCGCACGGCGGCCTCGGGATCCAGCAGGGCTGGCAGGGTGGCGGCGGGCATGGCGGCGGACAAGGCGGCGGGCAGGGTGGTGGGCAAGGCTGACAGCACGACGGCTCCTGGGCTGCATAGGGCGGACAGAAGCCAGGCTCCGGGCACATCATCGGGCAGGGCGGCTGCGGCAGGCTGCACATGCTATTCGCGACTGATCAAACTGATAGGCCAATCGCTGACGGTTCTGATGCAGCCAATTGGTTCTTTTCTTCTTTGAAGCAACCTTTGTTTTCGCTATTTTCTGCCAGCCGACCTCTCACTGCAAACAAGCACAATCTGTTAGCAGCCTTACACTTGCATGCCCGGAACAAAAGTGAAAAACGCTAAAGTTTTGAGTAGTCAACTTTTTGTACAGTCTCAGTTGTCAGCCAGCTTGGCCATAGACTAAAATTGAAAGTACTTGAAAGCTTATTTGCTTTGTTTTACAGCAGTCCAAGCTCGCTGATTATTTATCATAGACTTTTATAACTGCATACTATAAATTAAAATGAATAAACCCTAAAATTTATTGCATTTTGTAGTGCTTCAAAAAGCAAAACTGTAGATCCGGGTGCAGAATTCATAATTGCGTGATGGATTTCGGGGTAGCCAAAAGCCGAAAATTTGAGAAGTCTAATCACTTTCGATTTTACATGGGTTTTAATTTAATCATTATAGATACATTGTTAAATAAATCATTATTTTAGTAAAATAGACTCTGACTGGGTATGCTTAGCCTGAGCATTTTTGTGGAGGATGCTTGAAACTCAACATAATCTTTATTCAGCTTGAATACGGTCTTCGGGAACACCCTGCAGATCAAATTGCCGCCGATTATAAACCTCTTTGAAGAAGAAGACTAGAGGCAGAGAGATCAGACAGGAGCCAGTCATTAGGTAGTTCATCCACAGCGTCCCCGCCTGCGGGAAGAGCAGCACGGTGAGAAACACGCCCGAGAACACGTTGTTGGCCGTGGTAACCACCATGGTGGCGGTCTCCTCGCCAACTGGAAAGGCGCTCTCGCAGGCCAGCTCATAGAATAGCGGAAATGCGGCCGTCATGCTCGAAATGCCCAGGATGTTGCTGGCTAACACGTAGTAGAAGCCGCTCGGCAGCAGCCTGTCGCAGATGAGAGTCAGCCAGGCGTAGAACAGGGCCGACGCCGTCATCAGGAGGAAGCTGGTCAGAGCCATTCGTGGCCGACGGAAGCAGTCAACGATGCGGCCTGCAACTAGGCCAACCGCCATGCTGACTGCCGTGGACACGAAGCCGATCCAGTCAGCTTCGGTTTCGTCGATGCCAAACGCGGCCACGTTGATGGCCAAGACGGCGTTGAAAGCTCCGCTAACGCCCGAAGGAATTCCGTAGGCGATCACTATTAACCAGGTGTTCAAGCCCAGGTGACGCAGACCTCGGTCTGTTGACCGTTCAACCTGAGATGAAATACTTGGCGGCAGTTTCGGTCGGCTGGGAAAGTACATCAGAGTGAGTAGCAGCAGCGCGAAGGCAACACCGAAGTCTATGTAGTTGTACAGCGATACTTGGCCCCTGACTGCGCTGCAAAATGGGAAATGTGATTTGATAATAGGGGCGGTAGATAATCCGATCATGAGCGGGAATTGATTGACGTGTCACTGGAGCAGGGCGGATCCACCAGGAACTGCTGATCGGTGGTCACAGACAGTACAATGGCTGATCACCGGATCAGGAACTACTGATCGGTGGTCACAGACAGTACAATGGCGGATCACCGGATCAGGAACTACTGATCAGTGGTCACAGACAGTACAATGGCGGATCATCGGATCAGGAACTACTGATCGGTGGTCACAGACAGTACAATGGCGGATCACCGGATCAGGAACTACTGATCGGTGGTCACAGACAGTACAATGGCTGATCACCGGATCAGGAACTGCTGATCTGTGGTCACAGACAGACGATGGCTGAGATCACCGGATCAGGAACTGCTGATCTGTGGTCACAGACAGTACAATGGCTGATCACCGGATCAGGAACTGCTGATCTGTGGTCACAGACAGTACAATGGCTGATCACCGGATCAGGAACTGCTGATCTGTGGTCACATACAGTACAATGGCTGATCACCGGATCAGGAACTGCTGATCTGTGGTCACAGACAGACGATGGCTGAGATCACCGGATCAGGAACTGCTGATCTGTGGTCACAGACAGTACAATGGCTGATCACCGGATCAGGAACTGCTGATCTGTGGTCACAGACAGTACAATGGCTGATCACCGGATCAGGAACTGCTGATCTGTGGTCACAGACAGTACAATGGCTGATCACCGGATCAGGAACTGCTGATCGGTGGTCACAGACAGTACAATGGCTGATCACCGGATCAGGAACTGCTGATCTGTGGTCACAGACAGACGATGGCTGAGATCACCGGATCAGGAACTGCTGATCTGTGGTCACAGACAGTACGATGGCTGATCACCGGATCAGGAACTGCTGATCTGTGGTCACAGACAGACGATGGCTGAGATCACCGGATCAGGAACTGCTGATCTGTGGTCACAGACAGACGATGGCTGAGATCACCGGATCAGGAACTGCTGATCTGTGGTCACAGACAGTACAATGGCTGATCACCGGATCAGGAACTGCTGATCGGTGGTCACAGACAGTACAATGGCTGATCACCGGATCAGGAACTGCTGATCTGTGGTCACAGACAGACGATGGCTGAGATCACCGGATCAGGAACTGCTGATCTGTGGTCACAGACAGTACAATGGCTGATCACCGGATCAGGAACTGCTGATCTGTGGTCACAGACAGACGATGGCTGAGATCACCGGATCAGGAACTGCTGATCTGTGGTCACAGACAGACGATGGCTGAGATCACCGGATCAGGAACTGCTGGACGGTCATGGCAGGACCATGGCAGATAATAGAGCAACAGCAACTAATAGAGCACATTTACTGACCTTATCGTGTTATTAAATTCATAGCCAATGGTCAACGCTGTTCCATTGACGTCTTGCACGATCAGGGGGCCTGAAAATACGTGTATAAAAAACAGACTGAGAACGAGGTTTATGGGAAAGCAAGTTTCGAGTTACCCAAACACGCCTAGGCACTTCATACCGATCAGGAAAGACAGAGTCGGGCCCAGTGACTGGCTCAGAGCTGCTATGGCAACGGCGGTGACTCGCTCATTCATTGGAAACCACTCAGCAGCCAGTTTCGTGCCCGCTGCCATGGCAACTGGACCGGCGAATCCGTTTAGAATGCCGCATGCGTGGCACATGACTAGAAATACAGCGTCCGACTTGAATGGGATGGCCTTGAGAGCGCAGCCAACTGCTACCAGACCTACCGACAGGAGGCAGGGTAGGCGGAGTCCGCGATAACGTAAAAACAGTGTCCAACCGTAGAACGACACCACGTACGTGATGGGACCCCATAGAGTCAGCAGGCCCAAGGTGGCATTGTCCCAGTTGAATACGGCTTTCATGCTACTTGCTATTGGTCCCCAGTGGTTCCATACAGCGCCCTGCAGTGTCACCAGACCGACATAAACCAGCAGAACGTACCAGCGGTACCAGAACACTCGAGTGCCGGGCTGGGATGGCGAGACAGCCACTAGTGGCGTCTCCTCGTCCACTGTCTGAAATCAAGCATTGGGAGCATAGTTCTTGTCTCATTTCTGAGAGATGGGACTGTTTCACGCTAGACAAGGCTGATCTACGCTCGTACTACAGACTAGTGTCGGGGTGATCTACTACAGTCTAGTGTAAGACTGATCTACTACAGACTAGTGTTAATATGATCTACTACAGACTAGTGTAAGACTAATCTACTACAGGCTAGTGTTAATGCGATCTACTACAGACTAGTGTTGGGGTGATCTACTACAGACTAGTGTTGGGGTGATCTACTACAAACTAGTGTTGGGGTGATCTACTACAAACTAGTGTTGGGGTGATCTACTACAGACTAGTGTTGAGGTGATCTACTACAGACTAGTTGCGGTGATCTACTACAGACTATTGTTGGGGTGATCTACTACAGACTAGTGTTGGGGTGATCTACTACAGACTAGTGTTGGGGTGATCTACTACAGACTAGTGTTGGGGTGATCTACTACAGACTAGTGTTGGGGTGATCTACTACAGACTAGTGTTGGGTGATCTACTACAAACTAGTGTTGGGGTGATCTACTACAGACTAGTGTTGGGGTGATCTACTACAAACTAGTGTTAATTTAAGCTAGGTATTTTTGCTGTACATTGTATTTTAATTAGCGTTTGGCGATTGAGAGTTGATTGATGGGTATGCAAACTACTCGTAGCAAAATTGACTGCGAGCTAAAGAGACGTGTAACAGCCAATAGTGTGAAATATTGGCATGAGAAAATTTGAGAACAAAATCTAGCTACTTGTGAAAGATGAGACGCTTGGAAGGTTCATTGTCAGTCAAATGGCTCCGTGTGCAGAGTAAAAGTCCCGTCATGCATTTAGCTACGAGTACTTGAATAGGTAGATGAAAAAAGACTATGTACACAATAGGTTTAACATAAAATAAGTATAAGTGTTTGATGGATTGAAGTCTATAGGAACTTACCATATCTTCCGAAGCTTTATTAACCGCGATAATTTTGATGCCTTTCTGTATTTCAGTTTTTAATTCCAGCTACTTATGCCATTGCACTCCCTCAGGTGATATAGCAGGAGGTGGGCGGCCAGTACTTCCAGTGTACAAAAGAACGAATAACTCTCAGCATGTTGCTATATAAATGGCTCATTCCCGCACACAAAATCCGTACAAAACTGCTTAAAGGAATGCTAAGCGTCCTTCGGAGCAGTGGTTCTTTATCTAAAGTTTAAGCACTGAAAGCTTCGCCAAAAAGCTAGCGATATCGAGTGTATATAGCCAGCGTATTCTTAAGATACTCTTCTTCAATTTGCCTGACGTAGTGATCGACTAGAGTTGTGGATCTAGTAGATCTCTTGGGGGGGGGATTATACTCATAAGAAAATTTCTCAGATTGAAAAGTTTATATGTAGGGTCGTCGCCATGGATTGTATGTTAAGGGGGGAGAAAGCCAAGAATTCTACATGTACATGTTCATGTTTTTCGCCCTTTCTTGCGCTGAAGGCACTCATTTTAGCACCATAGGCACTATTTTTAGTGCCACAGGCACTCATTTTAGCGCCGCAGGCACTCATTTTAGCGCCGAAGGCACTCATTTTAGCGCCACAGGCACTCATTTTAGCGCCACAGGCACTCATTTTAGCGCCACAGGCACTCATTTTAGCGCCACAGGAACTCATTTTAGCGCCACAGGCACTCATTTTAGCGCCACAGGAACTCATTTTAGCGCAACAGGAACTCATTTTAGCGCCGCAGGCACTCATTTTAGCGCCACAGGCACTCATTTTAGCGCCACAGGAACTCATTTTAGCGCCACAGGCACTCATTTTAGCGCCACAGGAACTCATTTTAGCGCAACAGGAACTCATTTTAGCGCAACAGGATCTCATTTTAGCGCCGCAGGCACTCATTTTAGCGCCGCGGGCACTCATTTTAGCGCCGCAGGCACTCATTTTAGCGCCGCGGGCACTCATTTTAGCGCCGCGGGCACTCATTTTAGCGCCGCAGGCACTCATTTTAGCGCCGCGGGCACTTATTTTAGCGCCACAGGCACTCATTTTAGCACCACAGGCACTCATTTTAGCGCCGCAGAGGCTATATTTTGTCGCCCTGAAAAAAAATTATTGATTTCCATAACGGGCCACAAGGTGGGTGGGGAGACAAAGCATGGCTTGCCCCCCCCATAGCTTTTACTGGGGGGACATGCCCCCCCTGTCCCCCCTGCTTGAAAGTATTTAAAAGTTTGATGTTAATTGTATTTTAATATTATGGTTAGTAGCATTGAAACTTTTATTCAATTTAAAATTTATTAATCGGTAAGCGTTATTAAGCGTTTCAGCAAAGCATTGCTCAAGCATGAATAAATATTTCCACGAGGGCTGCGTGGGAACCCATGGCGCAACGTCTTCCCTCAGCGACATCGTCCCACATCGTGCGCTGGGATAATTCTGCCCACAAGCGAGCTCACTGCCCACGAGTTCACTCCTGGGAACACAAGCGAGCCAATACTGTACACTGTACGATCATTTACGCAGTCACACACGCGCTCACACTGGGTGTACAGCGGCTCGGGCTTTCTGATCGTCATCGTGTATGTGGAATCACAGCTGACAATCCGCCGCCCAATTTTTGTGCTGCTGAGCTGCTCTGCTCTGAGCTGCCGCTTGTCTAGAAGGCGCTCAAACGCGTCTTCAGCGTCGCCTGTGGGCCGCCGTTTTCTGCGGATTCGCTCGATGTTGAGCCGCGCCTGCCTGATGGTCGGGTCGCTCTGCCAGGCAGGCAGCGATTTCTGCGCTGGCCGCATCAGCGGGAGTCGTCTGCTCCTCATGCAGCGGCTCAACGGCGCGGTGCTGATGTCGGAATAAGCTCCGCCTCGCGCTGGTCTCCGCTCTGAGGAGAACTTAATGGGACTCCTTGTCGAATCTTATCACATGTACATGTATATTTCCTTAAAAATCGTAAAGCTGGAGTTTACAACTGTTGGCTGACTGTATCATTGCTATCCCAATAATATGTACGGCATTAAATTGCATGATAGTGTGTATATACACTTATAGGTAAAAGTCGTTCTTGTAACCTAAAAGGATGAATTATCATGCATACTGATATAAAGGAAATATTTTCCATAATAGGGCCTAATAAATGGGATTTTTAGACTGAGAGATGAACATTTTCCTAATTTGTTGTCATTACTATTTACGGGCTCTACTGTATATAACAAAATTTAAAATACTAAGTTGCAATAAAGCTGCAAAATAATTTTTCAACTAAGATTGACAAAAATAATAATGTTCTAAATAAAAAAATGTGCAATAACAGCAAAGCGTATTTTTTACTTAAAATTTAGTATGCTTACGTTAAAACTTGCATGGGGGCCGAATGCTCTAACACAGGTATAGAAATACTAATAGGGTTTAAATTGAAATCAATCCAATACCATAAAAACAAAAATCACAAAGGTACAGACGATCGTTTGAATTGCTAAATTTTCTGTCTCAATAGGAAATTTACCCATTGGCCGAATAGCCGATGCTGATGCCTTATTAACTTATTATTGTCATTGAGACCCTATGTATATGTTGGCGTCGGCGATGCCTGTAAATATATTACTGTATTACTATCAGCATGACTGGAGCTATGTAGGGCTGTCCATGTGGAGATAATTGGGCCTAATAAAAAATGGCAGAATAAAGTTCTAAAGTTAAGTTCCTATGTCTTTATTATTATTATTTAGTTAAAAATACTTGACCTTGAGTTGTTTAAAGCAATTATGAATTCGCTTAAAGCTTTTGATTCTGTTATTGGCTTTAACAGCATCAAATTCTTGGCCTAACCTAAGACAAGTATGCCTAACCTTGCATGAAATTTTTTCTTTAAAAAATTGTAGGCCTATACAATAAAATCTAAATCTCTTTAAAGTTTGTGTTAAAAGCAAAAGGATTTAGGCCTAATTCTTATCTAAGTAAGGATGCTTTGCTCAATACGAGGCACTCTGAGTTGTAGATTTGTTGTTACTAAGATGCTACTAGAACTAGAGGTGATAGCTTTATAACATTTAGGCCATTCATTCATTCATGTGTCATGCAGACAATAAGAGTCCAATTTAGTAATAGCCACTTTGGTAACAAATAATGTCCAATTTAGTAATAGCCATTTTGGTAATAGCCACTTCAGTAACAAAACACATTTACGACTGTCAACACTTTATTTTTATAATAAGTAGGTTTAAAAATAATTAGTTTCATAATTAACATCTCAAATATCTTATTGCACATATCATTAAACTTTCTAATTAAACTATATTATACTTTGTTTAAACTTGCGCATTAACTTTATAAAAATTTAAAGGCAAAGAAATTAAGCAAAGCAAGCTCTCATACATACATTGGAATTTTTTTAAATAACTAATGAAGAAAAAAGTAGATTCTGTATTTTAAGTTGCTATTCGCTAACTGGATCAGAGATTCTAATGTACACGATATACAAAATTTGGTCAATTATAGGATATCTTCAAGTGTATATAATCTGACTTATTTAGAAATTAAAATAGATTAGTTAAAACACTTTTAAACAAGTTAAACACATACAGGTATGCATGCATATGTTTCATTGTTCTTTCTTTATAATTTTGTTCACATATCTTTTTGGAGCATATCAATTAATATAAATTATATTATTCTCACTTGTTACCAAAGTGGCTATTACTAAAATGGCTATACCAAAGTGGACTTTTATCTCATAAATCTACTTTGTTATCTAAGTGGCTATTACTAAAGTGTCATTTTTTATTACCAAAGTGGTAGTTACCAAAGTGGATTATATTCATATAGACTCTGTAGCTTTGCATATGTCAATTGCCATTCTTAGGTCAAGATCTGGTTTCTAAAATAGTTGCTTTTATATTCATGAGTTGTTGCAGCCAGGACAATCTTCTCTTAAATCATTTTTTCTTTCTGTTTTGAAATATTATACATTTTAACTAGGCATTTTAATTAGGCATAAATAGATAAACTGGCTTAGACTCTTTTTTCCTTCTAGTTGTATTCTTAGAACTTAAATGCTCAAAGATTTCACTTGTACACAGATTGAAACGCTTATTGAAAAGCTCCAACTGTTCATCAAAAGCTATTAGTTGCTTTGCTATTGTATTTTCTATTGTTTCCTTTTCTATTTTTGTCTCTAAGATGTTATAAATATCAAGGCCATTGTCACCAATCAGGGGCAAAAACATATTAATTCAATGTTTTTCTCTAACAATGCTAGTTATCTTAACTTAAGATATATTAAATCTCTATTGCTAGCATTTTAAGACTCATTGGAATCCATCTCAAACTCTGGGTGGCTTCAGGTCCATAGACTACCTAAGCTACTGAAGTACACTACAATAGTATATTATTTTAATAGCTATATTGAGGCAGAAAGCCTTTTTAGTTTAATAGATAGAATGGCAGCAAAGATTTTGTGTTGCTTTGCACATATATTTATATTTACAAATAGTGCAAGATTGAAGGGCCTAAGGAGATGCAAAAAGGTAATGTAGCATGATAGGCTACACTAACCCCCTAGCTTAGCAACCCAGCTAGCTTGGTGTGCACCCACCCCACCTTGACTAGACAGAGGTTGGGGGTTTTCTAGTGCAGTTGCACTGTTGCTTGCCTGTCATGTATAGTCTGGCCACCACAATATGACATTTTGACAAAGTAATGTTTTCACAAATCACAAAAGTAATGTTTTAACAAAGTATTATTAACATTTTGGCAAATACAAAAAAGTATAATACAAAGAAGTATTGCAATTATATATATTTTAAATGTTAAAAAAAACCAATAAAAAGCAAATATGAGAATAAATAACAAATAGAAAGCAAGCTTTTACTTTAAAAAAATGTTAAAAGTAACAAAGGTAAGTAGGAATCCCTTCACACATTGGGTCTAAGTAGTCTATAATATAGCCTATAATATGTTATATGTACCTGCCCTATTGGAATAAAAGTTGAAAACCCGCGAACGCACGCTTTAGAGTAGAGTCAAATTATTTTACTGCGCTTTAGCATTATTAGAGATGTTCCATTGCAATTGACGAAATCGTCTATTTCAATCTATCAAAATCGAAATTTGATAACTTTCCAAAATTGAACTTGAAACTTCCGAAATCACAATTAAGAAAAACAAAGTTTAATATGACTAACACTTACTTTTTACGTTTTGATATTTTACTACTTATGCAAAACAAAATACATGTATATGTAGCAGAAATTACTTGCTGTTTATTTTTAGCCACTTAGACACTTTTGAAATTTTGACTTCTGATTTTTTTCAAAATCAAAATTTGCTCTTTAAAATTTTGAATTTTGGAAAATTGAAATTGAAATTTTGGAACATCGCTAGGTATTATAAATGACAAGTGTATAGGCTCCTTCTACAGAGGTATTAGGCCCCCTTCCATGTATATTTATTTGCTTGAGCAGCAGCCAGCAAGGAAGGGCACCGTGCGCCCACTGCGCTTTAGAAAAATTTCAAAAGTATGCCAGATGCCGTCCGCAGTTTTACAACTTTTTCCTATAGGGTGTACCTGCATTATAGTCATGTGATTTAAAAACTTGCAACACTCTTATTGATTAGAACATATGCAATAATTGATTATATGTATTTGATAATTTTTTTTACCTTTTTACAATTTTCTTTTTAGGAAATAGGGCTTCAAAAATTGTTATGATTTCCAAATATTGTGTTTAAAAAAACTAGCAAAATAAAGTTTTGATTTTTACAAAGTAGTTTGAATTGCCACTAGGTATTAAAAATTCTTATTGCTAGTTAATTTATTGCATTGTGTCTTTAAAGTGAAAAGGCCCTCAAAAATGAATTTGTCAAATAATTAAAATACTTTTCCAAAACATTACTTCACTAAACATTGTGTAGCCATTTTAGGCCTTGGCTATCATAGTTTAGTAGAGTTTTTGCATTAAAATGTCATGATCTATGGTCATAGCATATCTATCTTAGAGAATTTTTTAAAATAAAATAATGATAACTGTCTGTCTTTTATCTAAGCCAAGAAACAACAACAATAAAATGCACAGCACTGCATGTAAGTTCACAGAGCAGGGCACATCAGATGATGTGCTACAGAGTGTGAAAATAGACAAGTCTGCCCCATTGTCAGTGTCAGGCACCCAGCGTCACTTAGCAGGCAGTATACGTATTAACAGGTTTAGGCCTGACCCCACCTGAAAAGGCCCTGCAAGGTGAGCAGCAGGACGTCCTGAACAGGTTGGGGGCAGCAGCCTTTGGCCCAGATCATGTGGCCTGCCAATTGAAGTCGCCGCTGGTGCAGAATGATGGATGGGCGCTGCAGCTTGGCCTGATCTTACAGGGCCTCGGTCCCGACGCTCTCGTCAGCTCGAAAGGTGGCACAGAGCAGCCCTGAGTGCACCGAGTCCAGCTGCCGCTCCAACATAGCCGAAATAGCCGTCAGCATTCACATCTCGGCGTTGTATAGCAGGACAGTTTCGACCACAGCCGAGCCTTCTGGCGGTCGGGCCGGATAGAACAGAAGGCCGCCCAGGCAAGTCCTCTGCACCGCCGGTCTTCCTCCACGTATGGCACGTGTTGACAACCAGACCGACGCTGATGCCACCTCGACCAGCCTGTCGATCTGGCGCTGGGCGCCTTTAACGGATGAGGACAGGAGGGCGAGGTCGTCGGCGTAGCCAAGCACGCTCAGGCGCTTTTCGCCGTGACAGCGAGCGATGCGTCTGCGCAGCAGGAAGCCGTCTTCACAGCAGCTCGAGTATCGCGATACAGTGACATGATAGCGTCGATTAGCTGCTGTGGGACCTGGTAGGCTCAAAGGACAAAGGGAAGCGCGGCTCTCAACACCGAGTCAAACGCCTTTCGAATGTCAACGAAGACAATGATCAGCGTAGACTGGGGGATGCGCGCCTCCTCGATGACACGGAGGAGTGCGCGGTGCAGGACATCAGAGAGATCCCGCGGTGGTCTTCTTTCCGCGTTGTCCCTGCCTTCTTCGGGACTGGCACGATTTGCGCAACGGTCCACTTGTTGAAATCAAATTCGGGCAGTTATTAAATATTTATAAAGCCTTTTAGCATTCTAAAATTAGTGTTGATGCGTCATGACGTACTGATGTAAAAAATCTAGATCTTAGCAGTCTAATTTGGCATAAGGATCTTAAGGTTATATCATTAACACAGCTACTATGAAGTAGGTAGGTACAATGCCACACAGGTTAATTTATGATGAGGACAAATATAATATTAAGAAGTCAAATGGAATGACAGATGCTAATAATGGGATAATTAACATGTTACATATAGTTATATTGTTTCTCTTTCTATACAGTGAAAGCTTAAGGTTATTAAATAAATCGCACAATATTAATAAGTTAAACTGTTTTGCAGGCAGCGAGATAACGCCATGTCTCTATGGAGTTATTTTCAAGCATCCGGTGCTGGCGGTGCCGGCGGCGAAGCCCCTAGCGGCGCTGATACAGTTGAAAAACTCTGCCACCGGCTAGAGTCCTCCACACTTATTGACGACAGACGCGACGCTTTGCGAGCTATAAAATCTTTGTCGAAGAAATTCCGGTTAGAAGTTGGCACCCAGGCTATGCGGCTGCTGTGCGACGTGCTGGAGAAGGACCGCAGCGATCCAGACCTCTGCAGCTACTCGCTGGAGTCCCTGCTCAATATTGTTAGCTGTGATCCTCAGGTGTGCGACTGCTGAGGCCCTGGGATAGGGGTTGCTCAGTGCTCACTGAAGCACTGGGATAGGGGTTGCTCAGTGCTCACTGAAGCACTGGGATAGGGGTTGCTCAGTGCTCACTGAAGCACTGGGATAGGGGTTGCTCAGTGCTCACTGAAGCACTGGGATAGGTGTTGCTCAGTGCTCACTGAAGCACTGGGATAGGTGTTGCTCAGTGCTCACTGAAGCACTGGGATAGGGGCTGCTCAGTGCTCACTGAAGCACTGGGATAGGGGTTGCTCAGTGCTCACTGAAGCACTGGGATAGGGGTTGCTCAGTGCTCACTGAAGCACTGGGATAGGTGTTGCTCAGTGCTCACTGAAGCACTGGGATAGGGGCTGCTCAGTGCTCACTGAAGCACTGGGATAGGGGTTGCTCAGTGCTCACTGAAGCACTGGGATAGGGGTTGCTCAGTGCTCACTGAAGCACTGGGATAGGGGCTGCTCAGTGCTCACTTAAGCACTGGAATAGGGGTTGCTCAGTGCTCACTGAAGCACTGGGATAGGTGTTGCTCAGTGCTCACTGAAGCACTGGGATAGGTGTTGCTCAGTGCTCACTGAAGCACTGGGATAGGGGTTGCTCAGTGCTCACTGAAGCACTGGGATAGGGGTTGCTCAGTGCTCACTGAAGCACTGGGATAGGGGTTGCTCAGTGCTCACTGAAGCACTGGGATAGGTGTTGCTCAGTGCTCACTGAAGCACTGGGATAGGGGCTGCTCAGTGCTCACTGAAGCACTGGGATAGGGGTTGCTCAGTGCTCACTGAAGCACTGGGATAGGGGTTGCTCAGTGCTCACTGAAGCACTGGGATAGGGGTTGCTCAGTGCTCACTGAAGCACTGGGATAGGTGTTGCTCAGTGCTCACTGAAGCACTGGGATAGGTGTTGCTCAGTGCTCACTGAAGCACTGGGATAGGGGCTGCTCAGTGCTCACTGAAGCACTGGGATAGGGGTTGCTCAGTGCTCACTGAAGCACTGGGATAGGGGTTGCTCAGTGCTCACTGAAGCACTGGGATAGGGGCTGCTCAGTGCTCACTGAAGCACTGGAATAGGGGTTGCTCAGTGCTCACTGAAGCACTGGGATAGGTGTTGCTCAGTGCTCACTGAAGCACTGGGATAGGTGTTGCTCAGTGCTCACTGAAGCACTGGGATAGGGGCTGCTCAGTGCTCACTGAAGCACTGGGATAGGGGTTGCTCAGTGCTCACTGAAGCACTGGGATAGGGGTTGCTCAGTGCTCACTAAAGGATCGGTGAGGGAGATTGTATTACTTACAGTAGTGTTATTAAGAAAGTCGTGCATTTTCGGCTACTTCAGGAAGAAGCGGAGCCTGGCCAAGCTGAGCTGTGCAGCCAGTTCGCCGAGATATTTGTCAAACAGTCTGCCAACGTGCACCTGGTGCTGGAGTGCATCGACGAGACCGACAGTCGAGTCCGGGTGCCGGCCCTTCGCGCCCTGGCCGCCCTGCTGGAGTCCCAGACCAAGGCCACTCAGGAGCACATACTCACTTTTCCGCAGGGCTGCGGCCGGCTGATTGACGTGCTCACCGATCAGCGCGAGTACGTGAGAAACCTCGGCATCCTGCTGCTGGTGCACCTGACCAGGACCAACACTAACATACAGAAGATTATCGTGTTCGAGGACGCTTTTCCTCGCCTGTTGGAGATTATCTCGGCGGAGGGCTGCTCTCACGGCGGAGTTGTTGTTGAGGACTGCTTGCGCATCCTGCTGAACTTGCTGCGATCTAATCCGCCCAACCAGACCCTGTTTAGGGAGAATTCCTACATTGCCCAGCTGCCCGTGTTCTTTGAGGATGCCGACTCTGGCGACGAGGGCGGCGCCGGTGGCAGCGATGCTGAAGGCTGGTATGTCTGTGCGTGTCTGCAGGGGATGTGTGCACCCTGGCGCACTTTAAACGACATTGTCGCGCAACCGGCGAAAGGCGCATTACTGCCCATTCCGCCGACCCCTGACTTTCTAATTGTTAGGCCTGTACACTCACTGTGTTTTGGGGGGGGGGGGTTGGCCCTCAAGGCCGTTAATTGCACAAGTAAAGCCAAGCCGGGATTTCAATATCAGCCACAAGTTAATGCGACCGCAAGAACGTCGCGCCAGACCACTAGGCTACGGCCTCCCTCAGCTGCCGTATCCTTATTACGGAACAAAAGTCCTGCTGTAACTCTATTAACACGTTGCCATACAATCGCCGCAGGTCAACCCAACGCGTAACCAACGTGCTCCAAATGCTGTCAGTAATTCGAGTCCTGGTGTCGCCTCAGAATGCCAGCCAGAACACGCGAGCCTCTCAGCGGGCCATCCTGCAGTGCGGCCTGTTGGCCCGCCTCACCGCGATCCTCATGGCTAGCGGCGTGCCCGCCGAGGTGCTGGCCGAGACCATCAACACCGTCGCCGAGTGCATTCGCGGCTACGAGGAGGCGCAGAAGTTTCTAGCAGCAGTTGAAGCGCCCGCTAATCCGCCTCGGCCGGCCATCGTTGTGCTGCTTATATCTATGGTAATCTTTCTTGTGTTGCTTCTGAGCCTTCTTATTCTTCCCTGCGTCAGCCCATTACCGTCTGTGTCTGTCTGCCTGTCTGTCTGTCTGTCTGCCTGTCTGTCTGTCTGTCTTTCTGTCTGTCTATGTCTGCCTGCCTGTCTGCCAGTCTGTCTGTCTGTCTGTCTGTCTGTCTGCCTGTCTGTCTGCCTGTCTGTCTGTCTGTCTGTCTGTCTGTCTTTCTGTCTGTCTATGTCTGCCAGTCTGTCTGTCTGTCTGTCTGTCTGCCTGCCTGTCTGCCTGCCTGTCTGTCTGCCTGTCTGTCTGTCTGTCTGTCTGTCTGTCTTTCTGTCTGTCTATGTCTGCCACTCTGTCTGTCTGTCTGTCTGTCTGTCTGTCTGTCTGTCTGTCTGTCTATGTCTACCTGGCTATTTCTGTCTGTCTATGTCTGTCTGTCTTTCTGTCTGGCTGTCCGTCTGTCTGTCTGTCTGTCTGTCTGTCTGTCTGTCTGTCTGTCTGTCTGTGAATCCGGCTGAATGATGTACATCATCTTCTCTGTCCCTCTGTGTCTGTCTGGCTCTCCGAGCATCAGTAGTCACTGTATCTGATCTTGAGCAATACTCCATTCACCAAAAAAAGTTTTCTATATACACCTAAGCCTGCATTGCGAATCCTAGTTCTCTACTTACAGTAGCATTCCAAGCCTATTATTCTATTATAGGAGTATTATTATCAAGCGCCCAGATTGAAATAAATTAGCTTACACAATTCTAACAAATCCAGGTGAACGAAAAGCAGCCGTTCCCCCTGCGCCTAGCCGTGCTGTACGCATTCCAGTCCTATCTGTTCCGCAATCCCGACGGTCAAGCGGCTGTGGTCAGCACCCTGCTGCCGGCGTCGGCCGAAGCTACCAGCAGCATCACTGCTGGCCAGTTGCTCTGCGCCGGCCTGTTCTCTAGCGACTCGCACACGGCCTGGCTGGCCGCTGTCTCCCTGCTGCACGCCGTTCACGGCAACTCTGTCCAGAAGGAGCAGCTGCTCCGCGTGCAACTGGCCACCGGGCTGGGCTCGCCGCCTGTCAGCCTGCTGCAGCACTGCGCCAATCTGCTCACTACTAATCCCAGTGCTAGGTGAGGGCTGGCAGTCTGATGACCCTTCTAGATCCCCATATTGTCAGCTGATATCTTTCCAGTTCCTCTAATTGAGATGCCATACTCCTAGATCTTCAGTTGCTATGTCACCGCCACACTGCCAGATCCCCAGTTGCTAGGTCACCGCTACCCTGCCAGATCCCCAGTTGCTAGGGGCCGCTACCCTGCCAGATCCCCAGTTGCTGTCCAGAAGGAGCAGCTGCTCCGCGTGCAACTGGCCACCGGGCTGGGCTCGCCGCCTGTCAGCCTGCTGCAGCACTGCGCCAATCTGCTCACTACTAATCCCAGTGCTAGGTGAGGGCTGGCAGTCTGATGACCCTTCTAGATCCCCATATTGTCAGCTGATATCTTTCCAGTTCCTCTAATTGAGATGCCATACTCCTAGATCTTCAGTTGCTATGTCACCGCCACACTGCCAGATCCCCAGTTGCTAGGTCACCGCTACCCTGCCAGATCCCCAGTTGCTAGGTCACCGCTACCCTGCCAGATCCCCAGTTGCTAGGTCACCGCTACCCTGCCAGATCCCCAGTTGCTAGGTCACCGCTACCCTGCCAGATCCCCAGTTGCTAGGTCACCGCTACCCTGCCAGATCCCCAGTTGCTAGGTCACCGCTTCCCTGCCAGATCCCCAGTTGCTAGGTCACCGCTACCCTGCCAGATCCCCAGTTGCTAGGTCACCGCTACCCTGCCAGATCCCCAGTTGCTAGGTCACCGCTACCCTGCCAGATCCCCAGTTGCTAGGTCACCGCTACCCTGCCAGATCCCCAGTTGCTAGGTCACCGCTACCCTGCCAGCTCCCCAGTTGCTAGGTCACCGCTACCCTGCCAGATCCCCAGTTGCTAGGTCACCGCTACCCTGCCAGATCCCCAGTTGCTAGGGCGCCGCTACCCTGCCAGATCCCCAGTTGCTAGGTCACCGCTACCCTGCCAGATCCCCAGTTGCTAGGTCACCGCTACCCTGCCAGATCCCCAGTTGCTAGGTCACCGCTACCCTGCCAGATCCCCAGTTGCTAGGTCACCGCTACCCTGCCAGATCCCCAGTTGCTAGGGCGCCGCTACCCTGCCAGCTCCCCAGTTGCTAGGACGCCGCTACCCTGCCAGATCCTCAGTCGCAGTGCCACACAGCTCTTTGCAATCGCAACATTGTCCACTCTCCAGATGCAAGCTGGGCCTACTTCAACTACTGGGCGGCTGGCTCACCCAGTGCCCCCTAGTAACCAAGGCGTTTCTCAATTGCGCCAGCAACGTCAACCAAGCCCTAGCCGAGCTGCAGGGCTCCGACCACACAGAAGAGGAAGGCCTAGTGAAGGCGCTCTACGCTTACCTATTAGGCGCGTGCTTTCTGGCCGGGCACACGGACCTCATGGCCCTGGTTGAGAGACGTGTCGGAGCCGAGCCGTTTCTCGAGTGTCTGGGCAAATTGTCCAAGTCTGAGGTGAGTGCGCGCTATGTCCCCAGTGCTGTCATACTATCTCCCCAATACTGTCATACTATCTCCCCAATGCTGTCACACCATCTACCCAGTGCTGTCACACCATCTCCCCAGTGCTGTCACACCATCTCCCAGTGCTGTCACACCATCTCCCCAGTGCTGTCACACCATCTCCCCAGTGCTGTCACACCATCTCCCCAGTTCTGTCACACCATCTACCCAGTGCTGTCACACCATCTCCCCAGTACTGTCACACCATATCCCCAGTACTGTCACACAATCTCAGTAGAATATCTCACACCACAGCTTCTCCTACTGGGCTGTCACACTAGGCTATCGCCCCCATACTCAGCAGTTCCCAGCCCCCCCCCCAGTCTGCAGCAAGCCAGGCCAGCCGCTCCAACCACCTCCCCTTCACAGGTGTTTGTGAAGTCACTGAAGTCGCCGCAGCCGCCCTCGCAGCCCAGCCTGGACTACGAGTTTAGCCGGATGTTCAAATCGGCCGAGCCCGAAATTGCCAGGGCTCTGGGCGCAACGGGCGGCTCTGGTGGGTCCGGGACAGGCGGACTCGCACAGCAGTTCACCGAGCACGAAGCCGTCGTCACCCAGTACAAAGACCTCATCAAGGAGCAAGACTCCCGCTATAGGGAATTAAAAACTCGATTCGACGCCTTGCAAGCCGGCAGCGAACAGTTGACGAGAGAGAAGGCCAGCTTGGAAGAGACTGTACGCAGCCTGCGCGATCAGAACACCGTGTTGAAGGCGGCGGCGTCTGGCCGCTCCGGCCTGGCCCCGGCTGTCGCCTCCGTCGCCGCCTCGGCGTCAACCGCCAGCTCGTCAATGCCGTCCGGCTTGGACCAAGTTGGCCAACAGACGTCAGACTCTTCATCATCGCTGGTGCAGCAGCTGCGGGATCAGCTGGCAGCTAGGGAGACTGAGCTATCTCACCTGCGGGCCGAGCTGGACACTGTGAGAAAGTCATCGCCTTCTCCGGCCGCCGCAGGCTCCTCGGGTGGCTCCGTTGTCGAAGCCGCAACCGCCTATTTTCCCGACGACTACGATCAGGTATGCAGTATTGATTGGGGCATTGTGTACTTTGTGAGCCGGTCTTCAGCTAATGTTATCCTTTTTATCTCTTGCATGAGCCTTCCCACCACTAGACCTAAACAGCCTCAACCTAGACCTGAGTCACTCCATCATCCTAGACCTGAGTCACTCCATCATCCTAGACCTGAGTCACTCCATCATCCTAGACCTGAGTCACTCCATCATCCTAGACCTGAGTCACTCCATCATCCTAGACCTGAGTCACTCCATCATCCTAGACCTGAGTCACTCCATCATCCTAGACCAGAGTCACTCCATCATCCTAGACCTGAGTCACTCCATCATCCTAGACCTGAGTCACTCCATCATCCTAGACCTGAGTCACTCCATCATCCTAGACCTGAGTCACTCCATCATCCTAGACCAGAGTCACTCCATCATCCTAGACCTGAGTCACTCCATCATCCTAGACCTGAGTCACTCCATCATCCTAGACCTGAGTCACTCCATCATCCTAGACCTGAGTCACTCCATCATCCTAGATCTGAGTCACTTCATGAAGCATGTCACCTGAAGCATGTCACGGCAGACCTGAATCACGCCTCGCCCAGGTGAAGCTGGAGAACGCCCAATACCGGGAGCGCATCGCGGAGCTGGAAGAGCAGGTAGCTGAGGTGGCCAAGCTGTCGGCTCTACGCGACAGCCTTCAGCGGCGCATTGACGAGCTGCTGGTGATCGAGGCCGAGCGGGACCAGCTCCGAAGCGAGCTGGCACAACAGCAGCAGCCGGAGGATACTCAGGAGCTCAAGCAGCAGCTAGATGAGCTCACTAGCGAGCGCGACAATCTCAAATCTGAGAACGAAGACCTCTTAGTGTTGCTTAGCGACCAAGACTCCAAGCTGGAGGCTCTCCGTGAACAGGTGAAAAGTCTGGGCGGCAAAGTTGACGAAGAGGACGACGAGCCCGTCGATCTTGAAGAGGGCAGCGATGGTGCAGAGTACGAGGATAATTGAGCTGCGGATAAGACGCCACTTTCCATTTCTATATAAGCTTACCAAATCTTGAGGGAATGCGGTGTGTCAGTTAATAAAGCCCTTTGTCTCTGTGTAAGTCATATATAGTCATTTAGCTATTCGTGTGTGCCTGCATAGATTAATTATGCTAATTATGTATTGATTTGCTTTGCTCCGGGTTCTTGTATCTATTGTAGTCACAATTATTTTATTATTAAATTGTTTAAGCGTCAACTTGGGTGTTTAAGAATCAAAATGCGTGTTTAAGAATCAAAATTGTTGTTTAAGCATGAAATTTTGTGTCTAAGAATCAAATTGGGTGTTTAAGAATCAAATTGGGTGTTGAGGAATCAAATTGGGTGTTTAAGAATCAAATCGGGTGTTTATGCATCAAATTGGGTGTTTAAGAATCAAAATGGGTGTTTAAGAATCAAATTGGGTGTTTAAGAATCAAATTGGGTGTTCAAGAATCAAATAGGGTGTTTATGCATCAAATTGAGTGTTTACGCATCAAATTGAGTGTTGAAAAGCATTATATCGAACAGTACTGCAGATGCAGTGTTAATTACCCATGGCTTAGTTCAATCGGTTCTCCTTACTCTCCTGTGGTATTAAACCTCTGCACCAATACTCTGCGGTGGCTGGCAATGACATTTGTTTTGCTTTTATTTAATGATTGTCAATCCAATGATTGCACATCCATCTATATTCAGGGTCATACATGTTTAATGTACGGCTAATCTTGTCAAATATTACACTTACTCATTAATCATTTACTTACCTGGTTGCCACCCAATACTCGAAAGCAGAATTTCAGACCAGCGGGTGTTTGGTTTGGCTCCAGTTGCTCTTGTGCATGCAGTGACTTACTGCTTTCGTTGCCTAAATATGTTTTTAATTCCTTCAATTTGAAATTGCTTTTGTTTGATCAGTGTACCTGTTCCTTTCTTGCGTGTTACTGTTGTTTAAAGTTGCTACAATATTTGTCAATTTTTCTGAGATTTCTGATCGAGGCGAAACATTTTCATTAGGTACCGTATGGTTGTATTGTCGATTATATATAGACTGTTAATCTATGCAAATATATATTGTTTTTGATGCCAATGCGCGTTTGACGTGTTTGAACTGCTCCTCTTGTCGTTTTGGAACACCAAAAATAATAATCTCACTGTACTTTAAATTGCCCACTATTCACCCATAGAATCGCCCTCTATTCACCCATAGAATCGCCCTCTATTCACCATAGAATCGCCGTTTATTTACCCAAAGAATCGCCCTCTATTCGCCCATAGAATCGCCCTCTAATCAATCATAGAATCGCCCTCTACTCACCCATAGAATCGCCCTCTAATCAATCATAGAATCGCCCTCTACTCACACATAGAATCGCCCTCTAATCAATCATAGAATCGCCCTCTATTCGCCCATAGAATCGCCCTCTATTCGCCCATAGAATCGCCCTCTAATCATCCATAGAATCGCCCTCTATTCACCCATAGAATCGCCCTCTATTCGCCCATAGAATCGCCCTCTATTCGCCCATAGAATCGCCCTCTATTCACCCATAGAATCGCCCTCTATTCACCCATAGAATCGCCCTCTATTCGCCCATAGAATCGCCCTCTATTCACCCATAGAATCGCCCTCTATTCACCCATAGAATCGCCCTCTATTCGCCCATAGAATCGCCCTCTATTCACCCATAGAATCGCCCTCTATTCACCCATAGAATCGCCCTCTATTCACCCATAGAATCGCCCTCTATTCACCCATAGAATCGCCCTCTAATCACCCATAGAATCGCCCTCTATTCACCCATAGAATCGCCCTCTATTCACCCATAGAATCGCCCTCTATTCACCCATAGAATCGCCCTCTATTCACCCATAGAATCGCCCTCTAATCAATCATAGAATCGCCCTCTATTCACCCATAGAATCGCCCTCTATTCACCCATAGAATCGCCCTCTAATCAATCATAGAATCGCCCTCTACTCACACATAGAATCGCCCTCTAATCAATCATAGAATCGCCCTCTACTCACCCATAGAATCGCCCTCTAATCAATCATAGAATCGCCCTCTACTCACACATAGAATCGCCCTCTAATCAATCATAGAATCGCCCTCTACTCACACATAGAATCGCCCTCTATTCACCCATAGAATCGCCCTCTATTCACCCATAGAATCGCCCTCTATTCACCCATAGAATCGCCCTCTAATCAATCATAGAATCGCCCTCTACTCACACATAGAATCGCCCTCTAATCAATCATAGAATCGCCCTCTACTCACACATAGAATCGCCCTCTAATCAATCATAGAATCGCCCTCTATTCGCCCATAGAATCGCCCTCTATTCGCCCATAGAATCGCCCTCTATTCACCCATAGAATCGCCCTCTAATCAATCATAGAATCGCCCTCTACTCACACATAGAATCGCCCTCTAATCAATCATAGAATCGCCCTCTACTCACCCATAGAATCGCCCTCTAATCAATCATAGAATCGCCCTCTACTCACACATAGAATCGCCCTCTAATCAATCATAGAATCGCCCTCTACTCACCCATAGAATCGCCCTCTAATCAATCATAGAATCGCCCTCTACTCACCCATAGAATCGCCCTCTAATCAATCATAGAATCGCCCTCTACTCACACATAGAATCGCCCTCTAATCAATCATAGAATCGCCCTCTACTCACCCATAGAATCGCCCTCTAATCAATCATAGAATCGCCCTCTACTCACACATAGAATCGCCCTCTATTCGCCCATAGAATCGCCCTCTATTCACCCATAGAATCGCCCTCTATTCACCCATAGAATCGCCCTCTATTCACCCATAAAATCTGTGTGCACCCGCAGCTCAGCTAGCGGCAGGCAGGCAGGTCATCATGAAGTTCAACAAGAACGTCACCAGCTCGAAGCGCAAGAATCGGCAGCGCTATTTCAACGCCCCGTCGCACATTCGCCGCAAGCTGATGTCCGCCCCCCTGTCCAAGGAGCTGCGCTCCAAATACAATGTCCGCTCCATGCCGATTCGCAAGGACGACGAAGTCCAGCTGGTCCGGGGTCACCACAAGGGCAGCCAGACTGGCAAGGTCGTGGCCGTCTACCGCTCCAAATACGTCATCCATGTGGAGCGAATCCAGCGGGAAAAAGCTAACGGCGCCACTGTCTACGTTAACCTGCACCCCAGCAAGGTGAGCTCGCCGCTCTGTTGGTGTATTTTTATGTCTGTTCTCCCTTCTACTCTTGCGTGTCATCTCTACTCTCACTTGTCATCTCTACTCTTGCGTGTCATCTCTACTCACTTCTTCCTTCTACTCTTGCGTGTCATCTCTACTCTCACTTCTCATCCCTTCCTAATGTGATCGCGCCCATATCCATTTTCTCTCAAGGCGCCCCTCTGGTCTATCATTTTCTCTGTCAGTCAGGCTAGGGCATCAGTGCTAATTTCTAAATACATTGATCAGACTGACAAAGTAAGTACCTTCTCCTTGCCCTTCTCCCCCATCTCGTTCCTCATCTAGTCCCGCCTTACTACGCTTCAGCTGGGTCAAATTGATTGCCTAGAAATCGTATTAGCAGTATATTAATTGTACTAGTGTGTAAGAATATGTATATGCAGTACTACAGTATGCACTTGACTTGTGTTTGTATATTGACTTTGGACTAGTGTGTAAATTCTATGTCTGCTGCGTTATCAGGCATAGGCGCAAAATTAATACATTACTTTCACACTGAATGCTGACCCTGCTGTAGTGCTTTTGTATATGTATGTGTGTTTTTCTTAAGCCCTCTGTTTGTCTCTTTCTGACACTCGACTGTGGCTCCGCTTGCCTACCTGCTGGAAGCTGGAGAGGTGGGGGCTGGTTGGATGATGGGCAAAAGCCTTCAAACAATTCCAGAAATTCGACAACACGGACTTTGCCCAGTATGCTAGGAAACAGAATATATAGTGGCAAGTTCCGAAAAATAATGCTATTCACACTGCGACTGTGGAGGTTCTCTTTTTTGTGTTGCTATTGTGCACACACAGGTAGACAAACAGACAGACAGACAGACAGACAGACAGACAGACAGACAGACAGACAGACAGACAGACAGACAGAGAGACAGACAGACAGATAGAAAACGACAGGCAGACAGACGGAAAGATAGATACAGACAGATAGACAACGACAGACAGACAGACAGACAGACAGACAGACAGACAGACAGACAGACAGACAGACAGACAGACACTAAGACACTAAGACAGATACACAGACAGGCAGACAGATAGACAACGACAGGCAGACAGACAGACAGACAGACAGACAGACAGACAGACAGACAGACAGACAGACAGACAGACAGACAGACAGAGACAGACACACATACAGACACACATACAGAGAGAAAGACAGACAGACAGAGAGACAGACAGACACTAAGACAGACAGACAGACAGAGAGACAGACAGACACTAAGACAGATACACAGAGAGACAGATAGACAACGACAGGCAGACAGACGGACAGATAGATACAGACAGACAGTCAGTCAGTCAGCCGTCTGCCCCCCCCCCTCCCGCTGCCAGGTGGCCATCACCAAGCTGAAGCTGGACCGCAACCGCAAGGACCTGCTGGACCGGAAGGCCCGCGGCAGACTGCGCGGCGCCGAGAAGGGCAAGTACACCGAGGCTGACGCGGCGGAGAACTGAGCTGTCCGGCCATGCTAAACATTTCTATTTGCCTGTTTCGTGTGCCCGCGATTGTCAAGCAAACTTTATTAGTTGTAATAACAAATACACACAGACAGCCTGTGAGCTTTGACACTGGATTGAAAAAAATTATGAATTTTTGTCATTTGTGTCTAAATTAATTTCACTCCCAATGATGACTAAGGCAATTATACATAGTGCCGACCAATCAGTCGGGGAGTGACCTGATCTGGCCAGATCTGACCTGACTGCGGAACTCGCTGACATGCGTAATTTTGATAGATTGCTCTGTTGAGGCCTTGGCTCATTCGTGACTTTTCCCTGGCGAAACTTCGGATTGCATTGCAAATCAGTGGCCAAAACTGATTGATTTGATGTGATAATAAAGTTGACAGCCAACATTTTTGTCAGTTTGAGCGTACAGAATGATTAAGATGTGTCCTGCCCTGTTCTCTAAGTCCCAATCCTGCTCTCTGAGTCCCAGCCCTGCTCTCTGAGTCCCAATCCTGCTCTCTGAGTCCCAATCCTGCTCTCTGAGTCCCAATCCTGCTCTCTGAGTCCCAATCCTGCTCTCTGAGTCCCAGCCCTGCTCTCTGAGTCCCAATCCTGCTCTCTGAGTCCCAATCCTGCTCTCTGAGTCCCAGCCCTGCTCTCTGAGTCCCAATCCTGCTCTCTGAGTCCCAATCCTGCTCTCTGAGTCCCAATCCTGCTCTCTGAGTCCCAATCCTGCTCTCTGAGTCCCAATCCTGCTCTCTGAGTCCCAATCCTGCTCTCTGAGTCCCAGCCCTGCTCTCTGAGTCCCAATCCTGCTCTCTGAGTCCCAGCCCTGCTCTCTGAGTCCCAGCCCTGCTCTCTGAGTCCCAATCCTGCTCTCTGAGTCCCAATCCTGCTCTCTGAGTCCCAATCCTGCTCTCTGAGTCCCAGCCCTGCTCTCTGAGTCCCAATCCTGCTCTCTGAGTCCCAATCCTGCTCTCTGAGTCCCAGCCCTGCTCTCTGAGTCCCAATCCTGCTCTCTGAGTCCCAGCCCTGCTCTCTGAGTCCCAATCCTGCTCTCTGAGTCCCAATCCTGCTCTCTGAGTCCCAATCCTGCTCTCTGAGTCCCAGCCCTGCTCTCTGAGTCCCAATCCTGCTCTCTGAGTCCCAGCCCTGCTCTCTGAGTCCCAGCCCTGCTCTCTGAGTCCCAGCCCTGCTCTCTGAGTCCCAGCCCTGCTCTCTGAGTCCCAATCCTGCTCTCTGAGTCCCAGCCCTGCTCTCTGAGTCCCAGCCCTGCTCTCTGAGTCCCAATCCTGCTCTCTGAGTCCCAATCCTGCTCTCTGAGTCCCAATCCTGCTCTCTGAGTCCCAGCCCTGCTCTCTGAGTCCCAATCCTGCTCTCTGAGTCCCAATCCTGCTCTCTGAGTCCCAATCCTGCTCTCTGAGTCCCAATCCTGCTCTCTGAGTCCCAATCCTGCTCTCTGAGTCCCAGCCCTGCTCTCTGAGTCCCAATCCTGCTCTCTGAGTCCCAATCCTGCTCTCTGAGTCCCAGCCCTGCTCTCTGAGTCCCAATCCTGCTCTCTGAGTCCCAGCCCTGCTCTCTGAGTCCCAATCCTGCTCTCTGAGTCCCAGCCCTGCTCTCTGAGTCCCAATCCTGCTCTCTGAGTCCCAGCCCTGCTCTCTGAGTCCCAGCCCTGCTCTCTGAGTCCCAGCCCTGCTCTCTGAGTCCCAGCCCTGCTCTCTGAGTCCCAGCCCTGCTCTCTGAGTCCCAGCCCTGCTCTCTGAGTCCCAGCCCTGCTCTCTGAGTCCCAATCCTGCTCTCTGAGTCCCAGCCCTGCTCTCTGAGTCCCAGCCCTGCTCTCTGAGTCCCAGCCCTGCTCTCTGAGTCCCAGCCCTGCTCTCTGAGTCCCAATCCTGCTCTCTGAGTCCCAGCCCTGCTCTCTGAGTCCCAGCCCTGCTCTCTGAGTCCCAGCCCTGCTCTCTGAGTCCCAGCCCTGCTCTCTGAGTCCCAGCCCTGCTCTCTGAGTCCCAGCCCTGCTCTCTGAGTCCCAGCCCTGCTCTCTGAGTCCCAGCCCTGCTCTCTGAGTCCCAGCCCTGCTCTCTGAGTCCCAGCCCTGCTCTCTGAGTCCCAGCCCTGCTCTCTAAATGCGAGTCTCACCACCTGGAACCAAGCCAAAACCTGTGTGGCTGCACAGTTGCCAATCAATTTCCTGAGCAGTCCGTGAGCTAGCCCAGCAATCAATGCGGTTTGTCAGCTGTCAATTTTCATAGAATTACTGAACGGCTGGGCTCCTGAGAGGTTAAAGCTGCGATCTGTCTTGAAGTGCGCGGGCAGTTTAATGATTTTCGGATCAGTGTCGTCTATTCTGCACCTATTGGGCGACCTGAGTGCGAAAGTAGCAAGTACTACCTGCTGGCTTGAGTTACTTGAGTGTCACAGTAATGTGCCAAAGACTTACTGCTTCAAATATCAACTTTGAGGGTTGCCAGTGGTTGATGCAAAGAATCAACAGTTCCGAGAGAATTTACGTAGATAGAAGTACACTATTCTGAGACGGAGCAGTTTTTACTTTAGCTGGTCAAAATTCAATCATATTCGGACACAAGATTGCTTCATTCGCAACCCGGCAACTTCAGAAGATAAGATGACATGCGTGAGTAGGAGCTCTTGTACGTTAGCTTTCTCCAGGAGATATTTTTACTGCACTTCAATTGTTAAAGTGAGCAGCAAAAATACTAGCATTGGTGTGCAAAAATCAACGCATTCCAGTAGGGGGATCGGGGTAATCCTAGATCTGGCGCCAACTGCTGTGTGTGCAGTGCGCGGCCACATCTGGTCAACGCGCACAATGCGACCGCCCCAAGCACGCCTCGGTCGACTTTGAGATCTGGTGCTGGGTCAGGGGAACCTTTTACAACAGAATCTGGAGTAGTCAAGGCCTCCTCTGAACAACACTCACTTTCGGACACTAAACAATTAGGGCTATTGTAGTACATGCATATTGTACGAGCTATGTTCAGTCGGGGCATAGGGACACTGTCCTGGCATTTGAGATTATTGCTATAAGGGAACCATCTAGAGGTCAAATGAAGTCATGCTGTATCGATTTTTAATTTACGGTGACAAGAAGTTATTGTATGAAGTTTGGAAATGAGGGGGTTTCCAGTCCAGATTCTATGTTGGAGGTGTCCTTGGCTAAGCCAGGGATCCCGCCTCTACACTTGGCAAAATCGATATCTCCCGTCTGGCTTCTACAGGCGGCAGAGTGTCGGGTTCAGCAAGTTGCTGCTACATAATAATCTAATCTATCCAGACAGAGGGGTTTGACGCGATTAAATCTGCGCTTAGCGCTACCCAAAATGCGGCAGCGCAATACGAATAATTGTAGGGTTTATTTATAGCTCGCTCGCTAAGCGCGGACACGCCGCTGCTGGCCGGCGGATCTTATCAACAGCACATTATTTGTGCCTTGAGTCTGGGCTGTGTCGCTGGAGGCAATCGCTACACAAGGGAGGGGAGAGGGGCATGATGGGACAGAATGTGTGGACAGCTGCTCACGGGAGAGTGGCCATGGCCAGCACTTGCTCGGCTGCAGCAATCCGAGCTCTTCATCCGAGTGACAGTTCGAATTACCATCGGATTAATGTATAGCCTTTGGATTGGGAAAAATCGGCATCAAATCTGTTTGCAGCTGCCGAGTGCAAGCAAATATGGACTATGGCGGGGTGACGGGACTGCTGCAGTAGCCTACCGGCCTACCGGTTAAATGCTATGTACGTAGTAACATCGCATTTAGCTTAGCCAGAAATTCTGCAAAGTACGCAGGGTTCTTCTGTCAAGCAAGCCAAAGCTCTCAGTTTCTGAGCTACAAGCCGGGCGTCTCAGCCGGAGCGATAGGCGCGAGTTGAGCAGCTTCGTCCGGGTCGGAGTCGTCCGCGACAGTCGGCTGCTGCTGCTGTATGAGAAGCAGGACTGGCCGTTCCGCGCCCAGTGGCACCGTCGGAGCGATGCCGCTGCCGCTGTCGCTGTCGCTGTTGGCGCCGTCGCCGCGACCTCCGCCTCGGCCACAGCAGAACCGACGCAACAGTAGGCGCCGAATCCGGCGCCGGCGCTTGGCGCGAGCGAGACGCCGGCTGAGCTTGCGGCGCCAAGCCACCCGACGCTCCGGCTCGCAGAAGTCGACGCGAGCGGCGTTGAGGTCGGACTGCAGGCTGCTGCCGGCAGACAGGCGGAGCAGCACGGCGTCGCACAGCATGGAGGACAGGCCGAACAGGGCCAGGCCGCTGCCCAGGTTCATCGACAGGCAGTAGAAGCTGAACTGGCCGCCTTCGCCGGACACTGTGACCGAGATCTTCACGCCGCGAGCCCGGATCAGCATGCGGCGCGGCTGGCCGTCCACCTGGGGGGGGGGGACAGGGGGTGTCAGGATTTTTAGATAATGAGTCACAGATCAAGGCATTAGGGGTAGGCAAGCATCTGCCAAACGGGTATGTAACCCAATTTTGAACGTTATGAACTCATGAACTCGCTCATGTCATGAACTCATGAACTGACAAACCCAAAGGCTCGCGAACTCATAAAGTACCTCAAGCACTCATTCACCCGGGGTGTACAGCGGCAATGGCCTGTTCTCCTATCAGGCAGAGCACTCAAGCCGATCGCACTAAAAGCCCTAATCAGATAAGCGAGCGCAGCCGCTGAGTGAGGTCAGTTCGTGAATGACGCCAGCATGAATTCACGAGTGACTTCATGAGTGACCTCATGACTGAGTTCATGACTGAGTTCATGACTGAGTTCATGACTGAGTTCATGACTGAGTTCATTAGTGAGTTCATTAGTGAGTTCATGAGTGAGTTTATGACAGTTCATGAGTGAGTTCATGACTGAGTTCATGAGTAAGTTCATGAGTAAGTTCATGAGTGAGTTCATGAGTGAGTTCATTAGTGAGTTCATTAGTGAGTTCATTAGTGAGTTCATGACAGTTCCGCCCCGCTCACCTGGTACTTGTGCGCGTACTCAACCACGTAGCCGTCGCCTTCGGCCACTTCGCGGAATCGGTACTCCGGCTGGCACAGCTCCTCGGCCAGGTCGAAGTTGCACCGCCAGCTGATGTCGATGGCAAAGGCGCCGCCCGACCGGAGCACGTCGTCATGGTCGCAGCCGGCCAAGGTGAGGATGTCGGCCAGGCGGAACACCGGACAGTAGCTCAGGTTGGCGTGGCCGGGCGTGTACCTGCAGCTGGCCAGGTAGTCCGCCGTCATCCACTCCAGGATGTTGCGCCGGCGCCGGCCCAGCTGACGGAAATCGACGCTGTTTTTCACTTGAATGGTGAACTGGCCGACCCTGGTCAGGGTGTACCCGGCTGCGCCGGCCGCCACTGCGCCGTCCGTCCAGTCCGGACTCGGACACCAGCCGTAGCTCAGACAGCTGCCGGTGGCCGGGTCGCACTCTCCTGTCCGACGTCCTCGCGACCCGAGGCTCCCGGCCGGACAGTCCGAGTGTCGGCTGCAGTTACGGCCGCCGCCGCCGCTGCCCTCCGGACAGACTGTCATGGCCTGGCGCCCGGCCACCGCGGCGCTCGTGGTGATGAACACCGCCCCGTTCATCACCGGCGGCGTGATGACGTCCGCGGCGTCCCAGACGCGCGCTCCGTAGGCGGGGTCCGCGTCTGTCCGGTTGACAAAGTCCAAGCCCTTGACCTTGAACACCACCCCGCCGAACGGCGGCTCCTTGGCTTGGTAGCCCTTCTTGTGCCAGATGATGTAGAATAGAAAGTACACGATGACCGACAGCTGCACGCCGCGGTAGAACAGGCCGTAGCGGACGCTGCGCACCACCACCACCTTCTGCAGTTTGTACTCGAAGAAGCCGCCAAGTAAACGTTTGGCCAGCGGCGGTGGCTGCGACGGCGGCGGCGTCGGTGGCGATTGGTCCACCTCCGAGGAGTCGATCGGCGTCATGCAGCTTCGGCAATTCGGGTCCTGAATCGAGTGGGTAGGCTGCAGAATTCCCTCTGTTTCTTTCTCCTCTTTCTTGTTCACCAGTGTCGATTCCGTTCAATATACTTAACTGAGTTATACGGCTGCAATCTGATTGGTTGAGCTGCCGAGAGCCAATCAGATTTTTGGGAGGGAAGAGTTTCTTACTGCTTTCTGATGGAGTGTTGTAGTTAACTTGTAGTGAGTGAGTGAGTGAGTAAGGGAGTGAGTGAGTGAGTGAGTGAGTGAGTGAGTGAGTGAGTGAGTGAGTGAGTGAGTGAGTGAGTGAGTGAGTGAGTGAGTGAGTGAGTGAGTGAGTGAGTGAGTGAGTGAGTGAGTGAGTGAGTGAGTGAGTGGGTGAGTGAGTGAGTGAGTGAGTGAGTGAGTGAGTGAGTGAGTGGGTGAGTGAGTGAGTGAGTGGGTGAGTGAGTGAGTGAGTGAGTGAGTGAGTGAGTGAGTGAGTGGGTGAGTGAGTGAGTGAGTGAGTGAGTGAGTGAGTGGGTGAGTGAGTGAGTGAGTGAGTGAGTGAGTGAGTGAGTGAGTGAGTGGGTGAGTGAGTGAGTGAGTGAGTGAGTGAGTGGGTGAGTGAATGAGTGAGTGGGTGAGTGAGTGAGTGAGTGAGTGAGTGAGTGAGTGAGTGAGTGAGTGGGTGAGTGAGTGAGTGAGTGAGTGAGTGAGTGAGTGGGTGAGTGGGTGAGTGAGTGAGTGAGTGAGTGAGTGAGTGAGTGAGTGAGTGAGTGAGTGAGTGAGTGAGTGAGTGAGTGAGTGAGTGAGTGAGTGCTAAATAACAATATGCAGGGCATCTATCCCCAAGTCTGTGCTGCATTCCTCAACCCAATACTAATGCTCAGGCAAAACCTGCTCCAGCAAATAGCCACATGCCGCGGCAGTCTGACAACTTTCACCAAGAATTATCCCGCTGATGTCTATAATCCATCAACCTCGGCTGAGACTAATCCGGCGCTACAAAAAAAGCCGTCAGAATCCGAGTTAAAGAGATTCAAACATTGGCATAAAACCCATACGGCTGAGTCGAATAGGCTGAGCCAACTATGACAGACCGGCCAAGTGGAAGGTCTCCCAATCTCATCGCTCATTCGTCCTGCGCCATGCAAATGCGCTGTTTAATCAGGCTAAATTGATTCCGAAGTGCATCTTGGCTCTGCTGCCACTCCCCTCATCCCCGTTGCCTACTTGCGCTGTGTTTGCGCCTGCCTTTTTAATGCAACATAAACACATCGGGCCAAGGGGGCTCACTGATGATGTCCGCTGGGAATTCCGCTGCGTTCTCCAACTGCTGGCGCTGAGTGAACCTGTTCGCTGCATCATTGCTGCCTTCCTACTCTCCCTCACAATCTCCCTCACAATCTCCCTCACACTCTCCCTCACAATCTCCCTCACAATCTCCCTCACACTCTCCCTCACACTCTCCCTCACAATCTCCTTCACACTCTCCCTCACAATCTCCCTCACAATCTCCCTCACAAGCTCCCTCACACTCTCCCTCACACTCTCCCTCACACTCTCCCTCACACTCTCCCTCACACTCTCCCTCACACTCTCCCTCACAATCTCCCTCACAAGCTCCCTCACAATCTCCCTCACACTCTCCCTCACACTCTCCCTCACACTCTCCCTCACACTCTCCCTCACACTCTCCCTCACACTCTCCCTCACACTCTCCCTCACACTCTCCCTCACACTTTCCCTCACACTCTCCCTCACACTCTCCCTCACACTCTCCCTTACAATTTCTCTCACACTCTCCCTCACTCCTTCACTCTCCCTCACAAGTTTCCTCACAATCTCCGTCACTCCTTCACTCTCCCTCACAATTATCCTTCACAATCTCCCTCAAAATCTCCCCCACTCTCTCTCACTCTCCCTCACACTCCCTCATAACCGTCCCCACTCTCTCCTTCTCTCTTCCTCACACTCTCCGTTTCAGTCTCCCTCCCATTCTTCCTCTCATACTCCATCCCCTGCAGCCCTTTCTCCTTAATCTACCTGCATGTGAATACACTTTTAATTAGAAATGAGAAAAAATTTGTACAGATTCACAGAAAGGTGAGTTTATTGAAGAATATTTTCGGTTCATAAGTTTCATTAAATACGAGTATCAATGGGAAAGTTAAAAATGGGAGCGTAAAAGACAAACACGGGAAGCATTTTCAAGATATTATTTCCGCTCTATCTAAGACTCTAATTTAGTAGCTAGCTATTGTTGAACATTATATTTTTATAGGATGAAACATGCTCTTTTTGTATCAAATATGCAGAGATTTTCATGTAAATTTATTTGATCCCACAGCATGCACCTACGTATTTAATTTTTATCAAATTGGCTTTATATAAATCTATAGAACATCCATCTAGAAACATTAATTTCATTTTTATCAAAAAAATTTATTGCAATTACGTCGTTTGCTTAAAAATATTTATCCGATTCACTAAGAACTTTTGTTTATCTACACTCACAAAATAGGATATTTATTTTAAATGTTCGTTAGTTTTCGTGCTTATTCGGTCTGGTCAGATATTCGATGTTTCAACTGTTTTATTTTTATTTTCAGAGACGCAGGTAATACATTTTCATTTTATTTACTTACCTAGATATTCTTGAAACCACTGTCTTGTTTTGTCAAAATGTTTTGAGAAAAAAATCAAACTTTTAGCGGACGTTTAAATTTATTGAATGCAGTCAAAAACTTACCAAATACTTTGGGTAGCTAACAGTTAAAAAAACTCGAAAATAACAATTTAGTAGGAACTATTAAAACTGGCAAAAAATAATTTATTGCAAATCAAACAAACACTAAGGCATTATTAAAAATCTAATTAAAATATTAAATTTTATTATATATGACATTTTTCAGGCAAAAAGCAAACAACGAGCAATGACTGAAGAGACCATTGTCTTCCACTTTTACGCGAAGAAGCTTCTGTCCGGTGAGAACTCCGACAAAAATTATTATTTTAGTAGCACATTTGTATGCTTCAAATGATTGCAGTTTCTATTGTTATTGCGTCTTTGCAGACTCCGAGCTTCTCAACCTGGCTGCCATCGCAATGGAGTCGGACAGCTCTCAGGTGAAAAGTGCTCTGTCTGGCCCTGCTGGCGACGACCTGCAACTGGATGTGTTCACAAACGGTGCCAACAAGTAAGGCTAATTTTTGCGTTGGTGTACAAATACTGAAACATGTACTTTACGTGACTTGTTATTTTTCGTTTCCAGGGTGCTCAATATTCGCCGCTACGAGAGCCAGAATCTGTACGTATTTGACATCCTGGTGATGCGGAGCCGAGTCAAGATTGATCTTGTGGTGAGCCTCCCGCTTGGAGTGGAAGTTTTCTAGTTGAACGGGCGTATTTTTTTAAGTTTTACATTACAAAACTTTCTCTTTCCAGCTCATTCGACATCTCGAAGAGCTGATTAAGAAATTCCTGACGGACATTGGTTCTCTGGACCGATTGTACTGGTGAGTTCACTCTCGGTTGGTTAGTTAGTTAGTTAGTTAGTTAGTTAGTCAGTCAGTCAGTCAGTCAGTCAGTCAGTCAGTCAGTCAGTCAGTCAGTCAGTCAGTCAGTCAGCTATCTCTGAGCACTGTCACCCACAGCATGCTTGGTCCGATCCGCCGCGGCGAGGCCCTGTGGCGCTACTTTCCCATGTCTGACGGCCGGATAGTAGAGTTCAACCTCGGCCGCCTAGTGGAGGACAGGCAGACCAAGTATCAGAATGTGAAGATCTACTGGAGCGAGGTGCACGGTCATGCCATGTTCCTGGACGACGACATAATGCTGGCCGAGAAGGATCAGGAGCCCTACACCCGGGTTCTGCTGGGCTTGGAGACTGGCAAGCCCGCTAGGAACTGCTACGCCGACAAGGAGATCCTCATTCTCGGTGGCGGCGACGGCGGTGTCATCTGTGAGCTGCTGAAACAGCAGCCTCGCATGGTCACCATGGTGGAGATTGACAGCACAGTGGTGCAGCTCTGCGCCAAGTACATGCGGGGCGCCTGTGAGGATGCGCTGGACACCCTGGAGGGGCCCAACAAGAAGGTGAGGACTGCATTGAGTCCGTTTCTGTTGTGTCCTTTCTCACCTGTCTCTCCGCACCTTTTTCTCCTCACCTGTCTCTCACCTGTCTCTTCTCACCTGTCTCTCCTCACCTGTCTCTCCTCACGTGTCTCTCCTCACCTGTCTCTCCTCACGTGTCTCTCCTCACGTGTCTCTCCTCACGTGTCTCTCCTCACCTGTCTCTCCTCACCTGTCTCGTCTCTCTCATCTGTCTCTTCTCACGTGTCTCTCCTCACCTGTCTCTCCTCACCTGTCCCTCCTCACCTGTCTCTCCTCACCTGTCCCTCCTCACCTGTCTCTCATTACCTGTCTCTCTTCATCTGTCTCTAATCACATGTCTCTCCTTACCTGTCTCTCCTCACCTGTCTCTCCTTACCTGTCTCTCTTCACCTGTCTCTTCTCACCTGTCTCTCCTCACGTGTCTCTCCTCTCTCATCTGTCTCTTCTCACGTGTCTCTTCTCACGTATCTCTCCTCACCTGTCTCTCCTTACCTGTCTCTCCTCATCTGTCTCTCCTCACCTGTCTCTCGTCACCTGTATCTCCTTACCTGTCTCTCTTCATCTGTCTCTCATCACCTGTCTCTCCTCACCTATCTCTGCTCACCTATCTCTCCTCACCTGTCTCTTCTCACCTGTCTTCTCTCCTGTCTCTCACTTATCCATCTCCATATGCACCCCTAGCTTTTGTCGTTAGTCTTTAGGTTTACATATTCAATAAATTTCAGATAATCATTGGAGACTGCCTGGACCACCTGCACGAGTGCATTCAATCCGGCAAGAAGTACGACTACATTATTAACGACCTGACTGAGTTCATGGTTAACAAGGAGGAGCGCGGATGGAACTACGACTTTGCCACGGATAATTGTCAGGTGACTCCGCGGGGGTTTTAGCATCGCTGCTATTAAAGGGCTCAAGAGCTGCCCATTTTGAATGGAATGGAGTCAACAGAAGAAGTAAGGAAGCTAGACGAGTAGTTAGATAATGTTACAAGAAATCTTTGACCCAGTTTAGAAAGCTCAACACTGTAACAACTGGATGTGAAAAACTGCCGATAAGAAAAACTCGCGCAACAAGTTGGCACGACATAACAACGTGTCAAGGTTCGAAAATGAAAGTTGACACTAAATCTATTAGTGTATTTTATCTATTAAACTTATATATGTTCACCTATGCATGTAGACGCACTGCAAGCACAGACGTCACTAATTTAACAGAATTTGACTGTCCTGCTAAACTAGAAAGTGGGGCGATAAAAATTAATGCGATAACATAGTTCACGATCGGGTGACCGACTTGAAGCCTTGGGGAGGGCGGTTTGAATCGATAGTTAAAGAAAAGAAGTACATTAAAAACCTAAGAATTTGGCACAGGATAAGGTGCCCCCGGGCATTCACTTTTTGGCCATAGACAGCAGTCCGCCGGCACAGGTCCGTGATTTTGGTGAAGAATATTAAAGTCTTGAACAATGAGCAACTCAAGAAGGGGACCAGTGAACATTCCATGCAGGCCCCTCCTGGGCCAGTTTGGTCCGCCATCCGGACTTTATTTATCTCCCAATAGTTTCTATGGTGTACGGTTCCTGTGTGGTAAAAAAATAACTATTGATTGCCCCTGCCTTATTTGGGCCAGATGTGCAACCGACAGCTCAGCCGCAGCTATTGCGCGGCGCATCTGAAGGCTGCGTACGGCTGTTCAGTCCAAGGACTGAGGGGTCGCCAAACACACCCTCAATTACCCCAGCTAATGCTGGCACCCATTTTACACAGCTGAGTGAACTGAAGCAATGCAGAGTTAAGTCTGCAAGTCTGCAAAAACCCCGTTAATATCCTCACTTCCAGATGATGGAGATCGCACTGAAAGCCCTGAAGCCCGACGGCTGCTACATCCTGCGCGGCGGCTCGCTGTCCTACACCCACTTCTGGAGCTGCTTCGAGGACGACTGCCGCAAGCTCGGCCTGCGGTTCCGTGTCTACGACAGCTACGTGCCAGCTTTCTACGACAAGTACCGATTCTATGAGGTTCGCTTCGCCTAATTGTGGCCTGCTTGCTTGGTGGTGACTAATAAACAAAAAATGAGTAGGGACCTTGCTTCTAGTGTGTGTTTTTACTCGGTGAATAAGCACTACCAGAATCGTTTTGTGTGATTCTGTTTTTACCGCGGTTTTTTGTGTGTGTTGATTTTTCTTCAATAATGATGGCTTGAGGTTTGGAAAATAAACGTAACAAAAGCAGAATTATAAAAAATTCAATCTCTTTCTTGTCTTGTGGATCAGTTTTACGAAAGGGTTGATCGCGACTTCGACTGGCTTGTTTTTTGCATCCTTGATCTGCCACCAGACACCTTGATGGTTGGCACTGGCATGCTTCTGCTATGGTGGCAAACAACAATTATATAACTATATACTGTGAATCATAATAACAATTATAAAAAGGGGATAATATAGTAACTCTACTCTATGAGCTTAAGTTGACATAATATTCCCAATTACCCCCCCCCCTGCTTGTTCTCCCTTATCCCAAGTCCAACTCTCGTCACCTTTTTGCCGAACCCAGCTTCCTGATGTCACTGTGAGCAGAATGACATCATTTGTGTACACAGGTTACTCGGGCTCCACTTTATGAGCTTCAGTTGACAGGTCCTTTGTCAGCAGACAAATTGTTTCATCACACTGATTCTTTATCGCACTCAGCTAATCTATCTGGCAGACCTGCATTTCATTGAATTATCAGATAACTCATTGCATAAGTTGCATAACGTACACTGTATTTGTGTACTTTCCGAATCTGGGGCTCTAAACTGTCGTGACATTTACTACGCTTGTTTATTTAATAATTAACCAAACTGTGGCATGATGGCTCCGCCAGGAATGGGCGACAATTATCGCACTGAGCAGGTGATAAGCTAATTAGGGGCACCTTGAGAGACAGCCAGTATACAGGCTTCTCAGATCATTGCTAATTGATTTGCATAGCAGCAGGGGTCGGCAAAATTTTCTAGCTCAGGGGCCAGATAAGAATTCAGCTCATGGCTGTGGGCCAGATAAGAATTCAGCTCATGGCTGTGGGCCAGATAAGAATTCAGCTCATGGCTGTGGGCCAGATAAGAATTCAGCTCATGGCTGTGGGCCAGATAAGAATTCATCTCATGGCTGTGGGCCAGATAAGAATTCAGCTCATGGCTGTGGGCCAGATAAGAATTCAGCTCATGGCTGTGGGCCAGATAAGAATTCATCTCATGGCTGTGGGCCAGATAAGAATTCAGCTCATGGCTGTGGGCCAGATAAGAATTCAGCTCATGGCTGTGGGCCAGATAAGAATTCAGCTCATGGCTGTGGGCCAGATAAGAATTCAGCTCATGGCTGTGGGCCAGATAAGAATTCAGCTCATGGCTGTGGGCCAGATAAGAATTCAGCTCATGGATGTGGGCCAGATAAGAAAGGAACGGCGAAAGAGTAAAAGATTCGAGATAGGAGAGAGGAAAGGCGAGAGATGGGATCAGAGAAGAGATAAGAGAAAAGAGGTGTGAGAAGGGAGAGGAAAGAAGAGAGGAGAGGAGAGGAGAGGAGAGGAGAGGAGAGGAGAGGAGAGGAGAGGAGAGGAGAGGAGAGGAGAGGAGAGGAGAGGAGAGGAGAGGAGAGGAGAGGAGAGGAGAGGAGAGGAGAGGAGAGGAGAGGAGAGGAGAGGAGAGGAGAGGAGAGGGGAGAGAGGAGAGGAGGAGAGAAGATAAAGAGAGAAGAGGGAAGAGATCTGAGAGACACAAACCTTGAGCGGGTCGGGTAGAGAGGCTTTGCGGGACGCATGTGGCCCTCGGGACGGAGTTCGCCGACTCCTGGCATAGCAGAACACACGTGCCGTATTTTAATAACTCTTTTTGGATAATTGTAATAAATTTTCAACTCATTAGTTATAGAAATACGTAGATGATGTGTTACTTTGCAAAGATACTACTGAGCTGCTACTCAGTAGTATCATCACTACTCCCTGCCTGACGACAAGTTAATTTTCATCAATTAATTTTTATTTAAAACGTACTACTAGAACAATGAAAAATTGAGTATATTCGTAAAGATACATGATTGACATTGTCCTTATAAATGTCCAGCGGCATTAATCCGCAATAGGCATTAAAAATCAAACCTGCCCCATGGCCATGTAGCCCATGTACATTAACCTTCTGTATTTACCCTTTTTATACTTTTCTGATATTAAAATAAACTTTCTATACATGTCGACACGAAGCGAGTAAGACTCAAACTCAAAACTTTGCCAACTTAAATTAATATCATTCATAATCATGATCATGACGGATAATTGCAAAAAACAAACAAAAAACTGGGGCCCAGCTCACTCACAGCTAGCTACCTTCCCGTTTCTCGACCGCCGTCTACTCACACGGCCTTCGTCGAGTCGAGCAGCCTTCAGCCTCGCCTACTCTGTTCCACGGGATTGCGGCATGACCACTGAGCTGGGCCCGCTCATGGATTGATGCCTTTTATTTTAACCATAAACTGATAGGCTGTTTTTCCTGTCTACCCTCCCCCCTCGCCACTAAATGTACATTCCACCCATCCAGCACCCCCTTAGACGTACGTCTTACCATCCGCTCTGCAATGTACAATGCCTATACCTTCTCTTTCCACAAGGCCACTAACTTGCGATCAAATATTTAATTCACCTATTTCATAACAAGCATTTATTGTTAAGCTCTTCGTAGCTTTTAGTAACCACCTTGAACATAAACTTACTTGATGTGCAGACAGTTGCATAAAATATACGAATAACATTTGCGCTACTCTACTCACTATCGTGAGTAGACGGATTTTTACGAGTATAGTGCCATGATTCATGCGCACAAGCTCATGGAGGACTTGCCTTCACCTTTGCCTACCATAATTTGCCTTAAACTATTGTCTTTGTCTGCCTGTCTGCACGTTACAATACATGTCTATTCATAAATTACATGTACCCATCGTGTACTCTATTTATTCATCTAAACAAGTCCTGTTCTCCTTAGGGATCCTTGGTCTCGCAGTCCTCATGTTTTTCAGGCCAGTTTATGGTTTGCTTATCTAAACTGTGACAGGGTTAAATTCTGGATTGGAAATTTCTAGGACACTACTTTTCTGTTGAGTAGTATTGATACCATTTGAAGCTGCAGTAAAAAGGGCACAACTTTGCTGAGCTCTCTACTTTTTGTCTCCAGTACGCCTCCTCTGAAGAGTGAGTTTGGTCAATGAAATATACCCTGAAAAATACTGATTTCCCATGAATCTTTGACCTAACAGAAGTCCAAAAAAGCTATCCTTGAAATCCTATCGCATTGTCTGCATAGCGTACAGGTGTGCTAATTAGTACAGTGATTTTTTGTACCAGGTGGGTACTACAAGAAGGACTAGAAGCTTAGGGAAGAACATGGCGACTATCCTGCACCTATGAAATGACTAAAACTAGATAGGATTTATATTTCTCTTCTTTCTCAGTCACTTTTGGTTCATAAGTGCTTTTTTACCTGCCCATACCTGGCTAAAATAGCTATACACCTGGAAATTGTGCTGAATTCACTCCAGGGCGCGTCTCTTCAACCCTAATCCTTTTAACAGCGTATTTACAAGCTTGTGGCTCAAACTAAATTGAATTTAATATTTGCTTGCATACTGTTCTTTCGGTTTCCATAATCCATAGAAATAAAGACTTTCCGTGACAATATTTGCGTTTTCCGGGATTTTATTTGGTAATATTCAATAATATTCCGTAAAGTCTTTATGTCTATGGTTTATACGAGATTACACATGCCTTTTGAGGGAGTTATTTGTATAAATCACGAGGGCCTCAGGCCTCAGGCTCATGTTTAATCTGATACATAAGCTATTTGGCCCATAGACATATCTCCAGATAATTTGGCACTTATAGGACAAGGAGGGCAAGTTAATTCCTGTGTTATCTTCAGATAGAAAAGAAAAATAGATAGTGAGCAGTAGCTGCCATCTTTTAATCTGTAAACGTACAGAAATTAAACCATGCCAAACAATAAGCGCTCCCACGAAGAAAACCGATGTGTGTGCATCTTGTGCTTTCGAAAGGGGGACCGACCGCTGACCGCCACTCTAGAAGCGCTGGTTGAATGCCATGTGCTGCCAGGCTTCGCTGACCGTCGAGGATTTCTGCCTTCCAGTATCTGCAATTCTTTCAGAATCAAGCTGATGTCGCAAAACAGCCCTGCACCAACACCTCTGCCACCAAGAATGCCCTACGAGCAAGTTATTGCAGATCTGCGCGATCTTCCACCACTCACTCGCAAATTCCCCGAGTGCAACTGCTGGATGTGCCATGTGGGATCCAACAGGGCCAACAAGAATGTGGCAGTGTATCACCCCTTCATGCCAGCTAAGTCTACAGCAGGAATCATGACGCCACTTGGTCGCCCTCCAAATAATGCACCTGGGCCGATGGGAGACAGTGTTGTCAAACGCTGTGAGACGTGCTCATCGCCAGTGGCGCGTGGATTGAGGCACGAGTGTGGACAGGCGGCAAAGCTGCGCTATCTTGATGCCCTAAGCCCAAACTCAAGGGAGCACGTAGCCTGCGGTCTTCTGTGTGAGAAGCTGGGTGCAGCCACCTCTTCTGACTCCTTAGCAACTGTAAGCTTGACTTCTGGTACAGGTGGACGCCCACTCCAAGTTCAAGTGGCTGGTACATCAACTACTGAGATTGCATCGCTGCAACATAGCACAATGCGGGCCATGAAGACTGCACTGAACCTCAGCACCAGCCAGACGCTACGTGCGGCTCAGGTGATCAGAGAAACGTCCGGAAGCAAAAAGGCCGTGCAGCCTGGGCTGAAGGAGTTTCTGTTTGCTGAAGGTCAGACTGCTGCCAAGTTTTTTGCAACTGAGCGGCTGCAGTTTTTCTGCAAACAACCTAATGGGCAAGAGAGTGTGATCGAACGGTCTGTCGTGTTCTGCCGGGATGCAAATGCTTTTCTGGCGCACGTCAGTAACTCGAGAGGCACTGCTGAGACACACCAGAGAGTGAAACTTGCAACTCTTTAGAGGTGTGCGTCAGTGTTACCGTGGATGGCAGAGGATGCACTTCGTCTTCCCAATTCAACCGATTTATGGACTTCAGGAGTGAAAAAGATCCTCATCCTGGCCCTTGTTGAGGATGTCAGAGAATGCTACCAGAACGTTAGTGTACTAATGTCAACCATCGACATTACCTCCATCAACTTTACGTTAGCCTGCGATTTTAAACTCGCCAACATTGTTAGCGGGATCCAGAGCCACTCTTCATCGCATCCCTGCCTGCACTGTGAGGGCAGGCCGCCATGGGAAGTGCCAGCACAAAGGCGGACGCTCGGCTCAATTCGACGCCTTGCAGGTGAGTTTCAGGCAGCTGGTGGACACCAGCCAAAAACGTTGCCAACTGCGTCCAGCCTCCACTGCTACCTGGGAGCGACTCTGCTGAACTGCTGGACCTGGTACCAGCACCAGAGTTGCACATGATGCTTGGCATTGTAAACCGGCTGCTTGATGCTCTCAATGCAAGCTGGGGTGGCAACAAGGCCTACGAGTGGGCCTATGAAGCAGGCATCTGCCGGCAGCAGTACCACGGAGGTTGCCTGGAGGGCCCAGCATGCAAGAAGCTCCTCCTGAAGGCGGGTGAGCTGTGGAGCGTGCTGCCTGCACACCTGAAGCTTTACGCAACTGCACTTCATGACTTCAATGCTGTGCGAGAAGCTTGCTTTGGCCAAAGTCTGGCAGCTGACTTTAGTCTCTACATTGCTCGCTTCCAGACAACATGCAGGTACATCGAGCTTCCAGTGACGCCAAAGCTGCTCGTGCTTCTGACCATGTGCCAGCATTCTGCAGTAAGTTTGGCAAGGGGTTGGCAGCTTCAGTGAACAGCCTGTGAATCAGCCCACAGTGACTTCGAAGCCACCTGGCAGCGCTATATGCGCCCCCTTAATCATCTTCAATATAGCACGTGCCTACTGCAAGCTATTGTCAACTACAATTCATTTCATATCTGAGCCAACTGTGCCCTAACTTGTAACTTGCAAGTCACTACTACCCAAGATAACAACGAGTAAACTGTTGACAACTTACTGTCAATTAAATTACCGGTTACATAGGATATTTCACCAGTTGATTGGCTTTGTTAGTATTTTACTAGTTTTAACAAATATTCTAGTTATTTGACTCTAGTTATTTTACCTGTGTAGTCATTTGCAGCAAACAGGCCCAATGAGCTCTGTTCATTTTTTCTGTCTTTTGCGATAACTAACTCCCTTCTGTAATAGTTACTGGCTTGGTTTTGATTTTCAGTGCCAGCCAATTGCTGTACACTGCTCCAAAAACTAAAATAAATTGAAAAATTTTAAACCATTACAAGGGAAACCTATAAGTGCCAAATTATCTGGAGATATGTCTATGGGCCAAAAAGCTTATGGAAACCGAAAGAACAGTATGCAAGCAAATATTAAATTCAATTTAGTTTGAGCCACAAGCAGGTAAATCCGCTGCTACAAGGATTAGGGTTGAAGAGACGCGCCCTGGAGTGAATTCAGCACAATATTGTGAGCAGAAGCACAATTTCCAGGTGTACAGCTATTTTAGCCAGGTATGGGCAGGTAAAAAAAGCACTTATGAACCAAAAGTAACTGAGAAAGAAGAGAAATATAAATCCTATCTAGTTTTAGTCTTTTCATAGGTGCAGGATAGTCGCCATGTTCTTCCCTAAGCTTCTAGTCCTTCTTGTAGTACCCACCTGGTACAAAAAATCACTGTACTAATTAGCACACCTGTACGCTATGCAGACAATGCGATAGGATTTCAAGGATAGCTTTTTTGGACTTCTGTTAGGTCAAAGATTCATGGGAAATCAGTATTTTTCAGGGTATATTTCATTGACCAAACTCACTCTTCAGGGGAGGCCTGCTGAGGCAGTGTCTCGTAAATTAAACAGTAAACTGGGTCCCTAACTAGTCTCGAGATGATGGAGTCTGTACGATTTTCTAGCGAGGCCAGGTACAAAATAATTTTGTTTTGGGTATTGTATATTAGATGAAATCCCAGGAATTTCCCCTCATGAACTCATTCAACTAGTTGGCCCGTAGTAACAGCCTGCATGCTTTCTCCCTTTTCGGGTTTGCGCCACAACTGAGCGGCTTTGAATGCTGAACATGTTTAACCTCAGTTTGTGACTAGCAATCTAGTGCCCCCCTTTGGGGGCGGCCAATAAGCAAAGAGCAAAAGTTATTTATGCGATTCCTTAAGAACAAATTCCGTCTTCAGTTTTATAAATCACCGTTTTCGAGTAAAATTGTCACGCACAAAGGCATTTGATATTAATCTCTTTTTCTAAAAGTAACAAAAGGACACAACGAAATGAAGTCTTCACAAAGATAGGAGGCATTCCCCCTAAATAGAAAACATCCCCCAGACAGCAAGCATCCCCCAGATAGCTAGAATCCCCCCAGATAGCAAGCATCCCCCAGATAGCAAGAATCCCCCAAATAGCTAGCATCCCTCAGATAGCAAGTATCCCCAGATAGCAAGCATCCCCCAGATAGCAAGAATCCCCAGATAGCAAGCATCCCCAGATAGCAAGTATCCCCAGATAGCAAGAATCCCCCAGATAGCAAGAATCCCCCAGATAGCAAGAATCCCCCAGATAGCAAGAATCCCCCAGATAGCAAGAATCCCCAGATAGCAAGCATCCCCCAGATAGCAAGCATCCCCCAGATAGCAAGCATCCCCCAGATAGCAAGAATCCCCAGATAGCAAGAATCCCCAGATAGCAAGAATCCCCCAGATAGCAAGAATCCCCCAGATAGCAAGAATCCCCCAGATAGCAAGAATCCCCCAGATAGCAAGAATCCCCAGATAGCAAGAATCCCCCAGATAGCAAGAATCCCCAGATAGCAAGAATCCCCCAGATAGCAAGTTAGCTTTGGATTCTGACAATTCAGCTGCATTGTCAAGGCCTTTCTGTAGCTCTGCTAGTTGCTAGTTTGCTTTAACTTTAAGCGACATAGGCACACAACCGGCGAGAGGCATTACTGCCCATTCCGCCGACTCCCCTGAGCAGGCACACAAGCGTGCAGATACGTACGCAGTCATACGCACAGGCACACACTCACACAGGAGTGTACAGCGGCCCTTGACTTTCTAATCGTTAGGCATGTACACTTCACTGTGCCTTGGGGGTTGGACTTCAAGGCCGTTAATTGCACGAGCAGAGCCAAGCCGAGATTCTAATTCAGCCCCAAATTAATGCGACTGAACTTGGGAATCCAGCCTGGGCCGCTGGCTCATAAGAGCGCCATGCCAGACCACTAGGCTACTTCCCCCTACAGAGTCCCCTCACTAGGCAGCTTGTATATTAAACGCTAGCCGGGTGTCTCATAGAATACTATACTATATTCTTCGAAGTATATTACATAACATGCTTCAGATTTGAAAGAAGAAAAATGAAGGGTTACAATATATTCTTTTGCAAAGTACCTCGTGTAACAAACAGTCTTGTTTTACATTGGAATGCCCTTCAATGTATTGTTTTATATCATCAAGCATAAACCTAAATTTAAATCACCCGAGGATAATAATCTCAAGCATCTAAAATTAAGTGCGCTATTAAACCAACTCAGACTTGGGCTCGCGGGAGCTCACGCGTACAGAGACTTACGATAAAAAAGAAGAAAATAGCCGCTTTAAAAAATGTTTCTTTTGCACCGTTATACAAAGATAAGGATCGGTACAAATGAACAAAGTTGCCAATAGTCACTAGCTACGCAGCAGATCTAGCAGAATACGAGGACGGGGGCACAGCCAAGAATCGAATACTGATAAAAACACCTGATTCACAACAACAAGACTAGATAGATTATTGAGAAAGCAGACACAATAAAACTACTTTAAGCGTTCGCAAAGAAGCCTAATTCGAACAAAAAAACAACTTGTTTTGGACATTGGACGGGTGTACACAACACTGGCACTGATACAACTCCAGAGCAAGTTCCAAGATCAGGAATTCTTACGAGCCTACTGCACTCTAAATTAATGGTTCTTAAGATTTCAAAGCAGGTGTAGGGCATACGATAAGCGAAAGCAGCGACTCAAATGTGCTCAAACAGAGAGGCAAGCAATGCGGGCTGGTCTGCAGAGGGGGAGGCCGGACCTCAGCTTCAAGCAGGCGCTAAACCTCGTACTCCCATGGCTCCAAGTGTCGACTGGTGATGACCGTGAGGTTCGTCACTCCCTCACCTTGCTCGGGTTGATGAGCACCATTGGCAATGCCTCCTGCGCTGTGAGTTCTGCACAGTGTTCTCTTCTGAGCTGCCTCTGGACACGAGGAGGTCAAGGCGGTGGCCGGACGCTGCTGCTGCTGCCGCGCCCTCGGTTCTTCATCCGAATCAGACAGAATCTCGTCAAAATCCGCCTCGCCGAGGTCGACTCGGAGCCGGCGAAGTTCGCCAAGGATGCGGTTGAACTCCGCCTGCAGGCGACGTCGCGTGGCCGCCCAATCCTCCGTTGATGCCGCCGCGTCCGGGTCTTGAAGGCGCGCCTGAATCTCGCTGAGGCGATGCTGCAACTCGGACGCCTCATCAGAGACTTTCGCTGCCATCTTCTCCACCGTTGTTGTCTCCGCAACTGCGTCAGTGGCCACGTCATTGATGCGACCGGATGTAGAGGCCGCTCTTCCTTCCAGGTCGTCGTGGTCGTCGAAGTTTTGCGGAGTGGGACTGCCCCTGCTGCGAGTCTGACGGCGAGCTCTGCTACCGCCGCCCTCCGAGCCCTCCGAGGGGATGCGGCGGTGCTCCATCAGTTTGCAGAGCTGCTGCAGCTATAAATTGATTGGTCAACGGATTCGTGGTCTTATCTATTGAGTCAAAACTGAGCCTGCTCTAGCTCATAATCCCAGCTAGGTGACTGCCTGCACTATAGATGATCAAGCTTTTACTAGATTAAAAAAATTGCAGTTGTTTGACAACGTGTTTTATTGATCTCGATTTATCGCATTAGTTGCTTAGACCGAGGCAAGCGAGAAATTATTTATGAAAAAGCAAGGGAACCGTAATCCCAGATTAACTTGTGAAATTTTTGCAGGACAACGACTCCCTTCTCGTCATAATCCGCTGCAGGCTTATCAACTAACCGGTCAGGAAATCGCTACAGGTGGTCGACAGGGACGAGTTTGGGGCAAGCCGCTGGAGCCTACAGGTAGGCACGCAGAAACATTACTGTAAAAGATTAGGGCTAAAAATGTATCCAAAGGCTGCTGCTGCCGCACCTGCGGCTTCAAACCGCTAAAGAGAAAGGCTACATGATTGCGCGTTGCAAGAGGAAATAACAGTTCCCAAATCCCCTAGTTCCTGATTGAGACCCTCCCAACCGGCAAATAGCCGGGGCATCGGAAACTATTAGCTGAGAAAGCTCGAGGCGTGGCAGCGTTTGAGCTGTGCTTGTGCTCAGGTCGAGCTGCTCTATTTACGCTCACAGGGCGGGGCCTGAAGCAAAAAGCCTCGCCGGGAAAAGAAACTAAAAAGAACCTGGCGCGGAATCAGCCTCCGGGTCATGTTTTGCGACTTCGGCCAATCGGGGCGAAAATGACTGACGCCTGACGATCCAAAATTGTCAGAGGCCGCTGTATCCGTGTGATGTGCGCGCCCAGGGGTCAGCAGGATGGGCATGGCAGCTTGCTTCCTCGCCCAAAATGCCGGTCCCACTGTCACCTTGACGATTTGCGGCACTGCAAAACTAACCACGAGCTAACTAGCTGAAAAAGCTACAGATCGATGTAGTGATATGAAAATCACTAAATATCAATATTTATACCACTTCCCTGCCTCCTGTCAAACTAAATTTTATAGCTCTGTTTGAAAAAAACTTAACACATATCTCCACAGTATATTTCTTTCCAGGAAATGTTTATCGAGATCCGGAAGGACTTCAATACTCACCTCTCCCACCAGGCACTTCATTATGAAGTCCGCGTGCTGAACTGTGTCCTCAGCCGCCCACAGGCTGATGGACAGGCGTCCCGCCCAGGTGACGAACGCCACGGACAGCCCGACGGCCTGCGGTGGCGGCGGCAGCCAGCAGGCCACGCCGGTCAGTTGCGGTCCCCCGCCGGCCAGCCGGAGTGGCGCCGCCGGCCCTGGCAGACTGGCCGCCAGGCAGGTGGACCGGCTGGCCGTCACGCGGACTGTCCGGCCAGCTAAAGAGGCGGGCAGGCAGCCAGCCAAGGTTCGATTCACCAGGTCGATGGCCCGGCAGCGACCGCTGGCTTTGAACTTTTCAAGCCGCCGTCGGAGCTGCCAGAGGCGCGGAATGACGCCCTCGACGCTCACGGGCAGGTCGAGGCTGTCCAACACGTAGAGGCTGTCCAGGCCGCGGCGGGCGCGCCTCTGACCGCCGATGTCTATGGGGAAAACTGCGCGACAGTCGAACGGCCGGGCCACGCCCCGGATCTGCTGATAGGAGCGGAGAGCTCCGGACAGCAGGGTGAGGAAAAGCTCGTGATAGGTGTTCTTCGTGATCTGCTTGACTCGCTCCAGGCCCGACAAAGGCACCGTCTCCTGCGGGTCGGGCAAGGTCATGGACTGCTCACACTATGGATTAGAGACTGCTCACACTATGGATTAGAGACTGCTCACACTATGGATTAGAGACTGCTCACAGCATGGATTAGAGACTGCTCACAGCATGGACTAGAGACTGCTCACAGCATGGATTAAAGAATGCTCACAGCATGGATTAGAGACTGCTCACAGCAGAGATTAGAGACTGCTCACACTATGGATTAGAGACAGCTCACAGTAGCGATTAGAGACTGCTCACACTATGGATTAGAGACTGCTCACAGCATGGATTAGAGACTGCTCACACTATGGATTAAAGAATGCTCACAGCATGGATTAGAGACTGCTCACAGCAGAGATTAGAGACTGCTCACACTATGGATTAGAGACTGCTCACAGCATGGATTAGAGACTGCTCACACTATGGATTAGAGACTGCTCACACTATGGATTAGAGACTGCTCACAGCATGGATTAGAGACTGCTCAAACTATGGATTAGAGACTGCTCACAGCATGGATTAGAGACTGCTCACACTATGGATTAGAGACAGCTCACAGTAGCGATTATAGACTGCTCACAGCATGGATTAGAGACTGCTCGAACTATGGATTAGAGACTGCTCACAGCATGGATTAGAGACTGCTCACAGCATGGATTAGAGACTGCTCACAGCATGGATTAGAGACTGCTCACAGCATGGATTAGAGACTGCTCACAGCATGGATTAGAGACTGCTCACACTATGGATTAGAGACTGCTCACAGCATGGATTAGAGACTGCTCACACTATGGATTAGAGACAGCTCACAGTAGCGATTATAGACTGCTCACAGCAGATATTGAGCATGTTTACTCTCGAGATCAGAGAAATTGCAGTTGAGAATGTATATGCTGAGTATGCTGAGCTCAAATTGCATTCCTACTCAAGCCAAAAGTGTTTATGCAACACTCGCTTCACTGGCTTCATTGATTAAAACAAAACATGATACAAATTGTAATCCGCCGCGTGAGTGTTAATCCGTACCGCTAGGCATAGCTAATGGAGAATGGCTTTGACTGCACGCTAGGGAGAGATAACCAAGTGATTCTGGGTGCCAGGGGTACTCTCAATCCTAGTGGGGGGCTCGTATTTCCATGATTCTTGATATTGACTAGCAGCTTGCTAGTCAGCTTGCAGCAGCTTGTAGCTTTCAGAAACAACTCCTTTGTCCTTAATGGGATCGCGCGCGAATACAGGGAGTCGTACATGAAGGGAAGGAGGGTGAGGATCGGGAAGGAGGGTGAGGATCGGGAAGGAGGGTGAGGATCGGGAAGGAGGGTGAGGATCGGGAAGGAGGGTGAGGATCGGGAAGGAGGGTGAGGATCGGGAAGGAGGGTGAGGATCGGGAAGGAGGGTGAGGATCGGGAAGGAGGGTGAGGATCGGGAAGGAGGGTGATGAGCGGGAAGGAGGGTGAGGAGCAGGAAGGAGGGTGATGAGCGGGAAGGAGGGTGAGGAGCAGGAAGGAGGGTGAGGAGCGGGAAGGAGGGTGAGAAGCGGGAAGGAGGGTGAGGATCGGGAAGGAGGGTGAGGATCGGGAAGGAGGGTGAGGATCGGGAAGGAGGGTGAGGATCGGGAAGGAGGGTGAGGATCGGGAAGGAGGGTGAGGATCGGGAAGGAGGGTGAGGATCGGGAAGGAGGGTGATGAGCGGGAAGGAGGGTGAGAAGCGGGAAGGAGGGTGAGGATCGGGAAGGAGGGTGAGGATCGGGAAGGAGGGTGAGGATCGGGAAGGAGGGTGAGGATCGGGAAGGAGGGTGAGGAGCAGGAAGGAGGGTGATGAGCGGGAAGGAGGGTGAGGAGCAGGAAGGAGGGTGAGGAGCGGGAAGGAGGGTGAGAAGCGGGAAGGAGGGTGAGGATCGGGAAGGAGGGTGAGGATCGGGAAGGAGGGTGAGGATCGGGAAGGAGGGTGAGGATCGGGAAGGAGGGTGAGGATCGGGAAGGAGGGTGAGGATCGGGAAGGAGGGTGAGGATCGGGAAGGAGGGTGATGAGCGGGAAGGAGGGTGAGGAGCAGGAAGGAGGGTGAGGAGCGGGAAGGAGGGTGAGAAGCGGGAAGGAGGGTGAGGATCGGGAAGGAGGGTGAGGATCGGGAAGGAGGGTGAGGATCGGGAAGGAGGGTGAGGATCGGGAAGGAGGGTGAGGATCGGGAAGGAGGGTGAGGATCGGGAAGGAGGGTGAGGATCGGGAAGGAGGGTGAGGATCGGGAAGGAGGGTGATGAGCGGGAAGGAGGGTGAGGAGCAGGAAGGAGGGTGAGGAGCGGGAAGGAGGGTGAGAAGCGGGAAGGAGGGTGAGGATCGGGAAGGAGGGTGAGGATCGGGAAGGAGGGTGAGGATCGGGAAGGAGGGTGAGGATCGGGAAGGAGGGTGAGGATCGGGAAGGAGGGTGAGGATCGGGAAGGAGGGTGAGGATCGGGAAGGAGGGTGATGAGCGGGAAGGAGGGTGAGGATCGGGAAGGAGGGTGAGGATCGGGAAGGAGGGTGAGAAGCGGGAAGGAGGGTGAGGATCGGGAAGGAGGGTGAGGATCGGGAAGGAGGGTGATGAGCGGGAAGGAGGGTGAGGAGCAGGAAGGAGGGTGAGGAGCGGGAAGGAGGGTGAGAAGCGGGAAGGAGGGTGAGGATCGGGAAGGAGGGTGAGGATCGGGAAGGAGGGTGATGAGCGGGAAGGAGGGTGAGGAGCGGGAAGGAGGGTGAGGATCGGGAAGGAGGGTGATGAGCGGGAAGGAGGGTGAGGATCGGGAAGGAGGGTGAGGAGCGGGAAGGAGGGTGAGGAGCGGGAAGGAGGGTGAGGATCGGGAAGGAGGGTGAGGATCGGGAAGGAGGGTGATGAGCGGGAAGGAGGGTGAGGAGCGGGAAGGAGGGTGAGGATCGGGAAGGAGGGTGATGAGCGGGAAGGAGGGTGAGGATCGGGAAGGAGGGTGAGGAGCGGGAAGGAGGGTGAGGAGCGGGAAGGAGGGTGAGGATCGGGAAGGAGGGTGATGAGCGGGAAGGAGGGTGAGGATCGGGAAGGAGGGTGAGGATCGGGAAGGAGGGTGAGGATCGGGAAGGAGGGTGAGGATCGGGAAGGAGGGTGAGGATCGGGAAGGAGGGTGAGGATCGGGAAGGAGGGTGAGGATCGGGAAGGAGGGTGAGAATCGGGAAGGAGGGTGAGAATCGGGAAGGAGGGTGAGGATCGGGAAGGAGGGTGAGGATCGGGAAGGAAGGTGAGGATCGGGAAGGAGGGTGAGGATCGGGAAGGAAGGTGAGGATCGGGAAGGAGGGTGAGGATCGGGAAGGAGGGTGAGAATCGGGAAGGAGGGTGAGGATCGGGAAGGAGGGTGAGGATCGGAAGGAGGGTGAGGATCGGGAAGGATGGTGAGGATCGGGAAGGAGGGTGAGGATCGGGAAGGAGGGTGAGAATCGGGAAGGAGGGTGAGAATCGGGAAGGAGGGTGAGGATCGGGAAGGAGGGTGAGGATCGGAAGGATGGTGAGGATCGGGAAGGAGGGTGAGGAGCGGGAAGGAGGATGACAAGGAGGGTATCGGGGAGTGCGAAAGAAAAGAGAAAAAAGGCCGTTTAAGGAGAAGAGCAGAGTAGGAAACAGGTAGGTGCATGGAGGCCAGGGTGGTAAACACGGAAGTGCTGGCAGTTAATAGAAGTTCGACAACAGTCATTCAGTAATTCCAATTTTAAATAAATTAGAAGCCGTTATTTGAGGCCCACGCCCCCAGACTGTCAGGGCGGATGCCCCAGCTGGCGATCTCTTTGGCTCATATTTAATAAAAACCCTTAGCTTTGCTCAGGCCCCGCAGGTGCGCCTCTAATGATAGTTACGCATCCTGAATGCTACAAACTATTCATTCAATCAATATTCGTTGAAGAAGATTATTTTGAGAAAAAAATATTCACCTGTAAAAGCGTTCGGCGCCTTGCTCTTTTATTCGGTTCTTCTTGTACTTGCTGTTGTTGTTGTTGTTGTTGTTGTTGTTGTTGTTGTTGTTGTTGTTGCTGTTGCTGTTTTTTCGTCCGCCTGCGAGAGGCGCTGCAGTGCAGCATGTTGTGGTCGCTGGCATTCAGCAGGAAGCTGCCCAGCAGCACGCCCGGGACGGTCAGCAGGCTGCGCAGGCTGTCCCTGCCGAATAGCCGGTTGGCGAAGGTCTCCCGCTGCGGCTGCGGCTGCTGCTGAGACTTCCGCCTAGCAACCGGCGACTCTGCTGCAGCAGGCTCGGCTTCCGGCTCCAGCAGGGTGCCGACCAGCATGTCCAGCGTGCTTCGCCAGTCAGCCAAGCACGGGTGCTGCCTGTACACCACCAGCCCGCTGCCAAGGAACTCCGCCTGATGGTGCACTTCCCAGAGCGGCCTGTCGGGCTCGAACCCGCGACCTGCCTGGCTAGAGAGGAAATATTCGAGATCCTCCTCGGTCCGCAGCGGCGGCTCGATTTCCCGGAATTGCTCCTCTGGCCGGAACAGGCCGTCCAGCGGCGCCCAGGCGAGCCCAACGCCGGTGGCAACCGGGCGCTGCGACAACCGGGGAAACCGGGGCCGCCCGGTGTCCGGGTCCGCGGCCATCAGCAGCCGCTCGGTGAAGGCCCGACGCAACTCGGACAGGCTGAGACCGGCCGGCTGCAGCTCGAGCCGGACAAGAACAGCGGCAGGAGATGCCGATGGCGAGCGAGTCGAGGGCGGCGCCTGCGAGCTGCTGACGGAAGATGACGAAGAGGCTGCAGCCGAGGAGCTCCAGGCCGCCGGTTGGTCCGGGAGGGTGCCGGGACCGCGGCGCAGCCACAGGAGCTCGTTGCGGTTCAGGAAGGTCCGGCCAAGGTAGGCGGCCTGTGGTTCAGGGGTGGAGTAGAGTGGATTGCTAATCTACTCACTGGATTAAGGAATACAGTGGATTGCTAATCTATTCACTGGATTAAGGAATACAGTGGATTGCTAATCTACTCACTGGATTAAGGAATACAGTGGATTGCTAATCTACTCACTGGATTAAGAAATACAGTGGATTGCTAATCTATTCACTGGATTAAGAAATATAATAGATTGCTAATCTACTCACTGGATTAAGAAATATAATGGATTGCCAATCTATTCACTGGATTAAGAAATATAATGGATTGCTAATCTATTCACGGGATAAAGGAACACAATGGATTGCTAATCTATTCACGGGATTAAGGAACACAATGGATTGCTAATCTATTCACGGGATTAAGGAACACAATGGATTGCTAATCTATTCACGGGATTAAGGAACACAATGGATTGCTAATCTATTCACGGGATAAAGGAACACAATGGATTGCAAATCTATTCACCGGACTGCCAGCCTCACCTGCAGCAACCGCCGGATGCCACAGACCAGAGCAGCCAGAAGGCCCAGCAGCAGCAGCACAGGCAGAGACAGAACTGCTGACACGGCCACGTTGAAAGCGGTGGAGCAGTACTGGCCCAGCAGGTTGCTCTCCACCGGATGCTCCACTGTTTTCACCTTCGCCGAGGGAAATCCCGCGACCGTGGTCACCTGGCTGAGCTGGTGCTCCAGACTGTCGCTGGTGACGTCGTCATCGTCTTCGGGCGAGCCTGCCCGCCGGAGCAGGCGGCTGCTGCTGGGCCGGAAGTCCTCGGAGCCGCTGCTGCTCACAGATTTGAATGTCAGCTGCGGCGAGTCGCGCCCGCCCCGCTGCCGGAGTTCTTGCGCCGTCGCCGAAGAGGTGGAAGCCCCTGACGTCCAGCGGGCTGACATCCCGTCTGCTGCTGCTTCTCCGGCCGCGACGACGTGCACTTTTGGCATTCAGTCGCCCTGACTGTTTCCCCCTCTGCTAACCGTCTTCACGGCAGTCTAGTCGGCTGTTGACTTAAAGCAGAACCTTGCCCCGGCATAGGAAGGAAGTGCGGACCGGTTGGTTACCTGCAGCTTCTGCCTCTCGCGTAATCCGCAATGTTTTGAGGCGGTCTGGGGCTGACGCTTGCCGCGCGCTCGAATAGAGGGCAGAGGAGAGGGTGAGGGCGAGTCTGAGGCATAGCGGCAGCTACGAGGTGGCTGACAGCTTGCTCTGCCTGTAGACAGGGGAGACGACAGCCCAGCCAATGGGACTGGTGCCTAGTGAGGGATGGGCATTGGGTTGAATAGAGGTAAGGGCAGAAGAGCAGGGAGGCTGGGGGGAGCCGCGAAGACGACGACATCGCGATGAAGGACTAAGTACTTACTTAGGGCGAATGCTCGGAGCAATATTGATGAGCCTCAGCCATTACGAGGCAGTTTCGTGTTTCACCTGATTTCTCTTCATCTTAACTCTTTAACAGCCCAGGGGAAGAGCTCGCCTGGCGCGCGGTCCCCTGACGCCGGGGGACAATTGATGATTGATAATTGACTTTGACTTGCCGAGGGCACGGGCGGACAGACAGAGACTGACATTGGGGACACTGAGATTCTCTTTCAGCCCCCCCCCCCCCTAGCTGTCTTCCCGGCTTCCTGTTTCCCATACGGACTAGCCCCGATTTATAAAGATCCCACGCAGGGTAGAATGCCAGGCCGCCGATTATTGCTTTCTTTGAATTCTCATCGTCCTTCCAGATGAGGCGTCAGGCAGTTCCTTCCTACTGCAGCTCATATCCCAGCCTGCGCACTGCTGCATCAGCCCCCCTGCTCTCTGAGGCTTTCATCCCCAGCCTCCGCCCAGATTTTCTCCCCGAATCTACCTGGCCAGTAGGTTTCTTTTTGTTCTCAGCTCAGAGCGCCCTAAGGCAAGGCGAATCACAGCTCACAGGTAGAGGCCGAGATCCGAGGGGAGAAATCTAGAAGCTTCCGTTTGCTGGGAACATTCTCTGGGAGTAACCAACCTTTCCTGTTCCATTTCTCATCTTTCATTTTCGGCTTGTCATTAACGTTAATCCGATCTGTCTCCTTGAGCTGCTTTGAGACACTTTTTCATGTCTTTGAAATTTCCATCCCACACGGACTGCATTGACGACTGCATCAAAGAGAGATGACCTTTGTTATAACTGCCGGCAGGCACTGCTAGTTAGGGACGAATAACAAAATCTCTCTTCAAGTGGCTTCTTTTTTCAGTAAGAAATTACACACTTTACTAATAAGGAGTCAAGCACACTTCAGGACAGGGTGTGAAGCACACTTCAGGACAGGGTGTGAAGCACACTTCAGGACAGGGTGTGAAGCACACTTCAGGACAGGGTGTGAAGCACACACTTCAGGACAGGGTGTGAAGCACACTTCAGGACAGGGTGTGAAGCACACTTCAGGACAGGGTGTCAAACACACTTCAGGACAGGGTGTCAAACACACTTCAGGACAGGGTGTCAAGCACACCTCAGGACAGGGTGTCAAGCACACTTCAGGACAGGGTGTCAAACACACTTCAGGACAGGGTGTCAAGCACACCTCAGGACAGGGTGTCAAGCACACTTCAGGACAGGGTGTCAAACACACTTCAGGACAGGGTGTCAAGCACACCTCAGGACAGGGTGTCAAGCACACCTCAGGACAGGGTGTCAAACACACTTCAGGACAGGGTGTGAAGCACACTTAGGACAGGGTGTCAAGTAAACTTCAGGACAGGGTGTCAAGCACACTTCAGGACAGGGTGTCAAACACACTTCAGGACAGGGTGTCAAGCACACCTCAGGACAGGGTGTCAAGCACACTTCAGGACAGGGTGTCAAACACACTTCAGGACAGGGTGTCAAGCACACCTCAGGACAGGGTGTCAAGCACACCTCAGGACAGGGTGTCAAACACACTTCAGGACAGGGTGTGAAGCACACTTAGGACAGGGTGTCAAGTAAACTTCAGGACAGGGTGTCAAGCAGACTTCAGGTGTCAAGCAGACTTCAGGTGTCAAGCAGACTTCAGGTGTCAAGCAGACTTCAGGTGTCAAGCACACTTCAGGTGTCAAACACAGTTCAGAACAAGCCCAAACATTTTTCATTAAAAAGTATGAAAAGACAAACTGTAATTGTCTATACACAAAACCAGCTGCTCCTGATGAGGAGGTGCTAATTGGTTTAAAATTGCAATGAAGATGGATAATTAAAAGCTGTCACAGCGAAGGGTGACGAAGCTGCTCTGCCTTGAGAACAAAGCGATGAAGGAAAAAATGAAGAGCCAGTAATTGATACTGTGATTCGCCTGTTGTCAATAGTCGCACACAGGTGACTGACAGGAACTGCAGGTGGCCACACGAACAGGTGGCAAACTAATTGTGCCGGTCTCCTTGACCAGTAATTGATAGCCCCAACCCACTGGAGAGGCCTCAGATTGGCAATTATCTGCAGTTATTGAAAATCTTCGCCTCAAAGGTGCCGATTGATTTCACTAATGACACCCGCGCAGACCACCTGCAGAGACCCGTCAACAACTCGGATAGATAATTATCAGCTTCAAGACTTTCACATCCTGCTTTGATGAGAAACTAACAACAAAGAATTTCGTCAAGGCAGACAGACGGCTTCCTCATCAGTTCTTACCTTCAAACGGTCTTCTCGCATTAGGATGCTATGAATTTGATAAAGAAAATTGATTTATTGCACCACTTGTCTGGCAACCGGAGTGAGTATCTGGGAACCGAAGTGAGGAGTGTCTGGGAACCAATATGAGGAGTGTCTGGGAACCGAGATGAGGAGTGTCTGGGAACCGGGGTGAGGAGTGTCTGGGAACCGAGATGAGGAGTGTCTGGGAACCGAAGTGAGGAGTGTCTGGGAACCGAAGTGAGGAGTGTCTGGGAACCGAAGTGAGGAGTGTCTGGGAACCGGTGAGGAGTGTCTGGGAACCGGGGTGAGGAGTGTCTGGGAACCGAGATGAGGAGTGTCTGGGAACCGAGATGAGGAGTGTCTGGGAACCGAAGTGAGGAGTGTCTGGGAACCGGGGTGAGGAGTGTCTGGGAACCGGGGTGAGGAGTGTCTGGGAACCGGTGAGGAGTATCTGGGAACCGAAGTGAGGAGTATCTGGGAACCGAAGTGAGGAGTGTCTGGGAACCGAAGTGAGGAGTATCTGGGAACCGAAGTGAGGAGTGTCAGGGAACCGAAGTGAGGAGTGTCTGGGAACCGAAGTGAGGAGTGTCTGGGAACCGGTGAGGAGTGTCTGGGAACCGGTGAGGAGTGTCTGGGAACCGAAGTGAGGAGTGTCTGGGAACCGGTGAGGAGTGTCTGGGAACCGAAGTGAGGAGTGTCAGGGAACCGAAGTGAGGAGTGTCTGGGAACCGAAGTGAGGAGTGTCTGGGAACCGAAGTGAGGAGTGTCTGGGAACCGAAGTGAGGAGTGTCTGGGAACCGGTGAGGAGTGTCTGGGAACCGGTGAGGAGTGTCTGGGAACCGAAGTGAGGAGTGTCTGGGAACCGGTGAGGAGTGTCTGGGAACCGGGGTGAGGAGTGTCTGGGAACCGAGATGAGGAGTGTCTGGGAACCGAAGTGAGGAGTGTCTGGGAACCGGGGTGAGGAGTGTCTGGGAACCGAGATGAGGAGTGTCTGGGAACCGAAGTGAGGAGTGTCTGGGAACCGGGGTGAGGAGTGTCTGGGAACCGAAGTGAGGAGTGTCTGGGAACCGGGGTGAGGAGTGTCTGGGAACCGGTGAGGAGTGTCTGGGAACCGGGGTGAGAAGTGTCTGGGAACCGAGATGAGGAGTGTCTGGGAACCGAAGTGAGGAGTGTCTGGGAACCGGGGTGAGGAGTGTCTGGGAACCGAAGTGAGGAGTGTCTGGGAATCGGGGTGAGGAGTGTCTGGGAACCGGGGTGAGAAGTGTCTGGGAACCGAGATGAGGAGTGTCTGGGAACCGAAGTGAGGAGTGTCTGGGAACCGAAGTGAGGAGTGTCTGGGAACCGGGGTGAGGAGTGTCTGGGAACCGGGGTGAGAAGTGTCTGGGAACCGAGATGAGGAGTGTCTGGGAACCGAAGTGAGGAGTGTCTGGGAACCGGGGTGAGAAGTGTCTGGGAACCGAGATGAGGAGTGTCTGGGAACCGAGATGAGGAGTGTCTGGGAACCGAGATGAGGAGTGTCTGGGAACCGAGATGAGTGTCTGGGAACCGAGATGAGGAGTGTCTGGGAACCGAAGTGAGGAGTGTCTGGGAACCGGGGTGAGAAGTGTCTGGGAACCGAGATGAGGAGTGTCTGGGAACCGAAGTGAGGAGTGTCAGGGAACCGAAGTGAGGAGTGTCTGGGAACCGAAGTGAGGAGTGTCTGGGAACCGAAGTGAGGAGTGTCTGGGAACCGGTGAGGAGTGTCTGGGAACCGGTGAGGAGTGTCTGGGAACCGAAGTGAGGAGTGTCTGGGAACCGGTGAGGAGTGTCTGGGAACCGGGGTGAGGAGTGTCTGGGAACCGAGATGAGGAGTGTCTGGGAACCGAAGTGAGGAGTGTCTGGGAACCGGGGTGAGGAGTGTCTGGGAACCGGTGAGGAGTGTCTGGGAACCGGGGTGAGAAGTGTCTGGGAACCGAGATGAGGAGTGTCTGGGAACCGAAGTGAGGAGTGTCTGGGAACCGGGGTGAGGAGTGTCTGGGAACCGAAGTGAGGAGTGTCTGGGAATCGGGGTGAGGAGTGTCTGGGAACCGGGGTGAGAAGTGTCTGGGAACCGAGATGAGGAGTGTCTGGGAACCGAAGTGAGGAGTGTCTGGGAACCGAAGCGAGGAGTGTCTGGGAACCGGGGTGAGGAGTGTCTGGGAACCGGGGTGAGAAGTGTCTGGGAACCGAGATGAGGAGTGTCTGGGAACCGAAGTGAGGAGTGTCTGGGAACCGGGGTGAGAAGTGTCTGGGAACCGAGATGAGGAGTGTCTGGGAACCGAGATGAGGAGTGTCTGGGAACCGAGATGAGGAGTGTCTGGGAACCGAGATGAGTGTCTGGGAACCGAGATGAGGAGTGTCTGGGAACCGAAGTGAGGAGTGTCTGGGAACCGGGGTGAGAAGTGTCTGGGAACCGAGATGAGGAGTGTCTGGGAACCGAAGTGAGGAGAGTCTGGGAACCGGGGTGAGGAGTGTCTGGGAACCGGTGAGGAGTGTCTGGGAACCGGGGTGAGAAGTGTCTGGGAACCGAGATGAGGAGTGTCTGGGAACCGGGGTGAGAAGTGTCTGGGAACCGAGATGAGGAGTGTCTGGGAACCGAGATGAGGAGTGTCTGGGAACCGAGATGAGGAGTGTCTGGGAACCGAGATGAGTGTCTGGGAACCGAGATGAGGAGTGTCTGGGAACCGAGATGAGGAGTGTCTGGGAACCGGGATGAGGAGTGTCTGGGAACCGAGATGAGGAGTCCTGGAGTCCTGGAAATCGGGTTGAGGAAAATAAAGAAAGAAAAACTGCAGCCAAATCGTGACTTGTATGGTAATGAAAAATCGGAATATATAGGCTATAGGCACCATTTTAGCCTACTACAAGTAGGCAGAATCGGTTTTTCGTATCCAAACGTGACGTATATTCAAAACTATAAAAGAAATGATTTATAGATATAACTAAATAATGTATGTAGAATTGAAAAAGCTGTGGATCAAAACGGGAAGAAGATTTTCTAGGTGCAAAAAGCCTAACCTGGGAACAGATCCCCTAATTAGTGGGATAATAATAGCAGATTAAAGTAGGTCTGAATGCCGAATGGACACATGAATGTCAAATCACTGACAACAGAAAGCGCTGCTGAAAGAAATCATTTTTTTGTAAAAAAGAAATAAAACACTTTGTACATGGCAGCCGCATGCTCTGTGCCTGTTAACACAATTAAATATAGATATCCAAAAAGCTGATAAGCACAACAAATTGGCAATCAGTGCAAAAAGGTTGCGGTAATGGTGTGAATAAATCAAGCAATCAAGCAAGTTGTAAGGTCCCAAAGCAAGTTCTGAACACTTGTTTGATAAATTAAATTAATCTGAAAATATTATGATACATATTTAGTATTAAATAGTAAAAATCTCAATCAAAATCTTTAAAATCCCACCCCTGTAACTAGATGGGATGATCAAAATCTCAAGATAGGATGATCAAAATCTCAAGATGGGATGATCAAAATCTCAAGATGGGATGACCAAAATCTCAAGATGGGATGATCAAAATCTCAAGATGGGATGATTGAAATCTCAAGATGGAATGATCAAAATCTCAAGATGGGATGATCAAAATATCAAGATGGGATGATCAAAATCTCAAGATGGGATGATAAAAATCTCACCCCTGTGACGAGATGGGATGATCAAAATCTCAAGATAGAATGACCAAAATCTCAAGATATGATTATCAAAATCTCACCCATGTAACTAGATGGTATATTCAAAATCTCACCCCTGTAACTAGATGAGATCAAAATCTCACCTATGTAACTGGATGAGATAATCAAAATCTTGTCTTTAATAAGAGTGCCGTAAAAATGACACCATCAAACACTTGGCCAGAAGAGGCCATCAGAGGTCGGCAAATACAAACAAGCAATACATAAGCAAATGCATTAATAACAGTATATGGAAGCAGTTACAAAGACACGGCCTTAACAATGGCAGACAAAAGGTAGTCTAGTCAAGTACTCGTACTTTCAAACGAAATAAACAATTTAGCACAGTACTGATTTTAAAGCAAAGCAAAGCAAAATTCGCAAATCATATTTCGATTTTAAAGTCAGCTGCGGTAATTTAAGTTTGTTTCATGAGACATTTTTATTACTTGATCATTTGTTTAAAAAAGCTCAATGGATTCTCTACATACTCAGTTATCTACCCAGTGATGCGGTCCAGTTCTGTACCTACTCACAAACACAATGATGCGGTCCAGTTCTGTACCTACTCACAAACACAATGATGCGGTCCAGTTCTGTACCTACTCACAAACACAATGATGCGGTCCAGTTCTCTAAACACATACGAACACAATGATGCGGTCCAGTTCTCTAAACACATACGAACACAATGATGCGGTCCAGTTCTCTAAACACATACGAACACAATGATGCGGTCCAGTTCTGTACCTACTCACGAACACAATGATGCGGTCCAGTTCTGTACCTACTCACAAACACAATGATGCGGTCCAGTTCTCTAAACACATATGAACACAATGATGCGGTCCAGTTCTGTACCTACTCACAAACACAAAGACGCGGTCCAGTTCTCTACCTACTCACAAACATAGTGATTCAGTCCAGTTCTCTACCAACTCACAACACAACGATGCGGTCCAGTTCTGTACATACTCACAAACACAATGATGCGGTCCAGTTCTCTAAACACATACGAACACAATGATGCGGTCCAGTTCTGTACCTACTCACAAACACAAAGATGCGGTCCAGTTCTCTACCCACTCAAACACAATGATGCGGTCCAGTTCTCTACCCACTCGAACACAATGATGCGGTCCAGTTCTCTACCAACACACAAACACAACGATGCGGTCCAGTTCCCAAAGTCTTAGCCCACCCAGTCAGTGCCAGGTGATATCGGGCACCACAGACAGCTGATCATCTAGATCCGCATTGCCCAGGAACTGCAGCGGGAACAGCACCAGATTGCCGCCCGGAGCCTCCGTGGCCAGCCGCTGTGCGGCAGCATCGCGGTCTACCTCGGCCAATGGCGGCTCCTTCAGCCAGGCGGCCAGAGACTCGTAGTCTGGAACGGAATCAGAAGGCAGGCAGCGGAACACGGACTCGAACAGCTTGGAGTTGGCTCGAGCTCGGCCCAGCCACAGCCGGTCGAACAGCTTCTCGGACAGCGGGTCGTCCAGAGCGGCAGCGTCAGCGGAGTCGCCGCCGTCCAGCAGGCCGAGGTGCTCCCGCATCAGGCACCGACGCAGGGAGCCGCAGAACGAGCCAACCCGGATGTCGACTTCGTCAGCGCCGGCGGCGGCTCTCCAGACGGCCCTGGCGGTGTCCGGCCCCGCGTCCTCATAGCGCATGGCCAGCTCGGAGTCGCGGCAGCCCAGCAGGGACCTGTCATTGATATTGGCCGAGCCAAGCACCAGGACTCGGTCGTCAGCTATGAGCAGCTTTGAGTGCACGTAGATTAGCTCGGTTGCTAAGCGACCGCTGGGCATGCGGCCCCAGGTGCGCAGGGAGCAGATAGCCAGGTAGCGGGTGTGATCCTCGATCCCGCCCTGTTGGAGCCGGCCCAGCAGGGAGTCCGGGCCTCGGCACAGGGACCGATAGGTCAGGTGCAAAATCTTCTTGGTCCGTTCCATGCTGCGCGGCTCGACCAGCTGCTCCTCGAACTGCGGCCGCAGTGGCAGCAGCAGGTAGACGCGGAACGGCCGGCCGTCCCGGTGGGCGCGCAAAATCCGGTTGGCCAGGCGGGCCGCCACCTGGTTGCGCACCGGGGAGGCAGCGCAATCGCTGGTCGGATTGCTGATGAAGAATTGCGATTCGATGTACACGAAACACTCGGCGCTATCGATTGCCGCGCACATGGCCTCGTGGATTGACCGCTCGGGCTCGGAGGCCAGGCCGGCAGACCAGGGACCCACTGAGCGGAGGATGTTCACCTGCGAGGCCGGGGACAGGCGAATGAACAGGTGAGTGAACAAGTTAGAGAACTGGTGAGTGAACAGGTGAGGGAACAGGTGAGTGAACTGGTGAGTGAACAGGTGAGGGAACAGGTGAGTGAACAAGTTAGAGAACTGGTGAGTGAACAGGTGAGGGAACAGATGAGTGAACAGGTGAGGGAACAGGTGAGTGAACAAGTTAGAGAACTGGTGAGTGAACAGGTGAGGGAACAGGTGAGTGAACAAGTTAGAGAACTGGTGAGTGAACAGGTGAGGGAACAGGCACAGAATATAGACAGAATGCCCGATCAGCCCTCTCGCAGAAAAATCTGTTACAAAAAGTATTTGCATATTTAGCTACTTTTGTGGTGAAGAAAGATAGTAGCCACTTATACTTACGCGTATGCGGCTTGGAAAGGTTCTGCCATAGACGACTGAGACTGCGAGTAGCAGCAGCCGCTGCCACAGAATATACAGTATATTCTGTGGCAGCGGCTGCTGCAACTGACATGAATAAGGCAGTGATTAGCAGCAACGAAGGCATTAAACAGAGACAACTGTAACATGACAGCATCAAGAAGGCAATGCGCTGCTTATGGCTGCCAGAATTACGCAAACAAATGTCCTGCACAAACGAGATTTCATCGATTCCCAGCAAACCGAGAAAGGTATGTTCATGTACATGCGTGACTTTCCTGCTATTGCCCCATAGTCATTCACTGAAACCTAACTACTGTAGGTGTGAAGATTGGGCTCGGCGCATCTTCCGAGCAGACCTCTTGGGCAAGAAAAACGAAGCGAGGTGGAAGAACGCTGTCGTGTGCAGCAAAAGAGGAAAAGCGGAAGAGGGACTGCACTTGTACCAGTGCAGAGAAAGCTGAGGCGACTGAACGCTGATTGAGGAATGCAATTGATTGGGGAAAGTTTACAATGTAATTTGAACTGGAGCAGCGAATACAAATTGGAGTAAATTGGTGAATTGTATTGTTAATAATAATAATTAAAATGTTTCAAATATGTTTTTTGTTTCAAATAAATGATTGGGGACAACGTCTACAGTTTTATTCCAATTTGGGCACTGCCAAACCTGTTAATTTTAAATTCTGAAGCAATATCTACACTGTAAGTTTATAGAATCATACGCAGAGTCTACATATATTATAAATATATATATATATGCATATCGAATTTTCATAACTACTGCTCCGCTTCACCACAAAAGTAGTTTGTTTGCATATTAATTTCTAAACATCCCGCGACAGCCGATCGGGCATTCTGTCTATGTTCTGTGGGAACAGGTGAGTGAACAGGTGAGGGAACAGTTGAGTGAACAGGTGAGTGAACAGGTGAGTGAACAGGTGAGTGAACAGGTGAGTGAACAGGTGAGTGAACAGATGAGTGAACAGGTGAGAGAACAGGTGAGTGAACAGATGAGTGAACAGATGAGAGAACAGGTAAAATAACAGGTGAGTGAACAGGTGAGTGAACAGGTGAGTGAACAGATGAGTGAACAGGTAAAATAACAGGTGAGTGAACAGATGAGTGAACAGATGAGAGAACAGGTAAAATAACAGGTGAGTGAACAGATGAGTGAACAGATGAGAGAACAGGTAAAATAACAGGTGAGTGAACAGGTGAGTGAACAGATAAGAAACAGGTGAGGGAACAGGTTAGTGAACAGATGAGTGAACAAATGAGGGAACAGGTGAGAAACAGGTGAGAAACAGGTGAGAAACAGGTGAGAAACAGGTGAGGGAACAGGCGAAGCAACAGGTGTCCGAAACGATAAAGAAACAGGCGTCAGAAATCAAGCGCCAACAATCCATACTTCAAGCAGTCCAAGCACAACTAGCAAAAGTACAAACGGTCACCAACCTGATTGTAGAACCTCGGCAGCAGGCGGCTCAGGCCGGAATTATCGGCCGGCGGCCTACCGCTGGTGTCCAGGCCGTCAAGCCGGTAGTCAGTTTGGCGCTTCCGCTGCTTCCGCCAACGCCGCTTTCCGCCGCCGGAAGCTGCCGCGGCGGCGGCCGCAGCGACTGCAGCGGCTTCAGCGGCCTCTTCAGCGGCTTCCTCAGCGGCTGCATCGACAGCGGCGAAGGCCTTGGGGATGAGCATGGGATAGCGGACCGTCGACAGGTTCTTGTCGCGAACTGTGAAATTCCAGCGCTGGATGAAGTGCCGGGCCAAATCGCGGGCCGCGTTGTCGCCGACTGCGCAGGCCACGTCGTGCCACGGCATTCGGGGCACCTCGTTGCGGTCCACCAGGTCTGAGGACGCGGAGATTGTAGAGTGAGGTAAGGTGGGTCGGTAGATAGGGTAGGCAGTCGGTAGATAGGGTAGGTAGTCGGTAGATAGGGTAGGCAGTCGGTAGATAGGGTAGGCAGTCGGTAGATAGGGTAGGCAGTCGGTAGATAGGGTAGGCAGTCGGTAGATAGGGTAGGTAGTCGGTAGATAGGGTAGGCAGTCAGTAGATAGGGTAGGCAGTCGGTAGATAGGGTAGGCAGTCGGTAGATAGGGTAGGTAGTCGGTAGATAGGGTAGGTAGTCGGTAGATAGGGTAGGCAGTCGTAGTTAAATTGGTAGAGTTAGGTAGCCAGTCTTTTTACTAGTAGAGGCAGGGGGTTGTGTGCACCCTGGCGCACTTTAAGCGACATTGTCGCACAACCGGCGAGAGGCATTGCTGCCCATTCCACCGACTCCCCAGAGCAGGCACACAAGTGCGCGGATACGTACGCATACGCACAGGCACACACTCATACAAGAGTATACAGCGGCCCCAAATTTATTTATCGTTAGGCATGTACACTCAGGGGTTGGCCCTCAATGGCGATAACTGCTCGAGCAGAGCCAAGTCGAGATTCCAATTTAGCCACAAATTAATGAAACTGCACTTGGAATCGAGCCTGGGTCGCTGGCACATGAGAGCGCCCCGCTAAACCACTGGGCTACGGCCCCGTAGGTAGCCATGCAGTCAGTCGACAGATGGGTTTAGTAGGTAGGTAAGTTGGTAGGTAGATAGTCAGGTAGGTAGGTAGGTAGGTAGGCTAGTTGGTGGATTAGTAGGTGAGTAATTCATTGAATTTGCTTAATACATTAATAGATAAAAGCGGGTAGAATAGAAAGTAGCAGGTATAAATTTAGGCAGTGGTTAGAAAGACACGCAGGAGAGATAGGTAGAATCCTACTTCTTGTTTAGCGAAGCTAGCTCAATAACCTTAATCCCCAGACTCACCTCTATTTGGCTGGTGCAAGTTGAATGGCTCTTTAATGACCCAATTGACATAGTCAAGGCCCTTCCACAGCTGAATGTTGCGCGCCTCAACCGCGAGCTCTGGGGGCCTGCGGTTAGAGGATAAAACAATTAAAGACAATTTACATGAAGGGTACTTCGAATAGATTGTTACATCTAATTGTACACAGAGAGTACACTGAATGTACACTGAATGTACATTGAATGTACATTGAATGTACACCAAATGAACACCAAATGTACACCAAATGCACACCAAATGAACATCAATGTACACAGAATGTACACCAAATGAACACCAAATGTACACCAAATGCACACCAAATGAACATCAATGTACACAGAATGTACATCAAATGAGCACTAAATGTACATCAAATGAACACAGAAGGTAACCTACCGCGAATCCACAAAATCCTCGCTGTTTTCGAAGCCTCCCTGATCGCCGCCTGCGGCAGCCGACCGCCTGAGCTGGCCGCGGACGCCGCGAGCGATGCGCATCCGCTCGATTGCGCCGCGCCAAAGGTTGCTAACCCGGCGAGCCTCGAGTCGTCGGACTTGCAGCTGGCCGTCGTCCATTACGTGCCAGCGAGGCTGCCGGCCGGCCTGATACTCGACCGCCGAATCGTCGACGATGCCGGAAGCGGCGGCAGCGGCTTCGGCGGCGCCGCCAGCTGACCGGCTGCCGTTGCCGTGCGCTTCAATGGTGTGAAAGCGGCGTAATTTGTGCGGCTTTCCTGCGTAGCGGCGCCAGCCAGACGGTGAGAGAAACGGAGAGAGTGAGAGTGCGTTAGAGTGCGCGGGAGGCCAATGCGGGTCCTGCGCTGTGCAATGTTTTAGTCGCTTAGCGAGCGAGGAGGCTAATATGCTCAAGGTCGTTAAAGGACCAGCAGGGAGGGCACTGAAGGACTAGCAGGTAGGGCACTGATGGACCAGCAGGGAGGGCACTGAAGGACTAGCAGGTAGGGCACTGATGGACCAGCATGGAGGGCACTGATGGACCAGCAGGTAGGGCACTGATGGACCAGCAGGGAGGGCACTGATGGATCAGCAGGTAGGGCACTGAAGGACTAGCAGGTAGGGCACTGATGGACCAGCAGGGAGGGCACTGATGGACCAACAGGGAGGGCACTGAAGGACCAACAGGGAGGGCACTGAAGGACCAACAGGGAGGGCACTGATGGACCAGCAGGGAGGGCACTGAAGGACTAGCAGGTAGGGCACTGATGGACCAGCAGGGAGGGCACTGAAGGACTAGCAGGTAGGGCACTGATGGACCAACAGGGAAGGCACTGACAGACCAGCAGGGAAGGCACTGAGAGACCAGCAAGGAGGGCACTGACAGACTAGCAGGGAGGGCACTGACAGACCAGCAGGGATGGGTCGGTGGATAAAACTAAGATCATGAAAGGCTTGTATTAAAACTGTTAGCTCAGATGTTAAGAATCAAACATGGAAAATGACAACCGCATGAAAGTCCAAAGGCGCACCTTCACTAGCTGAAGATGCGGCCGCCATTGACGCGGCCATCTGATGCTGCTGCTGCTGCAACAGAATTCCCAGATCCTGCCGCGGCCCAGCGGACAGAAATCGCATCAGTCCACGTCGCTTCGTCTTGCCGGCGCCAGAGGACGACGAATCGTCCAGCGATTCGACAACAATGGCCGAGTCCGGGGTGGCGTGCCACGCAGCGCCGGTGTCGTTGAAGTCCACCGTGTCTAGAGTCTCGCTGACGTCGGCGAAATCTTTCGACGTTTCTGCCGTCGTGAACGCCGCTCCTGCGGCAGCACCGGAACCAACGGCTCGGCCGGGGAAAGCGGCGTTGAAAGCGTCAACGTCGCCGATTGGCCGACAGTCGGATGGCCAATCAGCGTCGCCTTGGTCGGTCAGGGGGTGTCGCTGAGTGTCCCAGCGGCCCCAGCACAGGTCGATGCCGCCAAAGAAGGCCAGGCGCTGATCGACAATTAGCAGCTTCTCGTGGTGCGTCCACAATAGGTCGGCGTTGAACAGGTGGTTCGGGTGGCGCAGTATGTAGATGTTGCGCTTGGGACAGCGGGCTTTCAGCATCATCTTGGCGTACCTGAGTTGCCAATTAATTTAATTAGTGATTGCAGACTCTGCAGCACTAAATCTGCGCAAAGGGAAATACTGGCCGTGGGGTCAGTTGACCTCCTGTCAGATTGGCTAGCAACTAAATTTGTCTGCTTTGTGACAAAAGGAGTCCCACGGTCTTAGCTGATGTCACTGAGGTCACTTGACCCCCCCCCCAAGATTACGTAGCATTAAAGCCGGCTTGTCAGTAACAATCCATCCAACAGTCTTTGCGGGGGTCACTTGACCCCTTAGGAATGGCGAGCATCAAAATTAGGCTGTTTTTTAAAAGGCGAGTCCCATGGTCTTAGCTGGGGTCATTTGACCTCCCTTTCGGATTGCTCAGCATTAAAGCCGGATCGTCAGTGACTATACCTCCATAAGTCTTGTCTGGGGTCACTTGACCCCCCTCGGATTGTCTAACATCAAAATTGGGCTTTTTTTGAAAAGGCAAGTCTTAAGGTCTTAGCTGGGGTCACTTGACCTGTCCTGACCCCTTAAGATAGTCTAGCATGAAAGTCAGCTCAGCAACCTACCAGCTGTCAGTGTTGACAGCGAATCGCAGTTCCTTGTAAATGAGGATGAAAATCTTGACCCCAGCGTCTGCCCGCCTCTGCAGCACATTCATGAGCTGGTGCCGGTCCTCCGGGTCCGGCCGCTTCAAATGCAGCTCGGGGTCAGCCACCAATCGCAGATGAAAATCTCCTGTCTGGCCGCTTCCAAAGCTTCGTAGACGTCGGCGAAATAAGCGGCGCCGTCGGCGTACCATTTGGCGCGGCAGGGTCGGCGCGATGGCGCCCAGGCGCACAGCTGCTTGGCTGTTGTGTCGGCAAGGCGCCTCTGGCGCTGTTCGGAGCAAAGACGGTCCAGGGCCTCGGCCAGGCGCTCGTAGTCGCAGTGGTTGCAGCTCAGGGACACCAGCCTTATTTGGGGTGGGTGCGGGGTGTCTGGGACAGTCAATGGGTCTCTGTGCTGTCTGAGGGGTGTCCGTGAGACATTGAAGGGGTGTCTGTGCTGTCTGAGGGTGTCCCTGAGACAATCAAGGGGTGTCTATGCTGTCTGAGGGGCGTCCGTGAGACAGTCAAGGTGTCCGTGAGACAGTCAAGGTGTCCGTGAGACAGTCAAGGTATCCGTGAGACAGTCAATGTGTTTGAGTTTAGTAACTCTGAACTGCTGCATAGGATTTTCATTTTCATTTACATTACAGTACAGGCTTGTAAAATTTTCAAAAACAAGCAGTCTGGTCTACTATAAGTAGACTGTTTAATTATAGAGAATAAAAAAATTTACTCGTATTGTTGACAGTCCCAAGCAATGACAGAAAGATTGAAGCTAATATCTGAGAATTCCACTTTCTAAAAATAGAACTGACTGTAGCGAGAAGTGAGAATAGCTCGCAGGGCTCAGAGGAAACGAGCCTAGATAGATAAAAAAAGCATTGGCATAAATATGCAAGTACCGGAGAACGAGTGCGCACTCAGTAAGACAAATACAGCAAATTAATAAAACTTACAGGCTTGAGTTCTGCAACACGAAGCCGCAGGTGTAGCGCCTAACTGACGGATCCAAGCCTTTTATAACAGACATTGACGAGTCAATCATAAACACTTCCACAGCTCTGGATAGATTATCTTGCAGAAATATTATGCACTGGCTCTTCACCACCATCCAGCTGGAATTGTGGGTGGGGCGATTCTTTATGGGGCTGGAGGGCGATTCTTTATGGGATTGGAGGGCGATTCTTTATGGGGTTGGATGGCGATTCTTTATGGGATTGGAGGGCGATTCTTTATGGGGTTGGATGGCGATTCTTTATGGGGTTGGAGGGCGATTCTTTATGGGGTTGGAGGGCGATTCTCTATGGGATTGGAGGGCGATTCTCTTTGGGGTTGGAGGGCGATTCTTTGTGGGGTTGGAGGGCGATTCTTTATGGGGTTGGAGGGCGATTCTTTATGGGGTTGGATGGCGATTCTTTATGGGGTTGGAGGGCGATTCTCTATGGGGTTGGAGGGCGATTCTCTATGGGGTTGGAGGGCGATTCTCTATGGGGTTGGAGGGCGATTCTCTATGGGGTTGGAGGGCGATTCTTTATGGGGTTGGAGGGCGATTCTCTATGGGGTTGGAGGGCGATTCTTTATGGGGTTGGAGGGCGATTCTCTATGGGGTTGGAGGGCGATTCTTTATGGGGTTGGAGGGCGATTCTCTATGGGGTTGGAGGGCGATTCTTTATGGGGTTGGAGGGCGATTCTCTATGGGGTTGGAGGGCGATTCTCTATGGGGTTGGAGGGCGATTCTTCATGGGATTGGAGGGCGATTCTGCATGGAGTTGGAGGGCGATTCTTTATGGGATTGGAGGGCGATTCTGTATGGGATTGGAGGGTGATTCTCTATGGGGTTGGAGGGCGATTCTTTATGGGATTGGAGGGCGATTCTGTATGGGATTGGAGGGTGATTCTCTATGGGGTTGGAGGGCGATTCTTCATGGGATTGGAGGGTGATTCTCGGTGGAAAGACACAGACGAGGTTAAAAGCGGTTCTCCTGTTACCATGGCTACAGTGATGCAACTCACAGTCGCTTAGACCTGCCGCAGTACAGGTGACAGTCGGCCGAGCAGCTGGTGTCGCCCAGGCTGTCACCGCGTACAAATCTTGCCCGAACCTCCGCCTCGACAATGTTGATGAACGAAACCGAGGAGCCGCCGCCAGACAAGTTGTCCAGACCGCGCACAAAGCTCAGCCTGGAGACGCCAAGAAACCGCAACAGGTGCAAACTGTGCCGCAGAGAGTGCACCCGATCAAGCACCCAGCGCAGTTGCTCCTCGAACGATTGCAGCCGACTGTCGGGCTCCTGATGGCTGCTGTTCTGCCGATCTGCAGCCGGCGATGTTGCGGGCGGAGTCGGCGGCGGCCCCGTCTGCTGAGGCTGCTGTTCGCCTTCGCAGAATTCGTGCTGATGCCGCAGCCGATCGGGCAGGATGAGGGCAGCCCGCAGCAGCGGGTACACCCGGCGCCAATGGTTCAGATTGCGGGTCACCAACCAGGAGTAGCAGCCGTGGGCCAGCTCCACCCGGTAGCGGGTGTCCAGGTCCAGCAGGCGGCGCAGCTGGCCGACTCGGCCGCCCAGGTGCCTGGCCACGTGACTCTGGCCGTGCTCCTGAGCGCGCAGTGCCACAGGAGAGCCGGGCAGGAATGGGCCACCGTGGCCAGCGGCATCGTGCACGCTTAGGAATGGCAAGCAGCCGGCTGCTTCTGGAGACGACATGAGCAAGATAGCAAAGTTTTTGTCAATAAAGAAATCACTACACAAATTTGTCTGAACAAAATGCAGAAAGCATGTAACGTGTAATATATAAATTTATAAAAATATGAAATATATCTAAATCACAAAACATCATCAAAAATTTATGAAGCCATGACTTTGGAAATACCTATTCTTAGATAGGCCCCACTGGCTTCAAGGTATAGGCTGGACTTAGTCTTGATTCTGATTGCAATACAAGCTTTGATTTTGATCTAGATATACCTGCCAACTCCAACTTGGATAAAGAAGTCAATTCTAGGCCTAAAAAGGATAAATTTTAATCCATGGCTGACTAGAAGAAATAGAGAATTCAACTACTACTCATATATAAATTATCTTAGCAACTAGGTGTACAGTGTACACATTTATATTTGGTGCACCAGAAATCTCTTGCAGTTTTTACAGATTCCTTTTTTTTAAATCAATGTATGCTGCTTGGACAAACAGCTGCGTTTAGAAACCAGACACTGTGCAACCTGATTGCGGCCAACCCAGCCACATCATGCGCCAACATCGCAGTTGAGCTTGGGTGCAGTGAATCAACTGTCTGCGATCACTTGCAAACCCCTGGCTTCACCAAAAAGCTGACCAAGTGGGTGCCACATCAGTTGTCACCAGAGAACAAGCAGAAGTGGGTGGAAATCTGCCAGCTGTTTTGGAACAAACATGATCCTTTCATTGACAGGATTGTCACCTGCTATGAAAAATGGGTGCTCCATGACAACACACATTGCTCTGCTGAGTGGTCACGCCTAGGTAAAGCGGTTGGACAGTCAGCAAAGCAGGAACTGCACCCGAAGAAGATCTTGATGACCATGTGGTGGACAACATGTGGCATGCTATATAAACTTCCTTCCACGCAAGCAAACCATCATAGCTGACCACTACAGCAGCTAGCTATGCACTGTACATGAGAAACTGCAGTAGAAGCAGTCATCTCTTGTCAACCACAAAGGTGTTCTACTCTTTCAAGATAATGCAAGGCCACATATGGCTATTTGCACATGTCAAATGCTAACAAATCTCAGCTGAGAGATTCTGCCGCATCCACCGTATAGTCTAGACATCTCCCCATGTGACTACCATCTATTTCTTCTATTGGCCAACTTTTTGGCCAAGAAGAAATTTGCTAGCGACAAAGAGCTAAAGCTGAATATCACGAACTTCTTTGACTCAAAGATTGCTGAATTCTACAAGAAGGGCATACATCTTCTTTTAGAAAGGTGGCAGAAGGTTGTGGATTCTGGTGGCGACTATTTCAATAAGTGAAAATATGCTGAGCTGCAGCTAAGCTGCTTTGCAAGATGTGTTAGTAAAACTGCAAGAACTGTCTAATGCACTGGATAGATGTATAATATATAGAATTTCAAAAGATATTAAGTTTATCTTTAAAATATACTTTCAATATAGCATAGACCTAAATCTAAATAAATATAGATATAGCCTTAATTAATAGTACAATAAAAATATAATGGCTAGGCTTATAAGATTTATATATAAAACGTTATTGGCTTAGAAAATTACAAATATGCTAACCCCTATCTCTCTTATTCTAATACCCCAATGCCCCTACCTAAGTATAAGCCTAGTCTATCCTAATCCAACCAGCTCCTTTTCTAGATATTTAGGCCTAACCTTATGTATGCAATATATATATCAATTTAGTTTGTCTTATCTAAGTGATTACATTATAAATAAATTAGTTTTACAAGTTTTAACATCTTTGACTTTGGTTGGACACATGATATTAAGTTCAGTAATTATCTTAAACTGATTGTTAAGACTTTATTATTAGCTTAATAGCAATAAATTAGCCTTGGTGAACTAAACTAAAAGGAGTTTTTAGGCTAATTCAAGTTAATTATATAATTATATTCTAAATTGTTTTTTAATTGTCAGAAATCATATAATTATATTTTAAACTTTTTTTAATTGTCAGAAATCATATACACATAAACTAACTACTGAATTAACCGGCTTAGAAGTTAGATACTAACGCGCAGAACCAAAAATCTAGGCGCATCTCTAGTTTTACTTGCGCTATCGTTTATATATATTTCCAAACCTTAAAAATAAAGTTAAAAATCCGGTGAACCCAACAGCCGAGTTAAATGCGGGATTCAGTGCGGAATTTTCCGCGTAAAACTAATCGAAGCATTAACGTATTATACATTCTAAACAAACTTAACTGTATCCTTTTTTACTTTCTTTAATAATAATCATTTTTATTCTAAAGCCCATTCAACGCAGAATTCAATGCGGGATTCAATGCGGGATTTCCCGCACTAAACTCAACTTGAGTTCTTAAGCCCGATTCAATGTGGAATTCAACGCGGGATTTTAGCGAAGCATACGCCCCTGATAGAGGCAGAAGGTCGACCGGCACGTCTGAGAGTGGCGGAAGTTGGACCACCTGACTTGGCGGCGCTTGCTGTTCACCCATGACTGGCTATACTTAGCTAGACTTGCAGGTTGGCACTCAACTTAACGCCTACAACAGTTGACCGTTGGTAGATTTACTGTTGTTCTGGTTTCGATTATATGAGTACAATGCGGTATGTTTTTGAGTTCTCGGTTTCTATTGGTGTGAAGCTTGAATTTGAGACTAAACTTGAGACCACAGCAGACTCTCTGAGACTGCACAGTGGTTCTTGCGAGACTATCAGCATGGATATTGTTTTGTTTTCTTTTGCACTATTAGACTTGTGAACCCCGAAATTATAGAAGAACAATAAAAATGTCTGAAATACGTTTTTCGCCTTTCAGGTTACGAACAAGAATATTAAAAAAATGCTCTTATATTTTTTAATTTCAGTAGCAGGGCCGCATGCAAGGAGGCAGGGCAAATGTTTTTTTACTCACCGTTTCAATACATGCAAATTGCGTTAATTGCTTTTATTATTGCATGTATAATCCATTTCTTCGTATTCCTTCGTTTCCAGTTGTCTCTTGCCTCATGACGTGGTGAAATGCTGGTTTTGAATTTGTCGGAGGGCAGAGCGTGGACGGGATTCCGTCCGAGAGGTTCCGCTTTCTGAAGGCGAAGTGATTCAGATGACAAGCAGATGGCGGGTGGTCTTCATTGCCTCCCCTCTGACAAAGAGCTTAAGGTTGGGAAGGTCCAGGAAGGATTTCATGCTAGCAAAGGGCGTAGACGGGGTCGTGCTCATGATAGCTCGACAAGCGCGGCCTTGCATCCTGTTAAGAGCATCAAAAACCCCTCCACCTTTAGGGCACTGTTCCAAATGAAGCCGGCGAAGGAGATGGCCGGTCTCACGATGGCAGTGTAAATCCACCAGAGGCGGCGGGGGTAGCGCCGAAAGCTCTGCAGATCTGCGCGAGAGTCGCGAGAGCTTTGAGGGCTTTGGTTTGGACGTGTGGGGCTCAACTCAACCTGTGGTCGAGGGGGGACGCCCAGACATCTGGTTTGTTTCTCCATGGCAACGGGTTTGCCATAGAGGGAGAGCGATTCGATCCTCCAATTTCGGCGGCTGGTGAACATGATAGCCACGGTTTTAGACTCAGAGAACCTGAGACCGCAGCTTTGTGCCCAGCGCTCGGCACGGTGGATGAAGGCTTGGAGGAGGTCCCTGAGGACCGCGGGTGATGGTCCAGCCACAGTGGCGGTAACATCGTTCGAGTAACCGACCTTCTGAACCGGGTTCGGGTGCGGGCTGCAAACTTGGTCCATGACCATTAAGTTCCAGAGAATCGGGCTGAGGACTCCACTTTGCGGTTCACCTTCTGGACCTCCACAGAGCGGGAGTGTTTCAGGAGGTTCAAGGTGGCAGTACGAAAGGAGAGCATGTACATTATCCAGCGGGTAAGGTTCTCGTGCGTGCCCCGGAATTCCAGTACTCGTAATGCTGGCCTTGAAGAGGTTGCAGAGGTGGTCTAAAACCTGTCAGTTTTAACTGCCTCATGCAAGAAGCCAGGATAAATGTTCAGGTCCCGGTGACTTGAAAGGAAAGAAGGATTTTGCGGCGTGAGCAATCCTCTCTCTGGTAATGATGGTCGAAGCCAAGATCTGTGCGCCTGGAGAGTGGTCCGGTGGGCTTAGCTGTGGTGCGGCACGTGGGAAAGAGCTGGTAAGCATGATGTCCAGCGATTCCCCGGGGTTCTCAGCGAGCCGGCCGTCCGGTCTTTTAAATGACTGAGAGCTTTGAAATTTTTTCGAGGGTGAGAGCCTTGAACACGCGTGAAGTAGGGCGGGTGCCTTCTAACTCCGCGCATTGGCGCTATTTGTCGGACTTGGCTTTTCTGGTTTAACGCTCAAAGTCGCGAATCGCGTCCTGATAAACTGCCAGGTCAGTTGGGTCCTTGTTCTTGCGAGCTTTCCATTGGAGGCACTTTGCCTTGCGCCGGAGGTATCCAAGCGCCGGGTGCCACCAAGAGCGGATTTATTGCTTTTTTAGGCCTTGATTTAAGGCTTCGTGGGCCGTCAGGACGGTCTTGCTGAGCAAGTCTGCAAGGTCATCTACTTCCTGACAGCTAGGTGGTAGGAACGACGGTGGTCAGCTGATCTGTCTGGCATTTCAGGGTTTCCGTGAAAGCCGTCCAGTCAGAGTTCCAGATGTTCCTTTTCCACAGGATGCTAGGCTTTGGGCAAGAGGATGGCAACTGAAAACTAACGAAGCGATGGTCAGACAGAGACTCCTCTTCGTCCCACACCCCCAGTCCTTGACCAGAGGAGCCAAACCGTGGGATCGTTATGTCACGGGTCTCCGTCCATCGCCCGTTGTCGATGATGGGGGTTCCACAACCAAAGTGCCACTGGACTGATCTTGGGCGTTCTTGGGGTTGCTTGGGCGTAGGGTTGCGTGGGCACATTGGTTATTTCTTAAGTGTGCACCTCATTGATTGCTTATCCTCGCGTGTACGTGTATCGTGTACTTTAATCTACGTCGTACCTATTAAATAAATATACGCGTGCGCTGACTAGCAGTCACTCAAGCTTTCTCGTAAAGTTCTAACTTACTTAGCTCGTAACCAGTGGAGTTCGCGTGAGCTATTACACACCAATGTTAAAAAACTCAGTATTGGTGGTGCAGTGGTAAGCAATGAGTTCCTCGGCCTCTGCTGTTGGAAGTATTACTGCCCCAGTGAGTGTTGGGGCGTTGATGTCGCCCGCCACCAGCAGCTCAAACCTATACGGTTAGAGCAGTAGTCCACGAGGGAGGTGAGGGTGGTTACGCACAGGTAAGTGTACCGGGATAAATCCGTACCCTTAAAAACTAAGGCCAAAGGCCAATGCTCCGGAAGGGTGACCGGCGCTACCCAGTCTGTCCATGTGGCCCTAGTGGGACGTGTACCCCTGGGTCGGCTAGTAGGGCAGCATGGAGCTTAAATCTCCAGCCATGCCTGTTCTAAAAGAGGTTGAGCTGGTGTGAAACATCGCAGACTGCAGCTCGTAGGCCTAGTCTGGCTCATATTTCACAGGAATGCTGTACTTACCGCTACAAGCAACCAACTCATTTCTGCGCTCACCTGGATTTGTCGCCAGCCAGGTTGAGCGAAATGCGCCGCTTCCGCCCGTCAGAGCGTTGATGGCGGACCAGGCCCTGCACCATTTGGCGTCGGGTCCAGCGTCGGTGACGGCCTGGATAGCATCGTCAACAGCGGCCTGTTGCCGCTGCAGATAGACAGCTGCCAGAGCCTCCGCCTCGCGGGTTGGCCGCCTGCTGAGACGGAGCCTCTCCAGCTTTGCCCTCGCTTGCATCGCAGGGTTATCCTGCCAGACCGGCTGCCTTTGTTGGGCCGATTGCATCATCGGGATTGCTTGCTCTAACTGCGGCACTTACCTCCGTATACTCAACGCGCCCGCACTTGTTGCAAAGCGCGCTGAAGAAGGCGCTGACGAAATGGCGACGCACCTGGGTGTCCTTGAGTGCACGATAGAAGCTCCGCGTTGGCCGCTTCGGCGGACGGTAAAGCGGATTGCGTAGACGCAGGTCGCAGATGAAAAGCCGATGGTCGGATGAACAGCGGCGTGATGGTGCGGCAGTTGACGGCGCGGCGGCGCTCACGAAGACGCACAAGCACGTGATCGAGCTGTGCCTGGCTCCGTGTCGCATCCCGGCCGCGTGCATTCCTCCGCCTCCGCTTACAGCCCTACAAGTTCGCGAGCCTGCCGACACTGTCATGCCTCTCCAGGAAGTCCTCCAGCGCTTCCGGTGTTGCCGTTCTCGCGCGGTGTCACAAACAGCGACCGCTCGGACCTAGGCAAAATCGCGTTCAGGTCTTCGAGGACGACCTGTGTCACGCTACGCCGTCTCCACCTGCGCCGAGAGCGCTTGAAGAAGACTTGAGCCCCGTCAGGTCGCGTGGCAGGAGGTGCGTACGCGCAGAACAGCTAGGCGAGCGTTCCGCCTCGAAGCCGCGGACATCGACACGAAGCAGCCGGTCAGACAGGGAGATGCAGCGACAGCTCTGCTGCAGCCTCGGTCCGATCAGCGCTCCAACTCCTTCATGGCCTCAGCGCTAGCTGCTCAAGCATGCCCTCTCCGCTAGGCGGCCATGAGAGTTCAGCGCCCCAACCCGAAGCACGTTTGACGTTATCCAAACGTCATTAAAATATAAATTACCTCCAAAACACCGACTCGTACAAAGTAACACGAAGAAAATGCTTTCAACTGAAGTCAGATAAGAACACTGCAGCACAAGTTAGGTTTAGTGCGGGAAATCCCGCATTGAATTCCGCGTTGAATAGGCTTTAGAATATAAATGATTATTAAAGAGAGTAAAAAAGGATACAGTTAAGTTTGTTTAGAAGATATAATACGTTAATGCTTCGATTAGTTTTACGCGGAAAATGCCGCATTAAACTCCGCGTTGAAATGTGCAACACATATCAACGCGGTATTTGATGCGGTTTTTACCGCGCGGAACCAAAGTCGCATACGTTTGTAAGAAACGCCAAAATTTGTGAGATGTTCAAAGTTCAATATTGGGGGAATTCAGTAGTGGTAGTGAGTAGGATTAACAGGGAAATTGTTAGGAAAGATATATGGAAAATACACATTATCGTGTACATGTACATAATATACATATACATGTACCTAAGTAATCTGCGCCCTTCCGTTCAAAATTTTCTAGATCCGTACCACCTGCCCTGGCTTTAATAGACTAAGTTTAAGCACTTATGCACTTATCAAAAAAGATTGATTGATAAGTGCATTTATTTAAAGTTATGGACGTCAAAATATCACCACATAATCATAAATTAGGTTTTTTAAATAGGGTTTTAAGGCTAATAAAGTCATTATCTAGATCTTACTTAGTAATGCTTTATAAAAAGTTGTTTATAACTTCATACATTTGTCCGTCACATATGCTTTGATATTATGCTTCAGTCTTGTACTACTAACGGATTTTTGCGAAGAAACACATTTTCATTATTCCAAGAGTTTTTCGTCAAATTGATTAAAATTATTTACCCAATTCAATTGACTTTTAACTCTAGTTTGTGGTTTGGTAGCCCAACTTTGATGTGCAAACTTATTGATTTGTTGTTAAACGGGGATGGAAAGCCAGGGGCTTACCGTGGATCAGTCCGAAAGGGAAGGGGGCTCTACCGCAAGGATCTGAAAGGGCCATACTGCCAGGGGCATATAGCCTGAGAGGCTACAGATTGGGACCAGAGCTCAGGACTCTGGTGAGAGCCTAGTGAATTGGTGCTTTTACTAGCCCAACTAGCCCAAACCTACGATACAAGACACCGCCAACCCAAAAAGGGGAATCAGGGATGGTGCTAGGACCGAGTCCACCCAGGCATCCATCCAGCAGACAAGTCCTTGGGAGTGCGCAGAAAAAATTGGAATTAGCGAAAAAAGCTTGGGTTACTACTAAAAGCGGTCCGAGAGCGGGGAAACCCCGAAGTCTACGAAAATGGCTTAATTATTGGAGCGAGTCTGGAAGGCTTGTATCTGAGGGCGAGACTCCAGGCAGGAAGACCGTCTACCGGCTACAAGCCCAAGGGTATCGCCTATCCAGCTCAATATTGGAGGCCAGGCCAAGGGGTCGGGAAGGGGCACAAGGGGCAAGAGGACCCGAACTCAGCCGGTATCCCCGAATCGGGCGAACTCATTCCCCAGGACACCAGTCCACTGTCAGGATGAGAGCCAGAGACACTTAGGCAGGGAGACAACCAGAGGAGCCAGCAGATGGACCAAGGACAGCGCAGGATGGACCGGGCAAGGAGGGCAGAGCTCATAACTCCGGAGAATTGGAGCGACAATCTAAGGCCTTACATTAATAAAACCAGTACAGTAATGGGGATAAAAACAGGACGGAGGAGCACCTGAACCCTACTAGCAGGTGGAGGGACCCTGCTTCCCGGGGCTCAGCCTCAGGGCTGGCATCAACTGGGCTCTACCGTACACCTTCGTGAAATGGTCATTCTTTCCTGCAGGGCGGGTACTAGCCACACTGCAGTCCAGAGTACACTCACTCCAGGTACACCCCCCTAAACCAAGGCCGAGGGCCAAATAATTGGAATGCACAAAAAAGAATGGTTGGGGTTATTTTTAGAATGGGCACAGCCCCTCCGGGGCGGACCCTTAGAAATTGGGCTAGCCGAAGCCAGGCCAATCGTCTTGCGCACAACCCTTAGGACAAGCTACCAGAGAGGCAGCCAGGGTAAAAACAGTCAAATACATGTACGCGTATGAACGCATAGTAAGAGTGTGTACCTGTACACAACTCTTTTCGTAGTCACTCGGCCGATGCAAAAAGCAAAAATTTCAGTGTGGCACAATGCACAAATATAGGTATAAAACTCCAAAGTTGGAGCCATAGTAGTGGCTGCCTTAATTGAATTCAAGTTTTGTTTTTTTTTTATTTCAAAGACGAAATTTAGGTCTTGCCATTTTTGGCTGATGAAATTGTTATCGAAACGACTGTTCATGTATACAATGTACATTGAGATGCAAGTTCGTCAAAAAAGAATTCTTAACTTTTAAAACCAGAGTCTCAAATTTCACAAATAAATAAACACTTTAACTCACAACTTTACCCTACAGAAGCAGTATTTATCTTGTATGCATATTGAAAAGCTATAAATCAGAACACATGATGAGCAGACCTGGCCTCCCCTCCGGTATATTGAATACGCCAGTAGTATTTTAAAAGACATTTATTTGTATTTTTAATTTTCATAATCGGCTCAAGAATTTTTTGGAAAAAACAAGAATTGACATACAAACTAGCTATTAGATTTATCAGCAAGCTATCCGTAGGCCTGTGCAAACTAAATAAATGTAAATATTAGCAATCAGTCATCAAAAGTCTAACAGCATTCTAAAATACCTGACAGGGGAACAGTGTGTATAAAAGGCATAACTAAACTTGCACAGTGCGCAAACCAAACAGCCTTGATAAGCTGTCGACCTGTTTGTATTTATTTTCTAGGCAAATTGAAGATCAATCATCAAGACAGGTATCAAAAAAGGTTAATGCAAATGTTTACTTAACCAAAACAACACTTTCAGTCCAATTCACGGAAAGCAAAAAGGGAAATTTTCTGTTGGATAAAAATTTATAGGCCAATAAGACTTACACAAATATATACTTTACGGAAAAAAACAATCTTTTAAACAAATTAAAATTCGGATACACCAATGGTGGTGATTGAGAAAAAAGTACTGTACAGATTAGTCCAAACGCCAGGCTCAGTGTATGAAAACCAATTAATAATTATCCATAGCTACGTAGAAAGGGAAAGCCTGGTTGCTATGACAACCCGGCGGGCTTAGCCGCCGCCAAACACTGATTCGAAAGTTTCACAGCTTGGAGTTTGCAATTCCGTTGCCTTTTGATAGGCCCGACTGTCGGAGTAGAACTGCGCCCGGTGCATCATTGACATCTCTGGCAGGGTGGGGTTGGAGCGGAGTGCTGCGGTGTACCCACAAACTAATGAGTATCGCACTGTTACACTCTATGGGTATCGCACTGTTATACTCTATGGGTAGCGCACTGTTATACTCTATGGGTATCGCACTGTTATACTCTATGGGTAGCGCACTGTTACACTTTATGGGTATCGCACTGTTATACTCTATAGGTATCGCACTGTTATACTCTATGGGTATCGCACTGTTACACTTTATGGGTATCGCACTGTTATACTCTATGGGTATCGCACTGTTATACTCTATAGGTATCGCACTGTTATACTCTATGGGTATCGCACTGTTACACTCTATGGATATCGCACTGTTACACTCTATAGGTATCGCACTGTTACCCTCTATGGATAACGCACTGTTATACTCTATGGATAACGCACTGTTACACTCTATGGGTATCGCACTGTTACACTCAATGGGTATCGCACTGTTATACTCAATGGGTATCGCACTGTTACACTCTATGGGTATCGCACTGTTACACTCTATGGGTATCGCACTGTTATACTCTATGGGTAGCGCACTGTTACACTGAATACACTCTATGGGTATCGCACTGTTATACTCTATGGGTATCGCACTGTTACACTCTATGGGTATCGCACTGTTATACTCTATGGGTATCGCACTGTTATACTCTATGGGTATCGCACTGTTATACTCTATGGGTAGCGCACTGTTACACTTTATGGGTATCGCACTGTTATACTCTATAGGTATCGCACTGTTATACTCTATGGGTATCGCACTGTTACACTTTATGGGTATCGCACTGTTGTACTCTATGGGTATCGCACTGTTGTACTCTATGGGTATCGCACTGTTACACTCTTTGGGTATCGCACTGTTATACTCTATGGGTATCGCACTGTTATACTCTATGGGTATCGCACTGTTATACTCTATGGGTATCGCACTGTTACACTCTATGGGTATCGCACTGTTACACTCTATGGGTATCACACTGTTATACTCTATAGGTATCGCACTGTTATACTCTATGGGTATCGCACTGTTACACTCTATGGGTATCGCACTGTTACACTTTATGGGTATCGCACTGTTATACTCTATGGGTATCGCACTGTTACACTCTATGGGTATCGCACTGTTACACTTTATGTGTATCGCACTGTTATACTCTTTGGGTATGGCACTGTTATACTTAGGATAGTTATACAAATAAAAGATTCACTCACTATAAGACTTCTCCTGATAGCACCTGGACTTGAGCCTGTGCGCATAGTCCTGTATAATCTCAGTCTCCAAATGCTGCAGAGAGCCAGTGAAATCGGAGTCGAAGTTTGGCTTAACAAAATACGGCACAGAATACTGGCTGGTCGCTCTTTGCTGGTTGAATTTTCTGCAGGATTAGGAAGGAATTCGGTAGAAGCTTCTTTGTCAGACAGACTGAAGAATACTATTTCCAATTTTTAATGCTAGAGGCGCGTGGGCGATTCCCTAATGGAAGGGGGCGATTCTCTAATGGAAGTGGGCGATTCCCTAATGGAAGGGGCCGATTCCCCAATGGAAGGGGCCAATTCCCCAATGGAAGGGGCCGATTCCCTAATGGAAGGGGCCAATTCCCTAATGGAAGGGGCCGATTCCCTAATGGAAGGGTCGATTCCCTAATGGAAGGGGCCGATTCCCTAATGGAAGGGGCCGATTCCCTAATGGAAGGGGCCGATTCCCTAATGGAAGGGGCCGATTCCCTAATGGAAGGGGTCGATTCCCTAATGGAAGAGGGCGATTCCCTAATGGAAGAGGGCGATTCCTTAATGGAAGAGGGCGATTCCCTAATGGAAGAGGGCGATTCCCTAATGGAAGAAGGCGATTCCCTAATGGAAGAGGGCGATTCACTAATGCAAGAGGGCGATTCCTAATGGAATACTTGCTCACCAAATAGGCGATTCTTGAAGCAGAATCAATACACTTACACACAAGGCCTAATTAACAATTAAAAAGGCCAATGTAAACAGGATGAAAGCAAAAACAATAGCCAACTGTAACTCACGTGGTCTGCGTGAGGCTGTACCAAGGATCTCGCTGGAGCACTGTAGAGGCAACAGAGATAAGAATTAGCAACAGAATCGGACCCAGCTGCAGCAACACCGAATAGTTGGCCGTCCAGCTGGCCTCTCCCTGCTGGAAATCCTGACTACTGTACCGGTAACCATAGTGACCGAACGAGTGCTGTTGCTGCTGCTGTTGCTGCTGCCGTTGCTGCTGTCTGGCCCGCCGTCGGACTTCCCTACTGGGGAAGCCGCCGCCAAAAAACATGTTGAAAATCTCTTCGGCCGACACGTCCGGTTCGAATGTCGACTCGTAATAGAAGCCGCCATTGCTAGCGCTGTTGCTATGGAAACCGCGACGCCTGGCCGCGGCGCTAGAGCTTTGTTGAGCACTCTCCGGGCCGAACAGGTCGTAGCGTTTGCGCTTCTGCGAATCGGACAGCACGCTGTAGGCGTTGCCGATAGCCTGACAGGGGGGGGGGGGTAATTCAATTTCAAACAGTCATGTGCAAGATAGGCTACTGACAAAAGTAGAAAGTAACGAGTGGGATGGTGGGCTGGTTAATAGTAAAAAATCAACAATTTCTGTTAGATTTGATTTCCCTTTCTCCTTAGGAGAAATTATTTTCACTGTTAAATCAAGTATACTATCTTAAGCTACTTCCGAATTTCAACTCAGTAGTATGATCTCTCCTCACTCCCCACTCTCTACTGGCTCATTTATCTGCCAATCGTTCGCGCCATTCTATGCAAGTCCTGCGCCCCCTCCCACCCCAATTTATTTTTTGCCCCCCCCCCATTGCTCGCGTCCTGGCTGGAGTGGGGTTAAACTGCTAAAACGTACATAACCAAATGTACATTGTTTCTGCACTGAAAAAGGTGTCACGTGACTGGCTTTCTCTTTTAATAAAAAAGTAGTGTCCAAAACATTAAATAGTAAAAAGCCTGCCTTGAAGGCCTCGGCAGCCCCGGGCGCCTTGTTCTTGTCCGGATGAAATCGAAGCGCCAGCTTCCTGTAGGCCCGTTTCAAATCCTCATCGCCGGCGTCCTTAGCAACGCCTAAGATAGCGTAATAGTTGGCGGCTTGTCTGATTTTGCGCACCTCGGCAACCTGACAGGATAGAAAAAGGTGCACTTTATTTGCAAATAAATAATGTGGATCAGATAGGAGTTTGAGATAGAGACAAACTCAATGTTTTTTTAAAATAAAAACAGTAGTAAAACAGTGAGAGATTCAATTTAGACTACTGAGAAAAGTAGACGCATACAGATTTGAATCGTCAAATCTCTCACATAGCCCGCCATAACTGACGGCAGGCTTAACTTAAATCAGCATTCGATTCCCAAAAGAAATTCGATGTATCTGCAGTCCGCTGATGTCTCAGTTATTCTCGGGATTATGAGGACACGTGTTGCTTGCTTTACAGTAACGTATTTTCTGCTTTCCTGTTCTCATGTTCTGTGGTTCTTCTGTACTCTTGTTTTCTGGTTCTCAGATTTTTGGGTTCCTGTCGTCTTGTTATTTTGTTTCCTCGTTTGTTAATGCAACTTTGGTTAGATTTATTGACATATTCTCTTTAAGCTGATAAATATACACGTGTTCGTCTTACCTTAAATCAGCCACATTTAACCCCGCTAAAGCCGAGTTTCCAGTCCCTTCTTTATATGGTAAATTTATATCGTAGAAGTCCCTGCTTATACAATAGATAAGCCAGAAAGAATTGCATTATAAATCAAAGGATGCACGCGAGGTTGCTGCGACACAATGATTTACTTTAAGGACTGTACTGCTGTACAAGACAATAGGCTCTACGAGGGGAAGAGAGCAGCAACCACCCCTCCGGGCTCGAACCTGCTCATCCGTGTAGTTCCGCTCCACGCGGTGCCCGGACGCCGCCGAGGCCGGAGACGTCCTCGATTTCGACGACGTCGACGAGGCGGAGGTTGGCGCCGCGCCGCCAGACGGTGCAGCCGACGGTTGGCGATGCCGTTCAGCGTCGGCGGCAATTTTCTGTACCAGCTTCTGCGCCTCATCAGACGGATAGAGCCGGACTGCTTTGTCCGCAAATCTGGCCGCCTTAGCGAAGTCGGCCGCCGACAGGGCTGACCGAGCAATGGCCAGGCACTTGAGGCTTTCGTCTCGGTTGCCTTCCATAGCGACAATGCCTTATTATAATTACACTGCGGTATGTGGTTGCTTGGACTCGTCTGCTTCTACTGATAGTAGTCTGTCAAGGTATTTTGGTGCATTAGCAGACGGACAAGCCAAGAAACTTGTTGCCATGCATGGACAAAAAATAAATTCTAAGCAATTCATTAGATCTATACAATAAGTATCTTAATAGCCTAGGTATTTCTATCCTTTAAAAATGGGATACAAATTGCAAACTAACATAGGCTCTATTTATAAAATTTTCCTAGCCTTATTCTATGATTGAATTCTTTGAAACATTTTATGGCTAAAATAAGTTATACATTTTTTATTGCTAAATAATTTGCTAGGCCTAGTATTAGATTATGATCATTTGGTCCTAGGCATCATAGTAAATTAACATATAGTTAGTATAAAATTCCTACTTATAATATGTGTAATATATAGCAAAATAAGACATTTTGTATAAATTGATATAAAATAACAATTTGTTGCTTTTCAGTCTAATATAAAATTCAACATGATCTCTACTATAGGCCCAATACTATATAATAATGTTCTGCTGCAATAACAGCTATGGTTACAAGAGATTATGAGTATACTATCAATAAATTGTCTCTAGTAAAAGTAGATGTTTGGCTTAGGTAAATCACTTCTTATGCCTATGTAATACATTTAATTAATCTTATTGTCAAAAACATGTATATCAAATAATATATTCTATTAATAATATATTTTTAAATATATATCTTAACTTTATCTCATATATAGTGAGTGCTTTGTAGCTTTTGTTTATTTAACAGTCATAGTGTCTCTCTCTGCTGTACTATGCATGCATAACCCCCTGATTTCTACTAGCTATGCAACTTATTTTTTTACTAAAAATTCAACTTACCTATGAAAGAAACCTAGGCAAAAGGTTATGTTATTTTAGGTAAATGGCATAAATAACTTTAAGTGTATTATTAAAACTAAATGCCACATCATCTAATTAGCACTATATCTATATTTTATTGGGTAAACATTTATATGACTCACCTTGGTTAGGTCCCTTGCCAGCTGGCTGGATTGGCTAGCTTGGCTAGGTGCTATGCATGTGTGTCATACACTAGGTCTATTTTGAAATTTACCCTCTGTTGTACAAAAATACCCCCCCCCAAATTATGATACAAGTATGGTCTACAAATTTAATTGTTCTAGTGAAAGAGCATTTCCTAAATGGGAAAGGCCAAATGACACCTATACACAAGAGTCAAAGAACATTAGTAACAAAAAACTTTGCCATCAATAAACATCTGCTTATCTAAAAAGGTTGCTATGATCCTAAACTGCATGAAATGATCAAGGCTATAGAATTTTGAATGATGGCAATTTAGCTTATTAGAGGCTATTTATAGTAGGCCCAAAAACTACTTTAAACATTTAGCTCACCATTGGGAGTGGGAGCTAGTTAAAAATATATATTTTCAATTCACTTAAAAAACTAGACTAGATTCATTTGATATGTACTATGCCTTTCTAGCCAAAACTTTTGTATTCAGCTAAGCCAGTTTTCAGTTTCAATGGTTAGGTAACAATGTTTCAATAGGAACAATTTTATCTTTTTATTTAATTAAATTTAATTAGTCCTAACCAGTGGCGGATCTAGAGTTTCATTTGGAAGATAGTCCAAGTCCCATGACTTACCAATATTCATAAAGGGGGGGCAAATTTAAATGAACTAAAAAGAAGATATCAACTGCCACTGCTCATTGAACAACTAAAACAAAGACAAGTTTGGACAAAAGATGAATATAGATTTTGATAAAGAATAATAGTAAATAGGCATTCTACAACAATTACATTGCACATAACCTATAACCATTTAAAGGAGATCAAGTGTAGATATAAGAAGACTGAAGAAAATGGATCCCTGCAAAAATATGAAACCCAATCTCATTGACTTAGATAGATCATACAAAGTTTGAATAATTACAAGTTTTGAATTTAGTCTATATAATAAAATTGCATATTTATAATCAAGCAAAATAGACTAGGCCTCTATAGACTTTAGACCATATCTGAATATTCAACAATTTAATTGCCTCATTAAAGATATAAACACAATAGAATAATTTAACCTCCTAGCTTAAACACATGAACATTAGATACAATATACAATTCTCTATTAGATTCTATAAAATCTAATAAAAAAAACATATCACATAAGTGTACAAATGAAATTTCTTTTAGAAAGGGGGATATTTTATATAGACTTCAGTTGTTTATAGTTTCCTTTTCTTTAATACTCAATAAATGAGCTATATAAAAACTGAGTATAGCATATCCAACTTTCTAACATATATAAATTATAATATTTTATAGTCCTCTTTGATATTTTAGGCTTAAAAGGTAGAGTTTATAATAGTGTTCTGCCATAGCCATAGCTACGGCTATGGGATCCTATGGCAAATATAGTAAAATAGGTAACTACGGATATGCCTATAGTAGCTAGCTGCTCTTATGGCTACGACTATGGAAATATGGTATTTGCTGTCATATTCTGTAGATTCCCATAGCTATAGTTATTAATTTAAACAAAGATACTTCAGTAAACTATATTATCAACTTAGAAAATTATAGAATATACCTAATAAAATACAATAAAATACTAGCAAACTCTAATTTTTATAAATATGAAAAAGTTTAGAATTAGTACTTTCAGCAAGAATGTTGATTACACTAAATACTAATAGACAAAAATATAAAAAGTTGATAATTTGAGAAACAAATATTTTTTTACCAATAAATTTTCATTTAATGAGTCTTTTTACCTTAGCAAGGGTGTAAGATTTATCAAATAAAATAAAAAACAACAAAATAACTCAAAATCTTATTGGAGTTTCCATATAGCAATGTCTATAATAGATAAAAATAAATTGGCTATAGTATGGGCCTACAACAAAAGAAAATATTTTCTTTTATAAATTGTTTAAATTTAGTAAAAAGTTTTAACATTGCCACAATCAAGGTGGTAGATTTCATGCAAAATTGTGGCATACACAGAGGAATTTTCTCGGGCACATAGTGCACACAGCGCGCCACACTTGGTGCACAGTCTATACTAAAAAATTTTCTTAGTTCACACATAAAGTGTGACATACATAAATGTGTACTTGCTCCTTTTTAAAATATACAATCTACCTAGGCCTATACTAAATAATTATACTATGCCAGTATGCCTAGTAACTTTTACAATAATTGGTAATTTTCTTACAAACATAAAAGACTGCTCAAAGTTCCAATTTAATTCATTTTGAATAAAAACAAAGCAATCACAAGTGATAAAATCTAGGACTAGGAGTAGAGTAGGGGCCTAACAATAAATCTATTCATGTGCAATTTGTAGATTCTGGTTAGCGCCAAAAGAAATAAGACACGCACAACCACATATTCGGGCACCGGCAATGCAGTGGGTTTAGTCAGAGCTTATATTCCTATTGCCGCAAAGGCACTATTATAAAAAATTAGGAACTCATAAAAGTTGAGATTCGGTGACGTGCAGGCAGGACTTTTGTCACTCAATTTTCCAGGAAAGAGTGAGTGCAAGTGGCACTCCCAGAATTAAAACTATAACAACTTTTTTACAATCTACGGATAGCAAGCAATAATGTTTTAGATAAATTTTGTTTAATTTCCTAACTGCTGCTTTCTGTTTTGTAGTGTTATAATTACTTTACTACAATTTTAATACTGAAAATCTTGAAACGTTTTTCGTTACTTTAGTTTCGATTTCAAAAAAATTGCTCGCGCGCCATATTTTCTTTTGCTAAAGACTGGAAGAACATCAGATACTTTTGTCTGTGTGGTCAAAATGCATAATGCACTATATTGTGTGTCAATCTGAATCTGTCAAGGATGCTCACTGCATTAATACATAAATTCAACAACATAATTAATGAGAGATCAAGGAACCAGAAATTCTCGAGAACTCCATTTTCTACCCCCTGGTTAAATCTACATTAACAAATTAGTATAGTTTCCGTAATTAATGCATATGCACAACTGCCAGAGTCTTTGTTTAAATAAAGAAGCCACGCAAGACCCAGCAGTTCGTTCGTCGAGCAAGCTGCTGATCGAACTCGCTCATAGTTATAGTCGAGAGGATCAACGAGACAACTGCAGTGAGCCCCTAAGGATTCTCTCACAAATCGTCACTGTATTTACAGTATATATAGTGATCGGCGATGATTGACCGAGACTGCAGCGTTCGAGAGCTAATGATTCTTGCGCGGGACGTACGTATATACATATGTACGTGCACTGTACGTGTAAACCGATTCAAAATGGAATAGTGACGTAGCCAACGGACTACAGATCGAGCTACATGTAGAGCTATATAGAGCTATGTAGAGCTATACATGTACCTACATCTACCTAAATATACTAAATCTCTAATATTTGTTTGTATGTCCATAACGCTCTAGTTATATACTAAACTTAAGCATATTTTTACATTAGATACTGTAAATGCGGTGACGATGAATTGAAATTCGGGTATACTCATCTGTTCAGGTTTAAAAAAATGGAGTAATTTAAAAAAATATTTTTTTAAAAAAATGTTTCATTAAAAAAATGTTTTATAAAAAATCTTGCTTCGAAATGCAAGCCAATATCTTCTCTGCTGATGATATGATGATGTCCGCTGGTTATAATTAAGTTAATTTTGCGCTTAAACTTAAAAATGGTTTCTGGCATCTCAATAGGAATAAATAATGTGAAAACCTTACGTCCACGACACCTCATCTACGTAAATCAGTATTTTGTAATTTTGTATAAGTACGGTATGTTGCACAGATGTATAGTTAGGTATTTCGCACTTAAACCCATTTTATGCAAGCTACGAGTAGGTGCTGCATGCTCAGCTCAAAAGAATTATAGTTAAAGGCACAGTTTAAGACCAAAATAATTACACTGCGGGACTACTACAAGGCTAAAGGTTCGCTTTGTTATACTGTGTATGTTGCTATGAGATAGCTTGTGTAATATTTCGAACGAAAGTCTGATTAGAATTTTGTAAATGTACGTTTACCAGGGCTCTATTTTAGCTTAACTCATGGCTGACACGATTCCAGCAAATATTTCTCCTTTGTATCCTTTGGCAAATGCTAAAGGCACTGACTTATTGTGCGAGCTTTGTCAAAAGCCTGCTTTCATTCAATGCTCGAAGTGTCGGGTCACATACTACTGGTAAGGTTTCTGGTTTTGTCTTTGTGAAGGCTAAGGCTTGGTTTCTGTTCATGTAATTTATGGAAGCATTAATTATATCTAAGTTTTTCATTTGAGACTGTGTTCATGCACTCAACATAGGGGGGGGGGGCTACTTCCGATATTTGATAGGCCATGCTTCTAACTTTGTAATAATTCTAAATGTATGCGCACATCTTTCCAGTCAACTTTAGTGTAAAATATTCCTCTAAATCATAGAAACTCAAACTTAAGTAAATAATTATTTTCAAAGTTGATAGTCATATAATTTAATTTAATTTTTCATACATTTTTTAAAGCAGAAACATTTCTTAGCCGAGACAAATTCCATATTAGTAGTGTAGCATATATAATCTCTTAAAATATTATATATCTATAATATCTATATCTATCAGATATAGATATTATATATAAATATAGATATTATAGATATATAAATATATATCTTTTGACACCTTGCAGTGTTAAATAAAAAGTAAATCTAAATGCAAACCTAGATGTAAATTTATTAACTTTCTTTTGAATAAATTTATTAAAAATGCCTGAATGTTTACTCTACTCTTTATTCAAACTCATATAAAAACTTGCATTTGCTAATTTAAAAGTTTGGTTTCTTAAAGAATGTTTACTCTTTTCACTAGTTTTCTACTAGCACTTAAATTTTTTGCAAGGCTTTGTAAAATCCGATAGAAATGCTAAACGAACATGCTTATGATTCCGCAAATCTCACAACTACTTTTGAGCCCGAAACAAACGCCATGGATACTTAGTCATATCCCTTTTCCTCCCCGTTCTCAGCGGCCCCGAGCACCAGCGCGCGGACTGGATCGGCATCCACGCCAAGATTTGCGACGAGTTAGCGGTGCTGCGCAAGCCGGTGCCCTTCCTGACCTCGGAGAAGGACAGGCGGGAGAAGCGCGAGGAGCTGATCCAGCAACAGTTGCGCATGATCGTCATCACCCGCACCACCGGTCAGAAGTTGCTGTTCGAGAATCACTTCGAGGAGGCCGTCCCAGCCGCTCTGCAATCGTTGAAGTTCGCCATCGATGTGCACGGCAGCAGCAGCGTGGAGCTGGTGCCGTCTTACCTGATCCTTGGTGAGGCCAGCATCGGTCTGCAGCGGCTCAGCCAGGCTGAGGAGTACCTGTCCCAGGCTCAGTGGACTGTGCTGAAAACTGACAACCCGTCCAACGCCATCAAGTCGCAGCTGCACAGAAATCTAGGCCTGCTGTTCTCCGCTAAAGGCGATTACGGTCGCGCCCTGGAGAACCTCGCAATTGATGTAAGCAATCGGGTAGCAACTGCAATCACGGGCCACTTTAGCTGTAAATTAAGGAGACACTAAGGGAGACACTGAGGGAGACACTGAGGGAGACACTGAGGGAGACACTGAGGGAGACGCTGAGGGAGACACTGAGGGAGACACTGAGGGAGACACTGAGGGAGACACTAAGGGAGACACTGAGGGAGACACTGAGGGAGACACTGAGGGAGACACTGAGGGAGACACTGAGGGAGACGCTGAGTGAGACACTGAGGGAGACACTGAGGAAGACACTGAGGAAGACACTGAGGGAGACACTGAGTGAGACACTGAGGGAGACACTGAGGGAGACACTGAGGGAGACACTGAGGGAGACACTGGGGGAGACACTGAGTGAGACACTGAGGGAGACACTGAGGGAGACACTGAGGGAGACACTGAGGGAGACACTGAGGGAGACACTGGGGGAGACACTGAGGGAGACACTGAGGAAGACACTGAGTGAGACACTGAGGGAGACACTGAGGAAGACACTAAGGGAGACACTGAGGGAGACACTGAGGAAGACACTGAGGGAGACATGCGCTTACTGTCAAATTTACTGACCATTTTCCCGCAGATCTTCCATGCCTCAGACGAATACGGCACAGAGGACATCCGCGTGTCCGGTGGCTACTTCAGCATGGCAAATATTTTCATGTACAAGAACAAGCAGGAGATTGCCTATGACCTGTTTGGACGGGTGAGTCCTGCTCTGGTGCACAGGGATCTTGAAGTGGCTGTAATGGGTGCTGGCGCAACTCCTGCATGGCAACCTAAGCATGCCTAGCTATGTACCTATGTGTCTGTAGTGGATTCAAGACATGTAATCAGCATAGATATTGAGCGTAATTTACTTGAAAATCATATAGCTGGGGCTGTTAAAGGAAAATATAGACTGGGACACGTCGGCTTGCAAACCTCTGGCTAACAACGTTTCTAATAAAATAAAGGCATTAATTAAGCAACCTCACCTATCCCGACTGCTCACTCTCGCAGGTAATTGACATCTGGTACGACCACCTGTGGCGCATTGTCCAAGCCATGACTGCGCCGCCCGACATTCCAGACGGCCTTGGCGAGGTTGTGGCCGAGATTACCCAAGAGGAAAAAGAGCACCTTGGTGAGCGATGGTTGACAACTGTACTTGCTGGGGCAGGTTGCAAATACTAGCAGCTGTAGCCTTCCTGCGCGATGCACAGACAATTGTACCAATTTAGCGTGCACTTTTGATGTGAAGTAACGGCTTCATTGAATTCCTGGGATCAGTGGGGAATTGGCAGTAAAATTCGTGACGACTGTATCCCTTCTTGTTTATAAAAAAGTAACTGCATCCCCTCTTTCTTGTCTATCCACGGGAACTGCATCCCCTTCTTCCTTGTCTATCCACGGGAACTGCATCCTCTCTTCCTTGTCTATCCACGGGAACTGCATCCCCTCTTCCTTGTCTATCCACGGGAACTGCATCCTCTCTTCCTTGTCTATCCACGGGAACTGCATCCTCTCTTCCTTGTCTATCCACGGGAACTGCATCCTCTCTTCCTTGTCTATCCACGGGAACTGCATCCTCTCTTCCTTGCCCATCCACGGGAACTTCCACTTCCATAAAAAGCATGATTATACGTGTATAACAAAATCCTTGAAATAAGTTTTGTCGCTAAACCTGCCTTATTTTAATGTAAAACCATATCAATTTTTCAAAACCTGTTTCAGACGCGTTTTCGGGTAAGTCTTTAGCCCCAATTAGCAGTTAATTTCTCAACCAACCTCGAGTTTGCCATTTGAAGAAATATTCAAAATGTCACTTTGAGAAATGGATATAAAGTAGGAAAACTACAGACAGTATTTTTAGTTTTTAAATAAAACTTGATTTATTGCCCTCTTTATTATACAGAAATATTTTTATCATACCTACAGCCTATTTTAAGTTTCATTTTCCGTTACGTTCCACTTTTCATACTGAGTGAACAATCATCTGTTTGAATTGATAAATTCTATAGCGCTTCTACCGCACTACTGCCCGCTTATTTTGTTTACATTTTTTTATTTTGACCCCTACTGTAGTTAATAATGTTATTTGTTATACAGGATGGCGAGATTAAAGTAAGTGATTGGGAATCTACGCTCGTGTTATCAAATTTATTGGCTTTATTTTAATAGTAACTTTAAACGGCGAAAGGTTTCATTTTTCCCTCCAAGCCTACAACCCATTTAGTCTACTAATAGTAGAAAAATAAGAAAATTGAGCTATTTTTTAAAGACCCACAAAACAAGACAAAAAAGCGAAACTTGTAATTTTTTATTCACTGATCCAGACGAGGCCCAGCAGGCGGAAGCGCTGAAAATCCTGCACTCCATCTACTCTCTGCTGGTGGAGACCTCAGAGGCAGTCGATAGCGGCTCCGAGGCCGAGTCTGTTTGGGAGAGTCGGCGAATGTACACGGCCAAGACGGCGCTGTGCCTGCTGATGCTGTACTTTGTGCTTGGCGATAGGGAGAAGGTATGGGGTGCCACTTATCAGGGTATGGGGTACCACTTATCAGGGTATGGGGTGCCACTTATCAGGGTATGGGGTGCCACTTATCAGGGTATGGGGTGCCACTTATCAGGGTATGGGGTGCCACTTATCAGGGTGTGGGGTGCCACTTATCAGGGTATGGGGTGCCACTTATCAGGGTATGGGGTGTCATTAACAGGAAAAAGATTCCTTTTAGTGAGATAGGTACCATTATCACTGAGGTACATATTGTTATGACTGAGATGGGTGCCATTATGACTGAGATGGGTGCCATTATGACTGAGATGGGTGCCATTATGACTGAGATGGGTGCCATTATGACTGAGATGGGTGCCATTATGACTGAGATGGGTGCCATTATGACTGAGATGGGTGCCATTATGACTGAGATGGGTGCCATTATGACTGATATAGGTGCCATTATCACTGAGATATATGTCATTATGACTGAGATAGGCGCCATTTTCGTCAAGCTAGGTGCGGTGCTATCATGACAGTTAAGATAATGAGTGCAAAGCATGGGAATCTAGCGGTGAAAGAATACGTCTAGATTTATAAAACAATTTTAATTGTCCAGATTGGCGAGTTCGACTCCAAGACAGCGGAGCTGCTGGCGGCGGCCGGTCTGGGCGACTCGCCACAGTCAGACGAGGATGCGACCGGTATCGCTGAACACTACAGGCACATCCGGGCAGCATTGCAGTAGTCGATACTCAAAAGACTGTTTTGGTTGGACTGTGGGCCTTCCTAAGTTCATTTTTATTGTTTTCTAACTGAAAATAAAGTGAATGGATTAGTTTCAAATTTGGAATTTAATTACATGTAATGAGCTGTGTCATTTTTACTACTTACACGATTCGTAAGATAAGTAGTGCAAGAGAAAAGTGACGTGGTATGTACGAGCAGACTTTTTTATTTCTGGTATAGTTGCTTACACCTTATTTGCCTTTTATGACTGGAATGAAAAATATGTTCAATGTTTAATCCGATTCCAAATGCGCTTTTAATTTTTCCCTCTTACTCCCTAAACTTTAAAACTCCTTGAATGTACTTTCAACTCTAGCCCATTGCATGTACTTTCAACCCTAGCCCATTGAATGTACAGCTTCGACTCTAGCCATTTGCTATAATCGTCGCTGACTGGCTGCCTGGCCGATAAATAGCTCGTAGTCCACCCACCTCCTCCAGTTTCTTTATCATCGACTTCCTCCAAATCGCTGATTGGCTGGCTGTACAAGCTCCATAGGCTGAATGTACACTCTCTGTCCCTTTTCACAAACCCCACTCCCCCATCGCCTGCCTTATCTGAGCTCTATCTTGAAGTAGTTTAGCTATCTAAATATCTCAGTTCACTTTAAACAAAATTTTACGATTACCAATCAGTTGACAGTGTTGGATTGCTGGCTTCAAAATTTAATACTTTTTTCTGCCTATATCAGCGGAAGTTAAATAAATTTTGCGTAGTTAATTTTACTAGCTGACAATATTCTTAAAGTACATTGTTCCCTTTTCTTTATTTTTGTTCCTTTTTGTAAATTCAGTTTTCAAAAATATACGGCAGTAACAGAGAATTTATTAAAATATTCATATATTTGATGCGTAAAAATGCACATGTGCTGTCATTCACAGCTTTTGGAAACTGTTTTTTTCACTGTGTAGCTGAGAGAGGTAAAGAAAAGTTCTCTCTTTAGACACTTTAGAGAAAGGAACATCATTCCAGCAGGTGAGACATTGTCTATTTAGTGCTTGGGTTGACATGGGTTGATGAGGCTGAGGACATGCGTTGATGAGGCTGAGGACATGGGTTGATGAGGCTGAGGACATGCGTTGATGAGGCTGAGGACATGGGTTAATGAGGTTGAGGACATGGGTTAATGAGGTTGAGGACATGCGTTGATGAGGCTGAGGACATGGGTTAATGAGGTTGAGGACATGGGTTAATGAGGCTGAGGACATGCGTTGATGAGGCTGAGGACATGGGTTAATGAGGTTGAGGACATGGGTTAATGAGGCTGAGGACATGCGTTGATCAGGTTGAGGACATGGGTTGATTGAGGCAATTGAATCCTTTTTACCTTAACTCAAAGAAATTTGAATTGTCAAAATTGAAATCAAGTCTTATTAAATTTGTACCCGTAAAAAAGGTGCAACGCGCTGGCAACTTGAAATTTGGCTGTATATTTGAATTTTTATTCAGTTTTTACAGGATGCAAACTTATTGCTCTACTGACAGTAGCGTCTGTGCTGCTTGAATTAAAACGGAAATTTATCACGAAATTTGTCTCGTGTACTGATAAAAAGAAATGAGCCATAAAGATAGACACCGTTTTTAAAAGATAAAAGTCTTTAATTAGCACGGGTAGTGGTTTGTACTTTAAACAGAGGAGTACAATAAATACGGCTCAGGACGCAATTGAGCAACTTAAAAAGATTTTGGTAAAGCATTTGGCCGGGATTTAAAGTACATAGAGTACGCAGAACGGGCATATTCATGTTATAAAAATATTGAAAAATCGCTGGATAACAAAATAATATAAAATAGATTAACAAAATTACTTCAAAGTAGTATAAAACAAAAATTCACCGTGTGCAGTTTACAAACTCCATAAAGCTTTTTCTCAGCTTGAAAAATGCTACTACTATAAGATTTATTTGGAAGAAATAAGAGGCAAAATGTAAAATCAATTCCTATAGGGTACGGCTATACACTTGCTGGTCTCTTAGTTCTCGATTAAATAAATTTTAGAAATTTCGCATAATGAAGTCAAAAAGGTGTATCGTACGGAAGTTAAAACGGATTTTCATTCTACACTAACAAGTTTACACTAACCTCTGGGATCTACACTAACAAGTTTACACTACCCTTTGTGAGGCTTTGTAAACCGGTTCAGGCCATTTGTCTTGTCTTGTGATACAAAACATTATTTACTCCAAACAATGGAGCTTTCTGAGTGATTGAGCAACCAGCATTTCGGCTCTGGCTTCTCAAACCCGATGCCGCATCTCCAGCATCACGGGCACGCCTCGAAGCGGCTTGAGCGAGCCCACCTGAACAGTGTGAAAGCACTGATCAGCCGGGTAGGTGAGCTGGAAGGCTCTGAGCAGGTGAGCCACAGTCAGGCGGGCCATGAGCATCGCTAGGCGGTGGCCAGCGCAGGCCCTCTCACCGAAGCCGAATGGCCCATAGACCAGGGCGGACGGCGGCGGCCCCTGGGCGGCCAGGAAGCGGTCCGGCTGGAACTCGGCACCGTCTTTGAAGCAGAGCAGGTGAGTGGCCTGCAGGGACAGGTAGATTGGGTAGCCGGGCGGAACCAAGTGGCCACCAATCTCCACGGGCCCCGTGGCCTCGGTTGCCACCCGGGCCACTATTGGGGCTGGCGGATAGAGTCTCAGGGCTTCCTTGACTGCGGCCTCCAGATACGGCATCTGGTTGAGCTGCTCCAGCGTGATGTGCGAGCTGGAGTTGAAGGCGGTGCTGCTTTTGCTTAACCAACATGGGGCACAGCAACTCTTACTGTTTGAATAACTAGCTAACTAACTAACTAACTAACTAACTAACTAACTAACTAACTAACTAACTAACTAACTAACTAACTAACTAACTAACTAACTAACTAACTAACTAACTAACTAACTAACTAACTAACTAACTAACTAATTAACTAACTAACTAACTAACTAACTAACTAACTAACTAACTAACTAACTAACTAACTAACTAACTAACTAACTAACTAACTAACTAACTAACTAACTGACTAACTAACTAACTAACTAACTAACTAACTAACTAACTAACTAACTAACTAATTAACTAACTAACTAACTAACTAACTAACTAACTAACTAACTAACTAACTAACTAACTAACTAACTAACTAACTAACTAACTAACTAACTAACTAACTAACTAACTAACTAACTAACTAACTAACTAACTAACTAACTAACTAACTAACTAACTAACTAACTAACTAACTAACTAACTAACTGACTAACTAACTAACTAACTAACTAACTAACTAACTAACTAACTAACTAACTAACTAACTAACTAACTAACTAACTAACTAACTAACTAACTAACTAACTAACTAACTAACTAACTAACTAACTAACTAACTAACTAACTAACTAACTAACTAACTAACTAACCAACTAACTAACTAACTGACTAACTAACTAACTAACTAACTAACTAACTAACTAACTAACTAACTAACTAACTAGCTAACTAACTAACTAACTAACTAACTAACTAACTAACTAACTAACTAACTAACTAACTAACTAACTAACTAACTAACTAACTAACTAACTAACTAATTAACTAACTAACTAACTAAGTGATGAAAATCGGTCAATTAAATGCAGTTTACAACTACAATTAAGTAGAGGATGCTTCAACCTCGGCGAGTTTCGTTATTAGGGCACATTGGCCACAGCTGCCTGAACACTGTAGAGAGGTGCCCGTAAAAAAACAAAACTGAAAGAGGTGGTCTGGCAACTCTTCAAATGTGTATTTTTAGCTAATTATAAAAACATCACGCATCTCGACAGAGCAGGCTGCAACTGCCAATGTGCATCCAATGTGGAAACTTGAAGGGCAAGCAAATTAAGGGCTCAATAGCAACGCGACGCGAATCTGCGTTGCTAAAGTCGCAATTTCTGAAGCCATATGGCCAGATTCATTAAGTGCAACCCTGGGTGACAAATAGAGGACGCCAATTTTCGGATTTTTGTAAAAGCTTTTACGTTTCGCAATTTTTTTTTGTCCCGAATCTGATAAATAGGTTTATAATTTTAGCATCGCAATGCTTTCAATGAGCCGTACATTTCGTTATTCTGAAACAGCTATTTTTAACAACAATATTATCGATACTGCTTTCGCTTAGGGTATGACACTAGAGAAATTATGGCAAAACAATTGGGATCTCACCTGATGTCCGGACTGCAAACTGAATCAATTTCATTGACAATTTTCTCCATTGCTTCCGGCTGACGGCCGAGCTCCATCAGTAGAGAGGATAGCAGAGACGCTGTTGTCTCCTGCGGGACAGTCAATCAATCAGAATTAAAGACGCCGGGGAATGAGGGGTGGAGGAGGGGTAGCGATGAGAGGCAATGTACATTCACGCCGGGGAATGAGGGGTGGAGGACAGCTAGCGATGCAAGGTAAAGTACATTCACACCGGGGAATGAGGGTGGAACACGGCTAGCGATGAGAGGCAATGTACATTCACACCGGGGAATGAGGGGTGGAGGACAGCTAGCGATGCGAGGTAAAGTACATTCACACCGGGGAATGAGGGTGGAACACGGCTAGCGATGAGAGGCAATGTACATTCACACCGGGGAATGAGGGGTGGAGGACAGCTAGCGATGCGAGGTAAAGTACATTCACATCGGGGAATGAGGAGTGGAGGATAGCTAGCGATGCGAGGTAAAGTACATTCACACCGGGGAATGAGGGTGGAACACGGCTAGCGATGAGAGGCAATGTACATTCACACCGGGGAATGAGGGGTGGAACACGGCTAGCGATGAGAGGCAATGTACATTCACACCGGGGAATGAGGAGTGGAGGAGGACTAGTGATGAGATGTACATTCATTCCGAAGGATGAGAGTAAACCTAGGAGAGCACACAATTTACGATCTTAGATAACAAATGAGAGAGAACCAATCAGCTGTTCTCACCTGCCCAGCCGAGAACAGCGTCACAGCTTCATCGACCAGCTCTTCCTTGGACAGCATCCCGGACAGCTTGTTCACCATTTCGTCTATCATGCTGACTCCGATGTCGACGGTGGATACCACTCGTTTGGACAGGAGGCTGCGCAGGCTGATGAGGCACCGCCTGACCTTCGCCACCTTGGCTGGTCGGCCAAGCCAAGCAAAGGGGCTCTCAGTCTTGATGGCAATTCCCTCCATGGCGCCCTGCACGTAACTTTGCATTTCGCTTGCCTCGGCGGTGTCCAGGGCTCCCGAGGTGAACCCGAAACCCACCCGACAGGTGACCTCAAGGGTGACCTTTCCAAAGTAGGACTCGAGCTGCAGCAGACGCTGCTCGCCGGTGGCCTCCCGGTTCAGGAGTCGAACCAAGGCTGTGCAGGCCTCGTTGATCGTCCCGACCGAGCCGTTGGCGAACTCGGCGCTAAAAATGCCGCGCACTTGGCGCCTGCGTTGGAGCCATCTCCCGTGGTCAGTCTCGGCGACGAGGCTGCGGCCCATGAAGCGAACGCCGAACATGCTGTGGAGCATGCTGAACACGGCCGCGGGTTTGGGCAGGCGGCGGCTCAGCAGGGTGCGGTTGGCGGCCGGCCCGTAGCTGAAGATCAGCACCTGGGGTGGGTAGGTAGCAATATAGGTAGGTAAACAGAGACAGACAGACAGACAGACAGACAGACAGACAGACAGACAGACAGACAGACAGACAGACAGACAGACAGACAGACAGACAGACAGACAGACAGACAGACAGACAGACAGACAGACAGACAGACAGACAGACAGACAGACAGACAGACAGACAGACAGACAGACAGACAGACAGACAGACAGACAGACAGACAGACAGACAGACAGACAGACAGACAGACAGACAGACAGACAGACAGACAGACAGACAGACAGACAGACAGACAGACAGACAGACAGACAGACAGACAGACAGACAGACAGACAGACAGACAGACAGACGACAGACAGACAGACAGACAGACAGACAGACAGACAGACAGACAGACAGACAGACAGACAGACAGACAGACCGACAGACAGACAGACAGACAGACAGACAGACAGACAGACAGACAGACAGACAGACAGACAGACAGACAGACAGACAGACAGACAGACAGACAGACAGACAGACAGACAGACAGACAGACAGACAGACAGACAGACAGACTGACAGACAGACAGACAGACAGACTGACAGACAGACTGAAAGACAGCACTAGCAAAGCACCTTGTGGAAGATGACCAGCCGGAACACGGGTCCGTACAGTTTGAAGTACTTGAGCATCAGGCGGCGCTGATTGATCTTCTTCGACTTGATGAGCTCGCCGGCATTGCCGAACAGGTAAAACCAGTGGCACGGAGGGCCTGGGATGTGGGCGACCCGAGACCTCACCTGGTAGACGTGCAGGTGATACAAGCAGATGATTACACCAATTAGGAGCACGGCAATAAACATGTCTTCACGCAGTCTGTGCTCAAATTTTCCTCAATGTCAATAGTTGCAGCTTCTCTGCACTTGGAGTCGGTCGGTAGAAGCAGAAGTAACCCGTGACTGCGGGCTATAAATAGGCCGGCTCTCCGCGGCAACCCTGGGCTGCTCAATTCTTCTGTCCGACAACCTGCAGCACCTGTGAACAGATTGGGCCTGCGGCAACCTCTCTACCTTCTCATCTCTCCTCTCAGTAGTGTCTTTTGAAGATGCTTTGAAAATACTCGCATCTACTGCTTGTTGGCGATTAGGCGCACTCGAGAGAATCTCGCATTCCCCCTTCCTTCCCTGGGCCTCCTACTAGTGAAGAACTGAAGGTTATGACTGAGTCTCTGTTTCTGTTATCTCTCTCTCTCTCTCTCTCCTGTCTCCTTCTATCGTTTGTTCGCTTTCTTTCACAATCATAACAGTTTCAATTTCTTTTTTTAGAATTCTCTAAAAGAAGTGCAGCATGAGACTCTAAGCTCGGCCTCTGACCACCCCCCTTCCCTGCACAGCTAACCTGCTAATAGAGCCAACCAATGCACCCAAGGACCGTGGGGGTTTCGTGACTATGGTGTGGGTGGGTGGAGCGTTCTTATTTCACCTTTAAATGCGAGCCATGGTGTAGTTTAAGTCTCTCTTTAATCTTCATTTGTACTCCGCGCAAACAAGTATTAGTGCAGAAGCGTTTGTTATTGTGGAGTTATTTGTGGTTGCGGAGTTTGTGGTTGCGGAGTTTGTGGTTGCGGAGTTTGTGGTTGCGGAGTTTGTGGTTGCGGAGTTTGTGGTTGCGGAGTTTGTGGTTGCGGAGTTTGTGGTTGCGGAGTTTGTAGTTGCGGAGTTTGTGCTTGTGGAGTTTGTGGTTGTGGAGTTTGTGACTGCAGAGTTTGTGGCTGTGGAGTTTGTGGTTGTGGAGTTTGTGGCTGTTGAGTTTGTGGTTGTGGAGTTTGTGGCTGTGGAGTTTGTGGTTGTGGAGTTTGTGGTTGTGGAGTTTGTGGTTGTGGAGTTTGTGGTTGTGGAGTTTGTGGTTGCAGAGTTTGTGCTTGTGGAGTTTGTGGCTGCAGAGTTTGTGCTTGTGGAGTTTGTGTCACAAAGCTGGCAGCAAATTGAAATTATTTTTTGCTTGCAAACTTCCACAGAGACCTCCGTCCGCTCCGTACTCGGCTGGCTCGGTGCAAACCAGACTCAAGTCTAAGAGTTTTTCAATTCTGTCCCAGGCCATATCTGTGCAAATCTAGGTTGCCTGAGCTGTCCTTTGGCGGAGGCGCGAGTTGCCTAACACTTAGCGACCTTCTTACTCTTGAAGCTACTGTGTCGGGTATTGGAGCCTTCTCAAAACAGCTCATTTCTAGACAGTGAGCAATCCACTCTCTTGCCAGCATTCATTGTACAAATTTAGTTTGCTGAATGCCCCCCTCCCCGTGAAGCGAAACAACCGTCAGCTAAAAATGCAAGCAGCGCCGATCTCCTTCACTTGTCCAGTTCTGTTTACGCCATCGCAAAATAGCAACTAGAGAACTTTTGCGCTCGACTCTGCTAGTATTCTATCAGTTGAACTACTATTAGTAGGGTCCGACAGGAATCCACTGCAAAAGACGAATATTTTCGATTGGCTAGTTAATTACTTCTCTGTTATAAAATATTTGAAATTTTTTTATTTTAAATGCGATTTTCCAAAATAGGATTCCTGAGATTTCCCCACTGAGATATTCCACTATGTGTTCCTTTGAGATTTCCCCACTGAGATTTCCCCTTCCTCGATGAGAGTTCCCCATTGAAATTTCCCCATTGAGATTTCCCCACTGAGATTTCCCCTACTGAGATCTCCCCACTGAGATTTCCACACTGAGATTTTCCCACTGAGATTTCCCCTACTGAGATCTCCCCACTGAGATTTCCACACTGAGATCTGCCCACTGAGATTTGCCCACTGAGACTTCCTTAATGAAATTTCCTCACTGAGAAGAATAGAGAACCAACTATCAACATTTTTAAGTCGACGCGTTTCGCAATCCGTGGTACATCTTCAGGTTTATTTCAATAGAATGAACAAAAAATGAGGCTGACGATAATAAATATTTGTGTGAGGCAAAAAGAAATTTTTTGATGAGTAATGAATTATTCTGTACAGTAAATTTGTCCGAAGATCAATAGGCAGGTCGGGGACGGAAATTTTGGCAGAGCAGTGCAAGTCCGTAGTTGGCTCAAACACGGACAAATTTACTGTACAGAATAATTCATTACTCATCAAAAAAATTATTTTGCCTCACACTGAGATCTCCTCTCTGAGATTTCCCAACGTCTGCTTGCTGGTTTCGATTCCCCAAAACGAGATCAAATATTTCTCATTTCCATTTGCTGGACAACCTGTCGGGCTACCTGCTCTCATATTACCGAGGAAAAGTTCACAATGTCTGAGCAGAACCTGATTCAAGTCGAATAATTTGTTTTTTTGATAGCTTCTGTAGCTCCTTCGTGCCTGGCATCAGATTGAAGACCGGACTAAAAGCCAAAGCTTTTCTACGGAAACTTTTTCGATCCAGATTTCTGTCAGACACAAAAAACAATTAAAATAGCTTCATCATTGATTTTATGATCAAATTTTTGTCTATGAAGTCTTTAGAGTTCTAAGAATAGCGTCACTAGAAAGTCAGATACTTACGAGTGAACCCATAAGCGGCCGTACTGTTCTGCATTTGTAATGATATCATTTCTCTATCTCTAGGTGGTATTATTGAACTCATGGAAACTTTTAATGAAATTTTCTCATAACGTTCGGTCTGTAAACGCAAAAAAACTATTTAGCCATTTATAAGAATAGCAGTCTGTCTATCCAACAGTCTGTGAATCTGTCACCTACTTTTCAGATTCCCCCCCACCCCAGTTCTAGAGTTAGCGCCTCCCCCGGTCCTAGAGTTGGCGCCTCCCCCGGTCCTAGAGTTAGCGCCTCCCCCGGTTCTAGCGTTGGCGCCTCCCCCCGGTTCTAGAGTTAGCGCCTTCCCCGGTTCTAGCTTTGGCGCCTCCCCCCGGTTCTAGCGTTGGCGCCTTCCCCGGTTCTAGAGTTAGCGCCTTCCCCGGTTCTAGCTTTGGCGCCTCCCCCCGGTTCTAGCGTTGGCGCCTCCCCCCGGTTCTAGAGTTAGCGCCTCCCCCGGTTCTAGAGTTAGCGCCTCCCCCGGTTCTAGCGTTGGCACTGTTGCGTATTGCTATGGCTAATGCAAAGTATAGACTTTTACTTCGAAAATAGTCTATGGTTTATGCGACGCGATACGGTACTCTCCTTTGTTTGCTAAGCTTCGAATCTTTTCATTTAGGAGCACAAGACCCTAGGAGCGCGCTGCCGCTAAAATATAGCTTAATTTCAAACTACCATAATTCATTGACTTGCATTGGCGTTCCTCAAACAAAACATGGCGACGAGGATAAAAAGCAACTGAGGGTCGAGGAAAATTCCGCACCTGCTGCCCTCAAAATGGCTCAGTCAATGGAGTACCGTCTTGGTGAGATGCCACTTTCTTACCCAGAGATAGAACAATACTTCAAACGACTTCTGTTCTACCTGGAGGCAACTGAGAAGAATGAGCAAGCTAAAGCAGTCCTAATGGCTACCTGCGGTGAATCTGCATTCAATCTGGTGGAGGAGCTGATAAAACCAGAAGACATCACCAAGGCCGGTGTTACGTTCAAGTCGATTCAGGACACTTTGCTCGAGCACTTCAAACCGAAAGCTCTGCTTCATTATGAGCGACATGTGTTCCATTCTACTGTTCAAAAGGACGCGGAGAGCATTACAAATTTCGTTGCACGGCTCAAGCAACAGGCGAACAAGTGCCAATATGGTGAATTGCGCGAAGACCTGATCCTGTCTCAGTTTATCTTCGGACTTCGTAGTCAGAATCTGCGGCAAAAACTGCTATCCAAAGGCACGCTTGAGCTTAATGATGCTATTCAAGAGGGACTCATGACCGAGTCAATTGCAACTGCTACAGACAAGCCGGAAACTATCGCTAATGTGCAGAATGCTGGGACATTCTCGAGACCAAGAAGCTGCAGTGCCCAACGCTCTGTCTCATTCAAGCAACCTCAGGGACATCTGCATAATCAGTCGAGCGGCAAACCTAAAGGTAAAACAGCTAAGTGTCACACCTGTGGGAAATCGGGACATCTACGATCAGCATGCAGGTTCCAAGAAGCCAAGTGCCATAAATGCGGCAAGGTAGGACATCTAGCTACCGTGTGCAGATCAAAGGCTATGAACGCAATCCAACGAATGCCAAGCTGCAGCCCTTCACCAGGGAACACTAGCTCTTACCATCTGGAACTCATTCATGCGGTTAGACAGCCAAAAACGGGTTACTCAGATCAGTGGTTTGTTCGGTGTCGTCTAGGAAAAACTGAAGTCAACATGCTTGTGGACACCGGCAGCCAAGTAACCGTGGTTCCGGATCAAATCTCCAAGAGCTCAGGCTTAGAGTTACAGCCAGTCAGCCAAAAACTAAGATCTTCCGGAGGTTTTCAAGCTACGGTCACTTCTGTCATCTACGGGGCAAAGCTACAGGTTATTGGTGGCAAGTCTGCTTCAGAAAACATCTACGTCGGTCATGATACAACAGCTATTCTGGGCATGAACTTCATACCGTCCCTAGACCTAGTGCGAATGGATCAAGCGGTTCGAGTGTCGAATGAACACAAGTGCCTACCAGTCGTCCGAGATCAAAACTCAAACTTCATTGCCAGCTTTCGCTTACGTTCGGGTGTGAGTATGGAAGGCATGCGATTTCCTGCTCGCTCACTTCCTTTCTCCATGAAGTCTATGGTAGAAACCGAACTAAGAAGACTTCTTGCTTCAGGAATCATCTATTCAGTCAAGAATCCTACTGTTGCAGCGCCAATAGTCCCAGTGGTCAAGCCCGAGGGATCAGTAAGACCTATTCGACTGTGTGGCGACTACTCTATGACGCTCAATCGTCTTATTGACGTGGACAAGTACAGGTTTCCGAAGATGGAGGAGATCCTGGCTAAGATTCCCAACGCTAAATTCTATACGGTCCTAGACTTAGAACAGGCCTTCTTACAGGTGGCTCTATCCCCTGAGAGCCAAGAGCTCACATGCATTTCTACTCACATGGGATTCTTTGCATTCAGATATCTACAATTCGGGATTTCCGCGGCGCCTCTAATATTTCAGGAAATCATGGACGAAGTTCTTCGGGATGTACCATTTACAGCCTCATATCAGGATGACATCATTATTGGGACTCCTGAGGATTCAGCCGAAAAACACATGCAGCTGGTTCGTCAAGTCAAGGATCGTTTGGCAAACTGCGGGTTCAAGATTAACCAGAGAAAGTCTCAAGAATGTCGTAGAGAAGTTCGATTTCTTGGCTTAATTTTGCGCGATGGAGGCATGCACCCCGACCCAGCACGAATGGAGGCGTGGAAGAGGTTACCATATCCAAAAGACAAAGACCAACTGCGCAGCGCTCTGTGCACCTTCCGACACTATGGCGTCTTCTGCAAGAACTTTTCAATGATTGCACGACCGTTATATCAGCTGCTGAAGAAAGGAGTTCACTGGAGTTGGCATGGAGAGCAGTCTGCGGCATTCGACAAGCTGAAGAGCATTATTGCAGGCGGTGTGATAACCGCATACGACATTACGAAACCGTTGTACTTGATTTGTGACGCCTCTAAGGATGGCCTCGGGTACGTTCTAGCTCATGATCCAATGCAACGACAGGTTGTCTGGCTAGGCAGCCGAGTCCTGACTCCAGCGGAGAGCAACTACGCTAACATTGAGCGGGAGGCGTTAGCGATCGTCGAAGGGACCAGATACTTTTATCAGTACCTCGCGGGTCGAAAATTTACCATCATTTCTGATCACCGACCGCTTCAGTACATATTTAATCCGAACAAGGTCTCCGAGCGAGTTTCAGCAATGATTCAGCGATGGGCATTACTGTTAAGAGCTTACGATTACAATGTGATGTACGTCAAGGGTGAAACGATGTACGCTGCAGACACTTTGTCTAGACTTCCATTGCAGTCGGATTCAGCGGATCAGAAGATCAACCTCCTAGAAATCAATGCACTGGAGGGTTTCGGAAACCCGAACAGCTACTGCAGAGGATCGTGCGAACTAAAGATTACAAGTTGGACATGCTCAAGAAGTACATTCAAGACGGCTGGCCTGCTTATCCACCACCAGCTATGCTGCCATATTCACGCAATAAGTTGGAATACACACTCCAAAACGGAGTGATTTTCAAAGGATTGCGCATCGTCCCACCCTCTAGCCTGAGAAGCGAAATTCTTCAGATGCTTCACGAGGACCACCCCGGCATCGTGAGGATGCTACGTCTATCCAGACAGTACTTCTGGTGGCCCGACATAGATGCTCAAATCAATGCATTCGTTCAACGTTGTGTTCAATGCCAGCTACATGCTAGGAAAAGAAGCAATGCAAATCTGTCGTCATGGCCGGAGACAAAAAGTTTCTTCGAGAGAGTTCACGTTGACATCGCTACTTTCAAAGTTCAACGCTTCCTTGTCCTGGTTGACGCATTTTCAAAATGGGTAGATGTACAGTCCGTGCCGTCAATGAAAGCATCCATTGTCATCAGTGCGCTGAGAAAAACGTTCAAGTATACCGGATTGCCGAAAAATCTGGTTTCGGACAATGGTGGAACTTTTGTGGCAGAAGATTTCGTTACTTTCCTGCGAGAGAACTGCATCGACCACACACTTACTCCCCCAGGACATCATCAGTCCAACGGTCAGGTGGAGAGAGTCATTGAAGAATTGAAGTTTTATTTAAGAAAGTTAAACGCTGGTGCCAATCTTTCTGAGCTGGAAAGGCATTTAGCAGGATTCTGCCTGTTTCAGAATACGACTCCTCACTGCAATGGATCAATTCCGGCACTTCTGGTGTTTCAGCAGTCGCCCCGAACACGTCTATCAGCCATTTGTACAGAGAGGACGAGGCCGGTTCAAGAGCCAGTTCCTGTTTTCGTGCGTGTGGAGCACAAGGAGCAACGGGTCCCCTCTGAGCTGAAGTCTACAGTTGGTACAAATACTTTCCGAGACGCAGAAGGACGACTAGTGCACCAGTCCGATGCTACTGCTCGTACAGAGGAACTACCGATTGATGATTCGAAGCAGTCTGGGATCACCCCTCGTAATACTGATGCAACTACGTGCCAAGACAGTGCTACCACAAGTCCAATGCGCCATGCAATGCAGTCGCCTAGGCACAAGGAACACGGTGTGCTCGAGTTCCGTAGGAGCACGCGAGTCAGGCGACCTCCGGAACGATTAACTTATTTCTGAATTGCTTGAGGCGTAACTTTGAACTGCACTGTATAAGCATCGGTGGGGGTGTTGCGTATTGCTATGGCTAATGCAAAGTATAGACTTTTACTTCGAAAATAGTCTATGGTTTATGCGACGCGATACGGTACTCTCCTTTGTTTGCTAAGCTTCGAATCTTTTCATTTAGGAGCACAAGACCCTAGGAGCGCGCTGCCGCTAAAATATAGCTTAATTTCAAACTACCATAATTCATTGACTTGCATTGGCGTTCCTCAAACAAAACAGGCACCTCCCCCCGTTTCTAAGTCAGTCACTCTGTCACTCTGTAAGTCTGTCACTCTGTCAGTCTGTCAGTCTGTCACTCTGTCAGTCTGTCACTCTGTCAGTCTGTCAGTCAATCTGTCACTCTGTAAGTCTGTCACTCGGTAAGTCTGTCACTTTGTCAACCTGTCACTTTGTCAACCTGTCACTTTGTCAACCTGTCACTTTGTCAACCTGTCACTTTGTCAACCTGTCACTTTGTCAACCTGTCACTTTGTCAACCTGTCACTTTGTCAACCTGTCACTTTGTCAACCTGTCACTTTGTCAACCTGTCACTTTGTCAACCTGTCACTTTGTCAACCTGTCACTTTGTCAACCTGTCACTTTGTCAACCTGTCACTTTGTCAACCTGTCACTTTGTCAACCTGTCACTTTGTCAACCTGTCACTTTGTCAACCTGTCACTTTGTCAACCTGTCACTTTGTCAACCTGTCACTTTGTCAACCTGTCACTTTGTCAACCTGTCACTTTGTCAACCTGTCACTTTGTCAACCTGTCACTTTGTCAACCTGTCACTTTGTCAACCTGTCACTTTGTCAACCTGTCACTTTGTCAACCTGTCACTTTGTCAACCTGTCACTTTGTCAACCTGTCACTTTGTCAACCTGTCACTTTGTCAACCTGTCACTTTGTCAAACCGTCACTCTGTTTCTCTGTCACCTTGTCAGTATGTCAGTCCATCTGTTACTTTGTAAGTCTGTCACTCTGCAAGTCTGTCACTCTGCAAGTCTGTCACTCTGTAAGTCTGTCACTGTGTAAGTCTGTTATTCTGTCAATCAAGTCAATCTGTCAACCTGTCACTCTGTCAGTCTGTTGGCTTGTCATTCTGTAATCTGTTATAATATCAGTCTGTCAGTCTTTGGCCTGTCACCTCTGTCAGTCTGTTGGCCTGTCACTCTGTCAGTCTTTGGCCTGTCACTCTGTCAGTCTTTGGCCTGTGACTCTGTCAGTCTTTGGTCTGTCACTCTGTCAGTCTTTGGCCTGTCACTCTGTCAGTCTGTCATTCTGTAATTTGTCAGTCAATTCAGACTATCAATCTCCCCACCAGCAGACAGAATGCTTCTATTGGCAGAAGATTATCACACCAGAAAAAATCCATCCAACCAATTAAAAGACGTTCTAAAAATGCTACAAAAGCTCCGGACTTAAAGTGAAAAAATGGATCGATCTTCTCTCCGCACCCCCATAAAAATGAATGAAACCAGCCAGTCAAACACCTGGTGGCAGCGGCCGCACCTTACACCTGGCGAAATTGTCCAGCTGATCATTCTAACTCTGGGCGTCATCGGTCACGTGACCTACGTGACTTTCCACTGCCGCTCGAGCTCGGCAGCCAGTCGAGTTCGAGTTACTCAGTCTGGCTTGTCCTGCCTTGACCTGCTGGTCTGCCTGATGGCAGCCTCGGCGCTGCTGGGCCTGACCTCGGCTCCGGCCTGGGTGCCGGCTGATGGCGAGGGGCTGGCGACAGCCTCGCACTGGCTTCTGTGCCGGCTGTGGCGCAGCAAAGTCGCCTACTGGTCGGCAGTGGCCGGCAGCGCCTTCGTGCTGACGTTTGTCAGCGCCGACCGCCTGGCCGCAGTTCGGTGGCCCTTCGCCTACAGGCGGCTGGGCGGCGCCAAGTAAATCTGGGCGTCTCCGCGCCCGGGCCTGGACTTGACGCCCCTCAGCCCTGGAGTTGACGCCCCTCAGCCCTGGACTTGACGCCCCTCAGCCCTGGACTTGACGCCCCTCAGCCCTGGAGTTGACGCCCCTCAGCCCTGGACTTGACGCCCCTCAGTTCTGGAGTTGGCGCACCTCGGAATCCTAGAGTTAGCGCCCCTACCCTGGTCCTAGAGTTGGCGCCCCCCGGTCCTAGAGTTGGCGCCCCCCCCCCGGTCCTAGAGTTGGCGCCCCCCGGTCCTAGAGTTGGCGCCCCCCCGGTCCTAGAGTTGGCGCCCCCCCGGTCCTAGAGTTGGCGCCCCCCGGTCCTAGAGTTGGCCCCCCCCGGTCCTAGAGTTGGCGCCCCCCCCGGTCCTAGAGTTGGCGCCCCCCCCGGTCCTAGAGTTGGCGCCCCCCCGGTCCTAGAGTTGGCGCCCCCCCGGTCCTAGAGTTGGCCCCCCATTGGTACAGGAGTTGGCGCCCCCCCCCCCAGTCCTAGAGTTGGCGCCTAGATTTGTTATTTATAACGCTCCCTTACTTTTATTCCGTCGCCCCTGTATCAATGCATCAACCTGTCAGCGTATCAATCTCTGCGCCAATCTCAACCATCTCAGATCGGCTGGCGCGGGCATCGCGGCGCTAATCTTACTCGGCGCGGGAGCCGCGGCGCCCGTCTGCTTTGCCAGATTCCCGCTGGAGGGGCCAGAAGGCCTGATTGGCTGCGTGCGCATTTCGCCAAGCTGGTACGTGTACTACTCCTACGCCTGGGTCAGCGGCGTGTACCTGCTGCCTGCGGCACTGCTGGTGGGCATCAACACCTGCCTGCTGGTGTCGCTGCGCCGGCAAGCCACAGACAGGTCCCAGCTGGTTAACAGGCTGAGCCTCGGCACCGTGGCTGTGTCAGCCGTGTTCGTGCTGTCCAACGGGCCTGACAACTGCCTGTTCGTGCTGTCAGAGCTGGGCATAGTGGAATACGCCGAGGGCAGCTGGGTCAAACTCCTGGGCGTCACCCTGGTGGCTGTGAATAGCGCCGCTAATCCTATTGTGTACTTTCTTATCTATCCGCCGTATCGGCAGTTTTTGTTCTCCTGCGGCTACCGCAGACAGCCGGGCAATGGGAGCCAGGGAGCCTCTGGTTCCCAGCGCTAAATTCTGAACTGAAGATCCCGTGTTCTGTGACTGGAGATCCCGTATTGACTGGAGATCCCGTGTTCTGTGACTGGAGATCCCGTGTTCTGTGACTGGAGATCCCGTATTCTGTAACTGGAGATCCCGTATTCTGTAACTGGAGATCCCGTATTCTGTAACTGGAGATCCCGTATTCTGTAACTGGAGATCCCGTATTCTGTAACTGGAGATCCCGTATTCTGTGACTGGAGATCCCGTATTCTGTAACTGGAGATCCCGTATTCTGTGACTGGAGATCCCGTATTCTGTAACTGGAGATCCCGTATTCTGTGACTGGAGATCCCATATTCTGTGACTGGAGATCCCGTATTCTGTAACTGGAGATCCCGTATTCTGTAACTGGAGATCCCGTATTCTGTGACTGGAGATCCCATATTCTGTGACTGGAGATCCCGTATTCTGTAACTGGAGATCCCGTATTCTGTGACTGGAGATCCCGTATTCTGTAACTGGAGATCCCGTATTCTGTGACTGGAGATCCCGTATTCTGTGACTGGAGATCCCGTATTCTGTAACTGGAGATCCCGTATTCTGTAACTGGAGATCCCGTATTCTGTGAGTGGAGATCCCGTATTTTGTGACTAGATGTTCCACATTATCTGTGACTAGATGTCCCACATTATCTGTGACTAGATATCCCACATTATCCGTGACTAGATGTCCCACATTATCTGTGACTAGATGTCCCACATTATCTGTGACTAGATGTCCCACATTATCCGTGACTAGATGTCCCACATTATCCGTGACTAGATATCCTATATTATTTGTGACTAGATATCCCATATTATTTGTGACTTGATATCCTTTATTATTTGTGACTTGATATTCTATATTTTCTGTGACTAGATATCCCACGTTATCTGTGACTAGATATTCCCACCCAAATTATTAGATATTAGATAATATTTGACTAAATCTCTTACACTTTCTGTGAGAGATCTGAATTTCAATGCTGAGACCAGATATTCTCCATCCGCTAAAACTGAGGATCCCAGATGCGAAATAATTTTGTAACTTAGCTGCAGGTGATTTTTGGCAAGTTTTTTGTTATTTTCACCTCTTTCAACCGTTGCTGAAAATTGTTCAGTTGGTAAAAATATTTGAGCACAGCAAATACGGTAGAGCATAGTGTTTGAGCATACTTTGAGAAGAAAGCTGTATTGACACAGAAAATTTCTTAACGCAAATATTAACAGAGATCTTACAATCTGGAGGGGTATCTGTCAGTCTAATCCGTAGCCTTGCACACTGTACTACTAGATTCAGTAGCACATGTTGGAAGATGCGAGACATTTGTTTAAATTTTCAAGTTTGAAGTAAAGTAAAATTACTAATCGATAGCGTTGCGTTGAGTCACCCCGGGGCGTCACTCTGCGTTGCGTTGCGCAATCAATCGCTGTGGAAAATAGACCGAAGAACGCTGTTCTGAATCGCATATGCAATGCAAAACTTTGACTTGAGTCTTTGTTCCCAGTAGCTTAAGAAATGATGCCCGATTCGGTAACAAGTGGAAGTAACAGTTTGTATTGATTGATATGCCTCAAAAAATATTTTGCTAACGAACTTTAAAGAAAGAACGACGAAAAATAAATGAGATACGTTCTCACAAACTTCGAGATTTGGATTGATGCAGAAAAGTATGCGTATTTTAATCAACATTTTTTATATTAATTTCCGAGTGCGCCAGATGCATGTACAAACTGAGACATCCTGTTGACCAAATTTTGTGTACATTAGAATCTCTGAGTTAGCGACTTCATTTACAGAATCTAATTTTTCTTCATTTATAATTACTTACTTCAAAATTTCATTTTTCAACTTATGTAATGTTCTTTGCCGCCATTAAATTTTTTTACAAAGTTAATGCACAGATTTAAACAAATTATAATTAAACTTATAGTTGCTAAAGTTATTTACCATAAAGATATAGCGTCGGTAGTCGTAAATCTGCTTTGTTACCGAAGTGGATTGTATTCAGCTTCAGGATGTGTACAAATTGGGAAATATTTGTAGCTTATTCCGTGCTTATAAATTTGGGTTAAAGAGTTAGGGTCATTGTTAAGGTTATTGTTAGGGTCATTGTTAAGGTTATTGTTAGGGTCATTGTTAAGGTTATTGTTAGGGTCATTGTTAAGGTTATTGTTAGGGTCATTGTTAAGGTTATTGTTAGGGTCATTGTTAAGGTTATTGTTAGGGTCATTGTTAAGGCTATTGTTAGGGTCATTGTTAAGGTTATTGTTAGGGTTATTGTTAAGGTTATTGTTAGGGTTATTGTTAAGGTCATTGTTAAGGTTATTGTTAAGGTCATTGTTAAGGTTATTGTTAGGGTCATTGTTAAGGTTATTGTTAGGGTTATTGTTAAGGTTATTGTTAGGGTTATTGTTAAGGTCATTGTTAAGGTTATTGTTAGGGTCATTGTTAGGGTTATTGTTAGGGTTATTGTTAGGGTTATTGTTAGGGTTATTGTTAGGGTTATTGTTAGGGTTATTGTTAGGGTTATTGTTAGGGTATTGTTAGGGTTATTGTTAAGGTTATTGTTAGGGTTATTGTTAGGGTTATTGTTAGGGTTATTGTTAGGGTTATTGTTAGGGTTATTGTTAGGGTTATTTTTAAGGTTATTGTTAGGGTTAGGGTTAAAGTTAGGGTTAGCCCTCGCCGATATCCATGTAAATGGCAACCGCATTGGTTTGAGATCAAATCCATCAACCAGTTTTACACTGGGCCTATTATCCGCTGCCTGGGGTGATGGAGTTCCCCTCCAGAATTGTATCAGGCCCGAGGCCTTGCTGCAAGGCTTGACCCTAGCCGTGCGCGCATGCGAGGAGATGTGTCGCACCTGGTTGCACGCACAAATTGCTGCATGCATGCTTGGCTAAGCCCATGAGCCATCAATCACCGCGCCCAAAGGCCTATAATCCCCAGGTCATACCCTATCCATACCTCCCAGCTCCCCGGGCAGGGCGCCCTCCCACAGGAATGGAAGCCCCTCTGTAGAGCCGATAGAAGACCTGCCAAGGAAGTGACGATCGATTCTAGAAGTTTCTTTGGTCCAGTAGAAATATATGCAGGCTTAGGGGGGTTATAATCAGGATACCTTATCTACAGGTAAGGAATATCCTACCGTACTGCCTTAGCAAGGAATTCCGCAAGCCATGTACTGCCGCAATTCCGGACAGGTTGCAGTTAGCTGCAACTGGCTCAAAACTAGTTCGATTGAAACAGATCAAAGGCTCTCTTTCATTTTTTGCAAGGGATGACTAATTTTGCAAAAATTAGTGTTAGCCTTAAAACCGTAGAAGTTTAAATAGTTGAGTACATTAATAGGGACCCTGGAAATTGATTGAATTAAATATTGAATTCAAATTAGCGTTGTATAATTTCAAATTACTGAAGCTTTATCACATAGACTTCTCATAGACAGGTGACAATTTGACCATTTTAGGCACATGATTGCTTGATGATAGACACATGATTGCTTGACGATAGACACATGATTGCTTGATGATAGACACATGATTGCTTGCTGATAGACACATGATTGCTTGATGATAGACACATGATTGCTTGACGATAGACACATGATTGCTTGACGATAGACACATGATTGCTTGACGATAGACACATGATTGCTTGACGATAGACACATGATTGCTTGACGATAGACACATGATTGCTTGATGCTTGACGATAGACACATGACTGATTGATGCTTGATGATAGACACATGACTGATTGATGCTTGATGATAGACACATGACTGATTGATGCTTGATGATAGACACATGACTGATTGATGCTTGATGATAGACACATGATTGCTTGACGATAGACACATGATTGCTTGACGATAGACACATGATTGCTTGATGATAGACACATGATTGCTTGATGATAGACACATGATTGCTTGACGATAGACACATGATTGCTTGATGATAGACACATGATTGCTTGATGATAGACACATGATTGCTTGATGATAGACACATGATTGCTTGCTGATAGACACATGATTGCTTGATGATAGACACATGATTGCTTGACGATAGACACATGATTGCTTGACGATAGACACATGATTGCTTGATGATAGACACATGACTGCTTGACGATAGACACATGATTGCTTGATGATAGACACATGATTGCTTGACCATAGACACATGATTGGTTGACCATAGACACATGATTGCTTGATGATAGACACATGATTGCTTGACCATAGACATATGATTGCTTGATGATAGACACATGACTGATTGATGCTTGATGATAGACACATGACTGATTGATGCTTGATGATAGACACATGATTGCTTGATGATCGACACATGATTGCTTGATGATAGACACATGATTGCTTGACCATAGACACATGATTGCTTGGTGATAGACACATGATTGCTTGACGATAGACACATGATTGCTTGACGATAGACACATGATTGCTTGATGATAGACACATGATTGCTTGACGATAGACACATGATTGCTTGACGATAGACACATGATTGCTTGATGATAGACACATGATTAATTGATGATAGACACATGATTGCTTGACGATAGACACATGATTGCTTGATGATAGACACATGACTGATTGATGCTTGATGATAGACACATGACTGATTGATGCTTGATGATAGACACATGATTGCTTGACGATAGACACATGATTGCTTGACGATAGACACATGATTGCTTGATGATAGACACATGATTGCTTGACGATAGACACATGATTGCTTGATGATAGACACATGATTAATTGATGATAGACACATGATTGCTTGACGATAGACACATGATTGCTTGATGATAGACACATGATTGCTTGATGATAGACACATGATTGCTTGATGATAGACACATGATTGCTTGACGATAGACACATGATTGCTTGATGATAGACACATGATTGCTTGACGATAGACACATGATTGCTTGATGATAGACACATGATTGCTTGACGATAGACACATGATTGCTTGATGCTTGACGATAGACACATGACTGATTGATGCTTGATGATAGACACTGCACATTCTTGCCATTAGGCATTGCAAGAGGCAGACACAAGAGGCTGATTGTTGCCAGGACACAATAAATACGAGCCATGCCACTCACTGTGCCCGCCAATCGTCATCAGCCCATACACGCCCTCAAGCCCCCATTCCGTAAAAGTGCCGGCTCTGCCTTCCTCCCTCTTTCTCTCTCGTCGCCTCGGCATTGACGTGCGTGTGAGTGGGTGGGTGAGCTGGGAGGCAGGGAGAGAGAGAGAGAGAGAGAGAGAGAGAGAGTAGGCAGACCGGCACGTGCAGCCATTGACTGCAGGCGGAAGACGTGGACCAAACAAACTGGGCGATTTTCTCTCCCTGATCCCCCCAACCCCAGGCGCCCCTCTCCACTGTAGCCGGAGCCAGTTATTTAACAAACCTTAGCACTTCTGCTCCCCCCTAACACGCATCCATCTCCCACGCAGACACAGAGAGAGGCGATCGTGAGCTCATCATGGCCACACAGTCTGGCATCGTTTTGTTGGTGATTTCGCTGTCTGCGGCTGGCATCTGGCAGCCGGCCAGCTCCGAGCGAGCCAGCCGCTGTGCCTACCCTCAGGTGCAGCAGATGTTCGATCTGGCCAAGTACGGACTGAGCGGCTGCTACAAGCTCAAGAGTCTGACTGTCATATTTGGCGATTCCAAGAGCACCAGAGACACGCTGGTAGCCGCTCGCTACCTGACCGCCAATCTGGTCTTTATCGGCACTGTTAGTCACGTGATCAAAGACGCTTCCTCCGGCGGCGGACAGTTTAAAATTAAAGTACAAGTGGACTGCTACCTGAGGGGCCGACTGAACAGGGAGGAGGTTGAGGTGACCGGTCTGAACAGCGGCCTCGGCACTGGTCTCTGCCTGGACATCAAGTGCGAGGACGGCGACTCCGGCCTGTTCTTTGTGACCTACACCGACGGTGAGAGCTGTGTCAGGTCAGGTGGTCAGGTGGTTTCCCTACTGTGTCAGATGGTTTTAGCTACTGTGTCAGATGGTTTTAGCTACTGTGTCAGATGGTTTAGCTACTGTGTCAGATGGTTTAGCTACTGTGTCAGATGGCTTAGCTACTGTGTCAGATGGTTTAGCTACTGTGTCAGATGGTTTAGCTACTGTGTCAGATGGTTTAGCTACTGTGTCAGATGGTTTAGCTACTGTGTCAGATGGTTTTAGCTACTGTGTCAGATGGTTTAGCTACTGTGTCAGATGGTTTAGCTACTGTGTCAGATGGTTTTAGCTACTGTGTCAGATGGTTTAGCTACTGTGTCAGATGGCTTAGCTACTGTGTCAGATGGTTTAGCTACTGTGTCAGATGGTTTAGCTACTGTGTCAGATGGTTTAGCTACTGTGTCAGATGGTTTAGCTACTGTGTCAGATGGTTTAGCTACTGTGTCAGATGGCTTAGCTACTGTGTCAGATGGTTTAGCTACTGTGTCAGATGGTTTAGCTACTGTGTCAGATGGTTTAGCTACTGTGTCAGATGGTTTAGCTACTGTGTCAGATGGTTTAGCTACTGTTTCAGATGGTTTAGCTACTGTGTCAGATGGTTTAGCTACTGTGTCAGATGGTTTAGCTACTGTGTCAGATGGTTTTAGCTGATGTGTCAGGTGGTTTCAGCTGATGTGTCAGATGGTTAAGCTACTGTGTCAGATGGTTTAGCTACTGTGTCAGATAGTTTAGCTACTGTGTCAGATGGTTTAGCTACTGTGTCAGATGGTTAAGCTACTGTGTCAGATGGTTTAGCTACTGTGTCAGATGGTTTTAGCTGATGTGTCAGGTGGTTTTAGCTGATGTGTCAGGTAGTTTTAGCTACTGTGTCAGATGGTTTAGCTACTGTGTCAGATGGTTTTAGCTACTGTGTCAGATGGTTTTAGCTACTGTGTCAGATGGTTTAGCTACTGTGTCAGATGGTTTAGCTACTGTGTCAGATGGTTTAGCTACTGTGTCAGATGGTTTAGCTACTGTGTCAGATGGTTTAGCTACTGTGTCAGATGGTTTAGCTACTGTGTCAGATGGTTTAGCTACTGTGTCAGATGGTTTAGCTACTGTGTCACATGGCTTAGCTACTGTGTCAGATGGTTTAGCTACTGTGTCAGATGGTTTTAGCTGATGTGTCAGATGGTTTAGCTACTGTGTCAGATGGTTTTAGCTACTGTGTCAGATGGTTTAGCTACTGTGTCAGATGGTTTAGCTACTGTGTCAGATGGTTTAGCTACTGTGTCAGATGGTTTAGCTACTGTGTCAGATGGTTTAGCTACTGTGTCAGATGGTTTAGCTACTGTGTCAGATGGTTTAGCTACTGTGTCAGATGGTTTAGCTACTGTGTCAGATGGTTTAGCTACTGTGTCAGATGGTTTAGCTACTGTGTCAGATGGTTAAGCTACTGTGTCAGATGGTTTAGCTACTGTGTCAGATGGTTTAACTACTGTGTCAGATGGTTTAGCTACTGTGTCAGATGGTTTAGCTACTGTGTCAGATGGTTTAGCTACTGTGTCAGATGCCTCGAGCCCAGCCACTCGAATCGCCACTGCTTCAGGCGAGCTGCGTATCAACGAAAACGGCTTCGTCCGCAAAGGTCCCGAGCTCGATTTCGTGATGAAGACGCTCCGCTGCCGGGAGAATCGCGACTCGGTCAGCGTCTGGCCCACCGCCTCACGGCCGGGCCAAGCGAAGAATCCGCAGTGCGAGGCGCGACCGGCCGATCCGCTGGCCGAGCCGACCTGCCAGATGAGTCTGGCCACCGCCCGGCAGTACCTGGACCTCTCCTTCATCCATTTCGAGTCCGACCTGAAGCCCGAGTGCCAGGAGGGAAAGGACTTCGTCATGCGGCAGCTGATTAAGACGCCGGTCGAACCGAAAGGTGAAGCGAACTGATGCCCTAAATCTCACCCTGCGACAGGAGAAATGGATGCCCTAAATCTCACCCTTCGACAGGAGAAATGGATGCCCTAAATCTCACCCTGCGACAGGAGAAATGAATGCCCTAAATCTCACCCTGCGACAGGAGAAATGAATGCCCTAAATCTCACCCTGCGACAGGAGAAATTAATGCCCTAAATCTCACCCTGCGACAGGAGAAATGGATGCCCTAAATTTCACCCTGCGACAGGTGAATTGGATGCCCTAAATCTCACCCTGTTACAGGAGAATTGGATGCCCTAAATCTCACCCTGCGACAGGAGAAATGGATGCCCTAAATCTCACCCTGCGACAGGAGAAATGAATGCCCTAAATCTCACCCTGTTACAGGAGAATTGGATGCCCTAAATCTCACCCTGCGACAGGTGAATTGGATGCCCTAAATCTCACCCTGCGACAGGTGAATTGGATGCCCTAAATCTCACCCTGCAACAGGAGAAATGGATGCCCTAAATCTCACCCTGCGACAGGAGAAATGGATGCCCTAAATCTCACCGTGTATCAAGGGATGGATGCCCTAAATCTCACCGTGTATCAAGGGATTATGGATGCCCCCAAATCTCACCGTGTATCAAGGGATGGATGCCCTAAATCTCACCCTGCAGCAAGAGAATAAACACAAATTTTATGCAATCATAGATGCAGGCTACATATGTCCTCAAGATCCCAAAAGGTCAGGTGACAGCGTAGCTTTTCACTGGTTTTCAATGAACTTCGGGAACTTTATGTCCGTCAGGGCTGATCAAATGCCACACCGGCCTCTCTGCGAGCCAGTAATTACATCAGCGGAGAGCCTCCTCTGTCTAATTCCGTGCCTTTGCACATGCCCTGCTGTTTACAGAGACAAACCCTTGCCGGTGCTCACTCAAAGGCTCCGCTCTCTCTTTTTTCCTCTTCTCCTGTTTGCAGCTGCACTTTGCCCAGTAATAGCTGCGTTAGCAATCTTCCCGCATGCTTCTATCGGCATCTTTAGTACCCAGCTGCTGCATCCGATAGAGTAATAGGGGGGAAACACTTCATTGCGCGTGAGCGTCTTTCCCTACCTCACGCAGTGTGCATTGTAGAAATCCAGCCTCTCTCTCTCTACCTCTCAACTCTCTCTATCTCTCCACTCTCTCTACCTCTCCCCTATCTCTACCTCTCCCCTCCCTCTACCTCTCCCCTATCTCTACCTCTCCCCCCTCTCTCTCTACCTCTCCACTCTCTCTCTACCTCTCCACTCTCTCTACCTCTCCCCTCTCTCTCTATCTCTCCCCTCTCTCTCTACCTCTCCCCTCTCTCTCTACATCTCCCCTTTCTCTCTACCTCTCCCCTCTCTCTCTACATCTCCCCTCTCTCTCTACATCTCCCCTCTCTCTCTACATCTCCCTCTATATCTCTCCCCCTCTCTACCTCTCCCTATTACTCTCTCTTCTTTTCATTTTCATTTTCTCTCACTTAGTCATCATCGCCTCAGTCGTTTTCCCTGCTTTCGTTTGCTTTCGATATCTTATGCCCGCTCGCGTGGCCTGCTCAGGCGGCGGCTGCTCAAGCGGAGGGAGAATTGGGGCAGAGACGGGGTCAATTTTCGATACTCAGCTTTTCGATCCCCGGGGCATCTCAACCTCTCAACCTGCCGCCGTCTGGGAATAAAATCCCATTTCCTGATCGGACCGGCTCCCTACTCGTAAGTCAGGGACTTGTAAGCCTAACAATCTGGAGTGGAAAACCACTACACATTGCTACGAGAGTACATCGAAATTACTAAGGTGCGAGTATTCGTGGCTGGGAGCTTTAGTAAGCGCTGCGTTGACTGTAAAGTTTTTATAGCCTGTATCGATTATAGTAAATATATTGACTTGAGCAGCTGGATAGAGCCTACCAAATCCTCCACAAGGGAAGAAAGTGATTGGCTCTTCAATCGCCGCACTTTTCTCTCGGGATTTAACAGTAGAAGAGTAAATTTTATGTTGCCAACTAAAACTCTCTCTCTCTCTCTCTCTCTCTCTCGCCCAGTGCACTATAGCATTAAAATTGATCCACACGGCTACGGGAAGCCGCTCGCCCTGAACAGGCAGCCAGCCCAGACCACGGGGATCTGTTCCTCTCCTCCCACTCGGGACGTACACTTCGGGCAGTCATAAAACAGCTATTGCCCCAATCCCCCCCAACCCCCATAGTTGGGACGGGCTCCAACCTACGTTTGCTCTAAATTTTGTACAAAACAATTTTCTCTCATTTTTCTGTTTATCAGGAGGGTTCGAGTAAGATTAGGGAATGCGTGGCGAGGGCTGAGACTGGCAGATATAGAATAATTTCTCACTGTCCTGTCTGACTTGCTTTTGAGGTAAACTTATTGCCTTCTAAAACTAAAGTACACGCTACTTCCCGTGAGTAGCCGTTTACCTCACTTGAGTACTCATATACCTCACTTGAGTACCCGCTTACCTCACTTGAGTACTCATATACCTCACTTGAGTACTCATGTACCTCACTTGAGTACTCATGTACCTCACTTGAGTACTCATGTACCTCACTTGAGTACTTACTTACCTCACTTGAGCATCCCCTACCTCCCTTAAGTAACCCACTTAGCACACTTATCTTATTTGAGTACCCGCACAATCTCAACCCGAAGACTCAGTCATGCCACTGAAACTCCAATTCTGCATATTTCAGTTTCTTACAGCTTCATGTACGGCAAAGGAGGCTCCAGAGTGCGCCCGATGACTCTGCCAGCGGCTGCCGCAGCTGTCGTCAGCATCTTTAGTCTGATGTGGCTGGCGCGCTGCCATTGAAACGATTCATGGAATACTCGTAAATCGAACAAAACTGATTTTACTTAAACAAAAAGTACACTTTTTCCCTGTCTATTTCAACAGTCATTCCATGCTCAGAATAAAAAAGTTTCTATTTAGACAACATAAAAATTTATCGCCATAATGGATATCACTTTCTGTGTTTCTTTGGATTGGAAGCAGTCAGAAATATACGCCATCTACTACAGACATTTCTAAAAAATATTATGACTATCTAGCATGGAAACTGCATATTGGTTCTGTTGAAATAGACTGGGAAATGGTCCTATAGTGTCAGTCAGTCAGTAAGTCAGTCAGTCAGCCATGGTCCACTGAAAAAAGCATGAAATTTGCAATGATGCGGCGAGACAGGCAGGTTTTCAGTGTTTCAAACATTAAATTGCCATTTTAATTAGAAGCCGATTCACAGTTTGTCACATTTAAGTTCTTAACGATTCTTTAAAATTTCAGCAAGAGCGTCCTTCTAACTGTTGTCGCAGTCCTCGCCTCCTTTGTGTCACTTTCTATAGTCTCTGTTCGATGCCTTCTGTCTGGTGCGCGAGTTTCATTTCTCGTTCTATGGAAAATTCACAACCAATATAACTTGTAGTTTTCTTTTGAGCACTTCATAACTTGTTTTACTCGTGTATATTCATTTGAAATATTGATCAAGTTCATCTCATTGTCGGAAAACAAACTTAATGTTTTTCACAGTCTGAGTCTGTTTCAAATTCAGTTGAGTAAAATCGCTTTTGCGCCATCAAAATATTCCAACTTTTTTCTCTCATTAAATATTAGAACTATTAAATAAAATTTAGCCAAGCACAACTGTTATCGCTTTCGTTTACAAGTAAAAACTCCATGAATGTACTTACTGCGTTATTCCTGTGTAAGCGCTTTGTGTACAATTGCAATATGAGTGTCCTTGATTAAGAAATTGAGACTATGTGACGTTGCCTGAGGAACTGGGAGAACAGTGACCCAGCAACTGAGGATCTGGGAGGGCAGTGGCCCAGCAACTGAGAATCTGGGAGGGCAGTGGCCCAGCAACTGAGGATCTGGGAGGCTGACCCAGCAACTGAGGATCTGGGAGGGCAGTGGCCCAGCAACTGAGGATCTGGGAGGCTGACCCAGCAGCTGAGGATCTGGGAGGGCAGTGGCCCAGACACTGAGGATCTGGGAGGCTGACCCAGCAACTGAGGATCTGGGAGGGCAGTGGCCCAGCAACTGAGGATCTGGGAGGCTGACCCAGCAACTGAGGATCTGGGAGGGCAGTGGCCCAGCAACTGAGGATCTGGGAGGCTGGCCCAGCAACTGAGGATCTGGGAGGGCAGTGGCCCAGCAACTGAGGATCTGGGAGGCTGACCCAGCAACTGAGGATCTGGGAGGGCAGTGGCCCAGCAACTGAGGATCTGGGAGGCTGGCCCAGCAACTGAGGATCTGGGAGGGCAGTGGCCCAGCAACTGAGGATCCGGGAGGCTGACCCAGCAGCTGAGGATCTGGGAGGGCAGTGGCCCAGCAACTGAGGAACTGGGAGTGCGGTGTGCCCAGTCCCAATAGACTTCCGGCTCTCCAAAGCCTGCAAGCCGCTGGATGCTGGATTGTAGTGCAGCGGCAAAACGCCCAGGCAATTCTTGTTGGCATTCAGCTGCACTGCATGTGGCACACAACTGCATAAATGGTTTGCATGAAACATAAAAATCCCATTATCCAGTTTCCCTAACCTTATATAGATGATGGACACTTGCGACTGTATGACTGCCGCGGAGCAGCACGTATAAATATTTAATGTTTGCTCACTCAGCTGAGGAAGGACATTTTTGTGGAAATCGAGGAAAGGAGGAAAACTTTGCTATTCCATTCTGTCTGTCTGTCTGTCTGTCTGTCTGTCTGTCTGTCTGTCTGTCTGTCTGTCTGTCTGTCTGTCTGTCTGTCTGTCTGTCTGTCTGTCTGTCTGTCTGTCTGTCTGTCTGTCTGTCTGTCTGTCTGTCTGTCTGTCTGTCTGTCTGTCTGTCTGTCTGTCTGTCTGTCTGTCTGTCTGTCTGTCTGTCTGTCTGTCTGTCTGTCTGTCTGTCTGTCTGTCTGTCTGTCTGTCTGTCTGTCTGTCTGTCTGTCTGTCTGTCTGTCTGTCTGTATTATACGGCCCCCTTCATTTTACTTAGTTTTTGTTAAATTTTTAATATCAAATTCGAATCAATCGATCAATAAATCAATAAACACAACAATTATCCATCATGAGGCTCTTCATATTGCTTGTTCTGGTTCTAGAACCAGAACCAATTTGTAAAGTAAAACTTTGTCACCTAAACTAGAGGGATATTAGTGCTTTAAAATTGTGATTATTGAATGGCAATAGCCAAAGAGAAAGTGAAAAATTGTGCAAAGTGAGGCTGTTAAGGCAGTCAAACATTCAGCAAAGTTAAATAGTTATACTGCTTTTTTTCTTGGAAATCCGAACCGATTCTGGTTCTGGAATCGATTTGCCGTGGACCGTGAAGATCTGCTCGATCAGATTACAGGACCATGGGTTGGGGTCATTGGCTTACGCAAGATTTTCCAGTTAAGGGTGCCTAGCTAGCTAGGACGAAGCATGCTCTAACTTGACTAGTCCGCTAGGGGCTGGAGCATGCTCCTGTGCTCCGTAGCTAGCTATACCCGAAGCATGCTCCCAGTGTGAACCAATAAGAATTGCGCATATTGGGGTTGCAGCAAATTTATAACAAAAAATATAGCACAAAGCAAAACTTGTGTTATGTTGTAATGAGTACTGATGTGTTGGCACTACTGTTGTATTTTATTGACAACATCTTAATCTTCAGTTGTACTTTGAATTTCAAGAAAAACCGAACGCGTGCATAATTAACTTTTTACTTCTTTTCAAACTTTACGTTGACTAACGCGTCAGCCCGACAACTCCCATCAAATGGGAGTGTATCAATTAATTGAAAGCTTTCACAGGTGTTATTTTTTTATTAACGATTTGCAGTAGAAAAATTGATGTTGTTAATGCTAATTCGCTTGCATGTAATTTGAAAACAAAATTTACAGGAAGAAGGGTTCCTGTGTTCAACGTTCAACAAAAGCTTCCAAGGCATAGGCCTATAATTTGTTGTGCTGGGCCTACTGTGCATTGCTGTGCTGGCCAATGCACTAGACTGAACAAGTGAAGGCTCCGTGTACATGATAAATGAAAGGAGCCTTTATTAAACTTCTTGTGTATTATTTTGTGCTTGCTTTAGTATTTTGTTCTATAGTTTAAAGCCTGTCAGTTAATTATTAATACAGTTAATATAAGCCTGACCCTGGGCCTGGTATTATTGCATGATTTGAGACCTACTATATAGAACTTAGACAAGCTCTTTGTCTCTTAAATTTGATTTTTAGCCATGTTAATATTTATATAAATGCCTTTTGAAACATAAATGTGGGTCTAATATTATAAGAGGCAACTTATAAGCTGCTTTTATTCAGTTATTGAAAAGGCTTCAATTCAATTCAATTCTATTATTTAGCTACAGCCATATGTATGTAAAAGCCTATTAAACATAAGCACTAGGCCTAGCTTATTGACTTAATAGATTTAGCTAACTAGATCAGAGGCTTAAATTTTTTGTTTTTCTATCTATCTACTACATGTATCTAGGCCTACCATTAGACCTAGACTAATAAAAAATTAGTCTAGTCTAATAAAAAATTAAGCCTACAATATTTTTATTAAAAATATCTGATCCTTGACTTATTGTACCTCCTTAGTTCTCCTTTCCCCTAGCACTAGCTTTCGTCCCTTGACCCTGGCTTCTTCCTTGACCCTTGAATTCCTTCCCTTTGACCCTGGTTTCTCTCACTCCTGATCCCCAGTTTCCCTCCCCTGACCCTTGGCTTAACTCCTAATCCCTGGCTTCTCTCCCCTGATCTCTGGCTTCTCTCCTCCCTGATCCCTGGCTTTACTCCCCCTGGTCTCTGGCTTCTCTCCCCCCCTGATCTCTGGCTTCTCTCCCCCTGATCTCTGGCTTCTCTCCCCCTGATCCCTGGCTTCTCCCTCCCTGATCTCTGGCTTCTCTCCCCCCTGATCTCTGGCTTCTCTCCACTTGATCTCTGGCTTCTCTCCCCCTGATTCCTGGCTTCTCTCCCGACCCCTGGCTTCCCTCCCCTGACCCTGGCTTCTCCCTCCTGACCCCTGGCTTCCCTCCCCTAACCCTGGCTTCTCCCTCCTGACCCCTGGCTTCTCCCTCCTGACCCCTGGCGTCCCTCCTTCCTAACCCCTGGCTTTACTCCTAACCGCTGGCTTACCTCCCCTGACCCTGGCTTCCCTCCCCTGACCCTGGCTTCCCTCCCCTGACCCTGGCTTCCCTCCCCTGACCCCTGGCTTCCCTCCCCCGACCCCTGGCTTCCCTCCCCTAACCCTGGCTTCTCCCTCCTGACCCCTGGCTACTCCCTCCTGACCCCTGGCTTCCCTCTCCCTTGACCCCTGGCGTCCCTCCTTCCTAACCCCTGGCTTTACTCCTAACCGCTGGCTTACCTCCCCTGACCCTGGCTTACCTCCCCTGACCCTGGCTTCCCTCCCCTGACCCTGGCTTCCCTCCCCCGACCCCTGGCTTCCCTCCCCCGACCCCTGGCTTCCCTCCCCTGACCCTGGCTTCTCTCCCCCTGGCCCTGGCCTTTCTCCTTACTAACCCCTGGCTTCCCTCCTTCCTAACCCCTCCCAGGCTAACCCTCCTACTCTACCCCTCCCAGCTACGCTCTCTAGGCTACCCCTCCCAGGCTACCCCTGCCATTGTACCCCTCCTAGGCATCCCTCCCAGACAGCCCCTCAGGCTCCCCTCCTACTTTACCCCTCAGGCTCCCCTCTTACTTTACCCCTCCCAGGCAGCCCTTCCAGGCTACTCCTCCCAGGCTACCCCTTCCATGGCAACCACTTCCAGGCTATCTCCCACTGTACCCCTGTGTACTGTCTCTATTTATGTTCGAAACTGAGAAGATTGTTTCGTTTCGGTATTATTTAAAAAGATAATGCATCATTTTTTACTTCAGACGCTTCACTCTCATCATTTCAGGTGCGTACATGCGAGTCAGCTAACGCTGACGCCGCACTTTGTATTCGGCTTTCCAACGGGGAACTGTGCGTTTATGAAAGCCATTTGGGATTTGGGATGCCAGAAAAGATATTCTATTTTGCAAGGATCCGATAAAAGCTGCCGCTTCGGCTGCACTGCAGTGACCGCCGGCTCAAGCGGAGACGATCGCAGGACTGTTTGCTGCCTGCCGCTTGCTGCAGTGACCGCCGGCCCAAGCGGAGACGATCGCAGGACTGTTTGCTGCCTGCCGCTTGCTGCAGTGACCGCCGGCTCAAGCGGAGACGATCGCAGGACTGTTTGCTGCCTGCCGCTTGCTGCAGTGACCGCCGGCTCAAGCGGAGACGATCGCAGGACTGTTTGCTGCCTGCCGCTTGCTGCAGTGACCGCCGGCTCAAGCGGAGACGATCGCAGGACTGTTTGCTGCCTGCCGCTTGCTGCAGTGACCGCCGGCTCAAGCGGAGACGATCGCAGGACTGTTTGCTGCCTGCCGCTTGCTGCAGTGACCGCCGGCTCAAGCGGAGACGATCGCAGGACTGTTTGCTGCCTGCCGCTTGCTGCAGTGACCGCCGGCTCAAGCGGAGACGATCGCAGGACTGTTTGCTGCCTGCCGCTTGCTGCAGTGACCGCCGGCTCAAGCGGAGACGATCGCAGGACTGTTTGCTGCCTGCCGCTTGCTGCAGTGACCGCCGGCTCAAGCGGAGGACGATCGCTGCTCCGCGTGCTATCATCCGGTTCCGCGACGACCTTAACGAACAGTGGCAAAGTGAGGGTTATTTAATAAACCATAGTTATGACCTGAACGATTTTCTGAAGTGATGCGTGTTTGTGTGACTCACATCCTGGTGATGCGCAGTTCTGTACCAGCTGTTTGTAGTTGCTGTGTAGCTGAAGTTTCTGCGGGTAGCTTTATGTTGCGAGCATTACTTCAGTTGGTTTTGCGTAGCTGCATAAAGTTATTCTATCCAAGCAGCACATTACCTTTGCGTTTATTGGGAGCTTTAATATTTTTTTTGTCCGAATAACAAAAAAAATGCATTTTGCTCAATCGATGTTACCCGGTAATTTGGCTGTTGCGCCACGCATTTTCGCGCAGAAGTGACCGAAATTGTCCAAGTATTTTTCTATTTTGTGTTACACTTATTTGAGAAATTTCGCTTGCTCAAAAGAATTGACCAGACTGCAAGTCGCAGAGTTTGAATTTCGGATCGCGGCGACCTGAAAAGTCTTTCATTCTGCTCAAAATGTTAAACATCCTTAGCTAATGGCAAACTATCTACATAGTCTGGCTAATTTGCTACCTCAAGTAAGCTTGACTTAGATGCAGAGGGCATTATCCGGCGGATGCAGCGATCAGGAGGCGGAGGAGACCGCCCATTCCGCTAGCCTCTGGCGTGGCGACCATGAATGACTTCCATCGAAGTGATGTCGCTCAGGGGGGCCGTCGTCGGTCTCGCTTGCAGCACGGTCCTCCTCACCGGCGGTGGGTAAAACTCAGCTGAGGTACCGGGTGAGCATCAATATGCTCTCGGGCCTGCAATTAGCGTTGGAGGGTTTGGCCCGGGGTGAGTGAGTGGTGAAGACCGGGTAGTGGCAGATAAATTATTCTGCGTTTTTACTGCCTGTTGAGCGGCAGAAGAGCTTGGGGCACCGCGCACCGCTCCTCAAGTACCTGGTCCTGAAGGAAGCGGTGGCGAGAGAAGCAGCCATGCATGCCCGGAGAGGGCCCATGTACATGTAAATGCTCTTAAGATCCCTGAGGTTGAGCCTAAGGAAGGCTCTACGCAGGGGGACAGCAGCACGAGATTTCCTGCAATTTCGAGTGTTGATCCTGCCACCTGCGGAGATGCTCAGAGTCAGCCCAGTGCTTGACTCGGTAGTTGATCACCGAGGCGCAGGGGTGGGGGCCCCTGGGCCCGGTCCAGAAGCCCGCTGGCGGAGCCAGCCTTGCCGGAATGGAAACCATGACATCGTGGACCGGGATCCATTAGAGCTCCACCGGTTGCCCAGCGCAAGCCCGTGGAGCCGGGCGTTGCTGTCCAGGACAGATCTGGAGTTGGTGGTGCTGCAGCAGACGGCCAGAAGGACTGCTTGACTGTCGGAGTGAAAAATAAATTTTTGACATCAAGCTAAGCTGCTATTAGGTAGTTAATAATACCTTTGCAAGCTGAACATTTAAATTTATCTCTACTTTTGCCACTTTTACTGATCGCAAGTGGATCCACACGCAGCCGTGGAGTGGATTGAGCTACATGTAGACTAGTCCAGCGGCCCCGTGGACTGGACTAAAAAACGTATTTTACGCTGATTTAAAGAGCACTGGAAATTCACCGAAATTGAAGCATCGATATCTCAGCAACTGCTCAATATTTTGACAAGTGGTAAAGTATATAGCTGGTGCAAAATTACTCTACCTATTATCCAGTAAAATTCTATGCGCCAAATCCATCATTTTGGGGTACAAGTATGGCTCGGAAAGAAGTAAATTTTGGCGTAACTCCAGTAGTGGAAACTCCAATCGAAACTCCAACTCCAAAATCGAAACTCCAATACTGGCTGATATAAATCCAGCATTGGAGCATAAGATTGTCGCATTGTCGCACTAAACTGCACGCTAAAATCGACCATCAATCTAGATCTAAGTATTGGAGTCTGCAAGGCTCCAATGCTGAAGTTATATCAGCTCCAGTACTCGTTTCAATGCTAGAGTTTTCTTATGTTCCAATGCTGGAGTTTTCTTATGCTCCAATGCTGGATTTTTATCAGCTCCAATGCTGGAGTTATATCAGCCAGTACTGGAGTTTCGATTTTGGCACCGGAAAAGTGCAAATAACTCTATTGGATGACCTTCTGGCGCTCTGGGACCGGCGCCAATCGACTCAGGGGCCGAAATCTATCAGAAAATGTTGGGCGCATAGGCGCGAAAGCCACTCTGCAAAATGCCAAAGATTTGTATCCCCCCAGCCTAGGTGCACTTGTCAAATTTACACCTTATCAACCTGCTGCCAGTAAAGATTCTGCAAGTAAACCGGCTGTCCTGCAACTTGCAACTAATCAAAACTACGCAAGCCGCTGAGCAGTGTCGCACCAGACTGCACGCTAAAATCGACCGTCAATCTATAAAGTATTGGAGTCTGCATATTGCAAGGCTCCAATGCTGGAGTTTCCTTTATTCCACTACACTGGAGTTATGCCAAAATGCACACTTATTTCCGAGCCATACTGTACTGTAGTCCAGCTCAATCCACTCTACTCCAGTTGAACATAGAAATTTTTTTCAAGGATCTTCTCAAACGCGAGAACGGAACTGTTAGCACAACGCTGCCCAGAATCAAGAGAATGGGCATGACAGAAGCAGCTGCAAAGAACTCATATAGTAGTGAATTCTCATGCAAGTATGAGCTCATGGAAGTATTAGCAGGAAAGTTTGTTTCAATGGTTCGACCGATCTGACAAATTTTATTTGTGTGAACCTATAGCCACTAATGTACTCGTAGTGAATAGAAGCTTTTCAGACCGTAAAGACGGTCTCTGACTGTTTTTACCCTGGCTGTCCTTCGTACCCGCCCTGCAGGAAAGAATGACCATTCACGAAGGTGTACGGTAGAGCCTAGTTGATGCCAGCCCTGAGGCTGTGCCCCGGGAAGCAGGGTCTCCCAACTGCTAGTAGGTTCAGGTGCTCCTCCGTCCTGTTTTTATCCCCATTACTTGTATTGGTTTTTTTAATGTAAGGCCTTTGACTGCCGCTCCAATTTTCCGGAGTAATGAGCTCTGCCCTCCCTGCCCGGTCCATCCTGCGCTGTCCTTGGTCCATCTGCTGGCTCCTCTGGTTGTCTCCCTGACTAAGTGTCTCTGGCTCTCATCCTGATAGTAGATTCGTGTCCTGGGGAATGAGTTCGTCCCGAATCGGGGATACCGGCTGAGTCCGGGTCCTCTTGCTCCTTGTGCCCCTTCCCGACCCCTTGGCCTGGCCCCCAATATTGAGCTGGATAGGCGATACCCTTGGGTTTGTAGCCGGTAGATGGGCTTCCTGCCTGGAGTCTCGCCCTCGGATACAAGCCTTCCAGACTCGCTCCAATAGTTAAGGCTTCCAAGACTTCTGGGTTTCCCCGCTCTTGGACCGGTTTCAGTAGTAACCCAAGCTAATTTTTCGTATTTTCAATTTTTTCTGCGCACTCCCGAGGACTCGGTCTTAGCACCGTCCCTAATTCCACTTTTGGGTTGGCGGTGCCTTGTACCGTAGGTTTGAGTTAGTAGCACCAATGCTCCTGCTCTCACCAGAGTCCTGAGCTCTGGTCCCAATCCCAATCGTGGCCTCTCGGGCTACATGCCCCTGGTAGTATGGCCCACAGTCAGATCCCTGCGGTAGAGCCCCCTTAAGGCTGATCCGCGGTAAGCCCCTGGCTTTCTACCCCCGTTCAACAACAAATAGAGGCTTTTTCCTCGGTAGAAATTCGAGCAACGGATAAAACTTACATGTAGCTCGTCAAAACTGACATTCTCTTCAATTCATCGGTGACATCATGCTGACAACATGCGGATGGCGAGTGATCTGGTGGCGAAGCTTGAAGTTGCAGTCGTGAAGTTGAAGAGGCAACGCCTCCTCGCTGCGTCCGGATGCCCGGAACCCCTGCAGCTAAGTCAAGTAACCCTCTAACACTGTACACAACTCTCAAATCTGCGCAATAACTACATGTACATGTAGCTAGTGCATGTGCACTTGCCAAGCACAGAGAAGGCGAAACTTCTCCCCGATATTGTGCTTCTCAATTCAAATACGTATTTAAGAAATTAATAACATGCATCCCGTGTTTCCCGTTCGTTATTTTCAGCAGTACATCAGTTAGCGCCCCCTCATAACTGGTGCCCCTCATACTCATGTTGGCCTCCCAAACTTGGACCGCCCCTCCCAAAAAGAAATCCTAGATCCGCCACTGCTCGTACATGATAAGACTGACTGAATTTATTTCTACTAATATCCACCTATACTAATTATAGATCATTTGTCTTAATCGGATGGAAACAACTTACATATGTAAGTGTCCATGTACCAGGAAAGTCATGGCTATTTAAAAAGTGACAGGATGTCACGCTATGGGAGCACGAGACTTTTACACAGAGGCTTTTCTCGCCGAGCTTTCCTCTCATTTTTAACCAACAGGTGCTGCAGCGACAGAGGGCGAGAAGGAGAAAGGGAGGCCAAGAGGGGCAGGCAAACCATTGAGACTACTGTAATGTAAATTCATATACTTTATACATCTCGCCCTATGGCTCTACCTCCCACTATTCTTTGTGACCGTCATGTGACCATATTTGTGTCATCATCAAAAGAGAATTCGATAAAACAGGAATGTTTCAGGACAGGACAGAGTGAATTATCGTAAAAAGCATAGGTAAAAGCAATTAAGTCTGTTTTATTTTAGAGGCACATCTTCATAATATACAGTCAAGTATACACTCGTAAAACTGTACATTGACAAAAGACAATGAAAAAATATAAACAGCCAACGCTTGTCGAAAAACGCGCTGCTTAGTTCTCTCAAAGTTTGGTTAGCAAAACTCGACAGGGAGGACAAAACTGATCACAGCATTACAGAGTGGGAGAGAGAGCGTCAGCATTTGATGGTAGTGCAATATTGCAGAGGTCATGGATTAAATGTTGTATACGCCACGGGCACAGAGAAGTGTGACTAAACATATTTATACGGCTAACAGCTAATTTCTGTGCAATGTGGCTGAATAGTCATACATGTCGAAGTCGTCACTGTCGTCTTCTTTCACCTCACGAGGATCCTGATTGCACTCTGCGTCCTGTGCATCGGCAGCAGCATAATGCACATTGCTTAGTCTCATCTCGACACCTGCCAATGAACGAGAGAAAAAGTCCTTTTATTTAAAATGCAAATGCATGATGCAAAGTATTCCAATACAGTTCATAGCTAATTTGCATTGTTAGCACTTGATGCTGGAGTGACTATGAGCGGAGAAGCTGAATAGGTTATGTACGCGACCAAAACAATTCACTGATTTCACTAGGAAGAAGCTAAATACGCGTAACGTGCAGAAAATCTACGTACTATTTTGTTTTAAACGACCTCATTTTTCGTATTCTGCTGATGATATTGTAGAGTGTATAAGCGGCAGCATAAAATACACATATTTTTTTACTCACTGCTAATTCCACGCGAAGATAAATAAATGCCAAAGATCTCCTCTGAAGGAAATCGGATAATATGCTCCTTAATTAGTCCTTCGTTCGCCCTTAGCACTCGCAACACTCGTAGATGACAGCACGCGAAGCAGCGAGCCGGCGGTCACTGCAGCAAGCGGCAGGCAGCAAACAGTCCTGCGATCGTCTCCGCTTGAGCCGGCGGTCACTGCAGCAAGCGGCAGGCAGCAAACAGTCCTGCGATCGTCTCCGCTTGAGCCGGCGGTCACTGCAGTGCAGCCGAAGCGGCAGCTTTTATCGGATCCTTGCAAAATAGAATATCTTTTCTGGCATCCCAAATCCCAAATGGCTTTCATAAACGCACAGTTCCCCGTTGGAAAGCCGAATACAAAGTGCGGCGTCAGCGTTAGCTGACTCGCATGTACGCACCTGAAATGATGAGAGTGAAGCGTCTGAAGTAAAAAATGATGCATTATCTTTTTAAATAATACCGAAACGAAACAATCTTCTCAGTTTCGAACATAAATAGAGACAGTACACAGGGGTACAGTGGGAGATAGCCTGGAAGTGGTTGCCATGGAAGGGGTAGCCTGGGAGGAGTAGCCTGGAAGGGCTGCCTGGGAGGGGTAAAGTAAGAGGGGAGCCTGAGGGGTAAAGTAGGAGGGGAGCCTGAGGGGCTGTCTGGGAGGGATGCCTAGGAGGGGTACAATGGCAGGGGTAGCCTGGGAGGGGTAGCCTAGAGAGCGTAGCTGGGAGGGGTAGAGTAGGAGGGTTAGCCTGGGAGGGGTTAGGAAGGAGGGAAGCCAGGGGTTAGTAAGGAGAAAGGCCAGGGCCAGGGGGAGAGAAGCCAGGGTCAGGGGAGGGAAGCCAGGGGTCGGGGAGGGAAGCCAGGGGTCGGGGGAGGGAAGCCAGGGTCAGGGGAGGGAAGCCAGGGTCAGGGGAGGGAAGCCAGTGGTCAAGAGGGAGAAGCCACGCCAGGGTCAGGGGAGGGAAGCCAGAAGTCGGGGGAGAAGCCAGCGGTTAGGAGTAAAGCCAGGGGTTAGGAAGGAGGGAAGCCAGGGGTCGGGGGAGGGAAGCCAGGGTCAGGGGAGGGAAGCCAGGGTCAGGGGAGGGAAGCCAGGGTCAGGGGAGGGAAGCCAGGGTCAGGGGAGGGAAGCCAGGGTCAGGGGAGGGAAGCCAGGGTCAGGGGAGGGAAGCCAGGGTCAGGGGAGGGAAGCCAGCGGTTAGGAGTAAAGCCAGGGGTTAGGAAGGAGGGAAGCCAGGGTCAGGGGAGGGAAGCCAGGGGTCAGGAGAGAAGCCAGGGTCAGGGGAGGGAAGCCAGGGGTCAGGAGGGAAAAGCCAGGGTCAGGGGAGGGAAGCCAGGGTCAGGGGAGGGAAGCCAGGGGTCGGGAGGGAAGCCAGGGTCAGGGGAGGGAAGCCAGGGTCAGGGGAGGGAAGCCAGGGTCAGGGGAGGGAAGCCAGGGGTCGGGAGAGAAGCCAGGGTCAGGGGAGGGAAGCCAGGGGTTAGGAGTAAAGCCAGGGGTTAGGAAGGAGGGAAGCCAGGGGTCACGGGAGAGGGAAGCCAGGGGCCAGGAAGGAGAAGCCAAGGTCAGGGGAGGGAAGCCAGAGTCAGGGGAGGGAAGCCAGAGTCAAGGGAGGGAAGCCAGGGGTCAAGGGGGAGAGAAGCCAGGGTCAGAGGAGGGAAGCCAGGGGTTAAGCGTGCAGCCAGGGGTTAGAAAGAAGGGAAGCCAGGGGTCAGGGGGAGAAGCCAAGATTAGGGGAAGGAAGTCAGGGGTCAAAGAAGGGAAGCTAGGGGTTAGGATTGAAGCCAGGGGTTAGGAGGGAGGGAAGCCAGGGTCAGGGGGGAGAGAAGCTAGGGTAGAGGGAGGAAATCCAAGGTTAGGGGAGAGAGGAACTAAAGAAAGGAAAATAAGTCAAGGATCAGGTATTTTATATAAAATATATTGTAGGCTTAGTTTTATAGTTTGTTATTTACTCTAGGCCTAATGCCCATGGTATACATAAAGTAGATACATAGATAAAACTAAAATTTTAAGGCTCGTATCTAGTAAGTTAGCTAAATCTATTCATTAAGTCAATAAGCTAGGCTTAGTGCTCAATAAGGCTTTCCTACATACATATGGCTGTAGCTAAATAATAGAATTTCATTGAATTGAAGCATTTTTATAATTGAATAAAAGCAGCTTATAAGTTACTTCTCATAATATTAGACCTACATTTACATTTCAAATGCCTGTATTATTAATTAACTGACAACGACAAGTCAAGTGACAGGCTTTAAACTATAGAACAAAATTACTTAAGCAATCACATAATAATGCACAAGGAATTTAAGAAAAGCTCCTTTCATTTATCTTGTACACGGAGCCTTCACTTATTTAGTCTAGGCCTAGTGCATAGGCCAGCACAGCAATGCACAGTAGCCTAGCACAACAAATATGCCTTAGAAGCTTTTGTTGAACGTTGAACACAGGAACCCTCATTCCTGTAAATTTAGTTTTTAAATTACACATGCAAGCGAATTAATATTAACAAACGTCGATTTTTCTAATGCAAATTGTTATTAAACACCCGTGAAAGCTTTCAATTAATAGTTGATACACTCCCATTTGATTGTATGGGAGCGCGCTTTGGGCCCGTCTAGCCGGGAGAAGCGAGAGCTCGAGAGCGCGCTTTCCTGCCGGTTAGCCCGATGATTTTGTAAGCTTTTGGCCCGGCTAGCCGGTTGTCGTCGGGTGCTATTTGTCGAATGCTGCTTACTGCATGCAACGAGCGTTAAATAGCTGAAAAACGCAGTTACTCCATTGGCTGTCAGCAGGGAGCATGCTCCACGATTAACTAGCTACACTTTGCTGGGAGCACGGGAGCATGCTCCAACCCCTAGCGGACTACCCAAGTTAGAGCGTGCTCCAAGCTAGCTAGCTATCTGAGCCTAGGTGAGATTTTCAATCAGAATTTTTAATTTCCAATACAGGACCTGAATAAAAGCTAAAAGTATCAGAAACTAAAAACTGATCATTAGACAATTATTAGTATTTTATTAATATACTGTCTGTAGGAGCTAAATTTAAATTAAGCCTACTTATTAGTTATTACTCGTTTAGACCTGTTAATGTTATGTTTATTACGCATAGGCCTATGCCTTTAAACCCCTTAGCCTCTTAAATAGACGTTTTATTGTATTACTATTATTACTATTTTCGTATTTCTTTCAAACCTAGATTTAGAATATAAATCGTAAGGGTTTTGTATGGACATATGCCAGTCTGGGCGGCCTGGGCCTGAGGTATGACTCAGAGTATCAATGTCAAGGACTAGGCCTACTCAATGTCTGAGGTCTAAAATTATAGAATGAGATAGAAAATAAAGTAGGCCTATATATAGATTTTGCTGAACACTAGGCCTATTGCATTAATAAAAGATAGGGGGCCTAAGCCTTATCTTTTTAATAACATTTTATAGGCCCTATATGTTTTATACCTTTAAATCTATGGTACAATTAATATTCCAAAGCTGAAATAGGGCTAGGCCTAGGCCTAGGGTCTACTTTAGTTTAGGATAAGACATTGTTTATTCATAAAATCATAGGTTGCCACAACTTGATAAAGCCTAGCCTAGCCCTAGGATCATATTATAATTATGAATTGATCCCTACTAAACCTTAACCTAAACTTCTATCTAAATATACTAAATCTCTAAGGTTTGTATGTCTATAACGCTCTAGAGATTGCAATTCTTGACTGATTTTGATTGTGTTTTTGCCAAAAGATGCAAATATCTTATTGCTTTAGTTCTTATTTTGTTTCTTGAATTTCAAACTTTTAAGTTAGGCCTATTTAGTATTTATTTAAGCTTACTTAGATACAGAAAACACAAAATATTATCAATATTTAATCTGTTAAGAGTATATTAACATTGAGTTATTAGGAACAATATGGCTTAGTTTTAATTGGACCAAAAATATAATTCTGTAATAGGCCTTATTTTTTGTCCTAGAAAATGGCTTTTTTACATTTGTATAATTTTGTTTTAATTTACATAGTAAGGCCTATTGAAAATATTTTAAATATTTCAAATTTTATAAAAAAATGTTGAAATAGAAGTAAGAAAGCCTAAGAAATCTATAACTACCCTAGCCACTAATAGGAAAAATTAACTTATTCTTATCTCCTCCTTTAAGTTTCTATATTAAAACAAACAGATTAAACAATCTTTATCATTTAGTGCTAGCAAAAGACCTTGAAAAGATATGGGATATTGGAAGGATTCACTTCTATTCTCAAAGAATGAACCTCTAGATTCATACTCTAAGAAATTGCCTTAAGGTAGAATATCTACAAAAGGGTAAGAATAACTACCAAAGGGTAAGATAAGATAAGTACAATGCCATAAGACCATTTAAGCCAATAATACATATTATGCTATTCAACTCTATATTGTGTTACCAACTTTATATATATTACCAGTATATACTTACAGTATTAAATTTAAAAGTATATAAAGATAGCCCTATGTAAATTAGAAGATAAACCCTAGGACAACTTTAGTGACAGCAGCTGAGATTAAATGAATATTGTTATAACTTGGTTGCCACAGTGATTATTAGTTTTAGAGAATAGAACAATATTTCAATTATTATAGTTTAATTTTCTGGTATACTATAAAAAAGAAACATTTTTTATCAAAATATAAAAAAGCCATCAATTTTATGACTTATCCTTGGTCTACTATAATTCATGCTAGGCCTAACTAATGATTGGCAAGCAATTCTATATACTTCTTGATTTAATGTATGTATAAGCCTAGTATTGCTACAGGCAAAATTTTTAATGCAGCTATTGTTTTTGTTCTATGAAAAATTGGCATTTACAAAACTAAGTACTAAAACAGTTTTGAAAAGTATGTGGAAAAATGAAAATTTCTAAAATTCAAGCTGGTAAAATCAGGCATCACATTAGCCTAGCTGATTTCTAAATTGCTATAATTTACAAAAATCAGCTTTCAACTCAAGAGATTAAGATTAGTATTTAGAATGTATAGTTGATTTTTAAGCAAATGGTTTTTCCCACTTCTTACTGCAGACTTTCGCCCCAGCAGCAGCTGCTAGGCCCAGCCGCGGCATGGCCACAGATGCAGAGAGTCTGCACTCGGCCCGCAGTGGCCACTCAGCTCAGTCCCGCCGCTCGTCAGCTGGCCCGCAGCCATACCAGCCGCAGTACTTCCAGCAGCAGCAGCAGACTCCGCAGCCGCCTATTAAGCTGATGCAGCTGCAGCAGCACCGGCAGCCATTGCTGAACCCGCCGGCCTACCCAAACCAATCTGTGCTGCCAGGCCCATACCATATCACCATCTCCGGCGGCGCTGGGCCCTACCAGCCGCCTGTGCAGCCGCCTGAGCACTGGGCTGAGACCAATACTGTGCTTACTAGTGAGACCGCCGCGTCTGCTAGCTGCCACGAAGCTGACACTGGGGTTAAGGTGTGTACTTTAGTATTTCAAATTAAGCGTGATGGTTATCGGAATGAGCAGCCAGTCACTCTTTGAGCATCGCGAATCGGAATGAGCAGCCAGTCACTCTTTGAGCATCGGGAATCGGAATGAGCAGCCAGTCACTCTTTGAGCATCGGGAATCGGAATGAGCAGCCAGTCACTCTTTGAGCATCGGGAATCGGAATGAGCAGCCAGTCACTCTTTGAGCATCGCGAATCGGAATGAGCAGCCAGTCACTCTTTGAGCATCGCGAATCGGAATGAGCAGCCAGTCACTCTTTGAGCATCGCGAATCGGAATGAGCAGCCAGTCACTCTTTGAGCATCGGGAATCAGAATGAGCAGCCAGTCACTCTTTGAGCATCGGGAATCAGAATGAGCAGCCAGTCACTCTTTGAGCATCGGGAATCGGAATGAGCAGCCAGTCACTCTTTGAGCATCGGGAATCGGAATGAGCAGCCAGTCACTCTTTGAGCATCGGGAATCGGAATGAGCAGCCAGTCACTCTTTGAGCATCGGGAATCGGAATGAGCAGCCAGTCACTCTTTGAGCATCGGGAATCGGAATGAGCAGCCAGTCACTCTTTGAGCATCGGGAATCGGAATGAGCAGCCAGTCACTCTTTGAGCATCGGGAATCGGAATGAGCAGCCAGTCACTCTTTGAGCATGGAGATGAGCAGCCAGTCACTCTTTGAGCATGGAGATGAGCAGCCAGTCACTCCCTAAGCATGGAGATGAGCAGCCAGTCACTCCCTAAGCATGGAGATGAGCAGCCAGTCACTCCCTAAGCATGGAGATGAGCAGCCAGTCACTCCCTAAGCATGGAGATGAGCAGCCAGTCACTCCCTAAGCATGGAGATGAGCAGCCAGTTACTCCCTAAGCATGGAGATAAGCAGCCAGTCACTCAAATGCTTTCAAGCTACTATCAGTAGTATGATATTTCTATTTGCATTTGCATTTTGTATTCCCAGTTATCTATCGTTCGCTATGAGCTCCCACGTAAACTCAGCGCCCTGTTTCTCACAATGACGCGCACAGGACGCGGACTCCGGCATCGGCGCCGCCTCCTCCTGCAGCTGCGCTCGCGCCTCCACTGTCGGCTTGTCGGCCGCTCTTGGCGTAGCCGCGTTCGCCTCGCCGCCGCTGATGCTGGCGCTGCCCCGGTCCGGCGCCTTCGCCGCCTGGCCGCTGGGCGAGTGCGGCGTCGCCTGCGAAGGCCAGCTGCTTGGCCTGGCGTTCCGCCTGCTGGCCCTGCTGGTGGCCGCCTGGTGCCTGTTCTTCCGGCGCGCCCGCGCCTCCCTCCCCCGCGTGCTGGCTTTCAGGGCCTTCCTACTCTGCCTGCTGTTTGCCATCATCGCCGTGTTCTGGGCGTTCTACGCGCTGCGGATTGTTCGGCAACGGGAGCGGGACTATGACACCGTGGTGCAGTTCGCCGTGGCGCTGGCCGACGCCCTGCTGTTCCTGCACTATCTGGGCGTCGTACTGCTCGAGATTCGGCATCTGCAGTGCCGCTTCTCCGTCAAGGTGTTGCGCTCTCCTGACGGCGAGGCCCGGCTGTACACCATCGGTGAGACCAGCGTGCAGCGAGCCGCTGTGCACGTGCTTCAGCGGTACTGCGTGGACTTCAGCGCGTTTAATCCGCATCTGCACAGCATGCTGACCATGTCCGGCGGCGGCGGCAGCGGCGCAAGGAACACCAGGCGGTACAAGTTCTACGAGCTTGATCGGGCCTCGTCTGCCGCGTCTGGCCACTCGCGCGGACAGTCCAGAGCCGAGGGCGGGCCTTCGTCTGCGGCTGAGCGATTCCAAGTGAGGATGCAGCTTGTAGCTGGGATGCTGGCCCAGCCTCCCAGATCCTCAGTTGCTTGGCCAGCCTCCAGATCCTCAGTTGCTGGGCCAGCCTCCCAGATCCTCAGTTGCTGGGCCAGCCTTCCAGATCCTCAGTTGCTGGGCCAGCCTCCCAGATCCTCAGTTGCTAGGCCAGCCTTCCAGATCCTCAGTTGCTAGGCCAGCTTCCCAGATCCTCAGTTGCTGGGCCAGCCTCCCAGATCCTCAGTTGCCTGGCCAGCCAGCCAGATTTCCAGCCCGCATCTCAGTGTCCAGTATTTCAGTATCCGCCAGCTAAATATTTCACTTCTTCCGCCACGCCGCGGCAGTTCGAATGCGACTTCGAGCGCCGTCTGCGCAAGCGTCGGGCTCGCCTCGTGTCGGCCGCCGACGAGGCCTTCGCCCATATCGGCAGGACTGCGCAGCATCGCTCTGACCAAAGCGCCGGCGCCGCTATCAGCCGTCAAATGGAAGCCTCGGAGGCTGCTCAGGCGGTGTTCCCGACGCTGCTTCGGCCGCTCCAGCGCTACCTTCGGGTCACCCGGCAGCAGCCGCGGTACAGCATGGACGCCGTGCTGCAACACCTGGCTGCTTGCATCCGGCATGGCCTGGGGCCCAGGGCGTTTATTGAGCGCTACCTGGGACAGGGCCGCGTGGTTGAGGACCCGCGATCTGGCACTGCCGGTCAGGTGAGGACTGGCAGCAAAATCCCAACCCGTTTACACTATGTGCTCATTGTTTGTGTATGACCGCATTTCTCATAGTCATTGTCATAGTCTCATTATGACCAAATTTCTTGTTCATAGTATCATTATGACCAAATTTCTTGTTCATAGTCATTTTGACCAGTTTTTTTTTCTCGTGGTCATATTATGAGCAAATTTATTGGTCATAGTATCATCATGACTCGTTTTATTTTTTGTTTTAACCAGCTTTTGGATGTCGTTTCATGACCAGCTTATAACTAACTAGTCATCATAGATTGAGAGCTCCTTTATGAGCATATTTAGGAACCTGTTGACTCATTATGAGCACTGCTAGGCATAGTGGGCCGTTATAATCAGACAGAATCAGAGTCTCATTTCGAGTCATGATCAGATCGGAGGATCATAGTGGCATTCTGATCAGATTTGAGAATCATGGTTTCCTATTATGAGCAATCACAATTTGTGATTGTATGAGCAGTGCTCAACCCTGCGCCTTCCCCTCTCCCCGCCCCTAGGCCTGGACACTTGCCAGCGACAGTCCGGCCTCGCGCTCGCTTGAGGACGGCGCCAATTTCTGTCTTCGCCGCGGCGCCGTCTCGCTGCTGTGCACCGTTCGCCGCGTGCCCTTCTTCGGCCTGGGCGAGGAGCTGCTTGAGTCGGCGGCCGGGCGCCGCTTCGTGCTGGACATTGGCGCCAACGCTATGGTTTAGCAATCCAGGCATTGTGCGGTGGTTGATTGTGGATTCAGTATTATTAAATGGATCTCATTGCGTTCTGACGGTTACGATGACTGCTATGACTTCTTAGTGGCAACCAGTTGATGCGTTTTATGGTTTTTTATTGATAATTGTATTACTTCATCTCTACTGACCCTCGGTTTATCACTTTATGACTGCCAGAGTCTAAAATGACCTTCCTATGACCGCCAGAGTGAAACATAACCTTTATTATGACCACCATAGTGAAACATAACTATTATGACCAACAGAGTAAAACATGACTATTATGACCGCCAGAGTGAAACACAACCTTTATTATGACCACCATAGTGAAACATAACTATTATGACCAACAGAGTAAAACATGACTATTATGACCGCCAGAGTGAAACATGACTATTATGATCAACAGAGTGAAACATGACTATTATGATCAACAGAGTGAAACATGACTTTATTATGCCCACCAGAGTGAAACACAACTTTTATTATGACCAACAGAGTGAAACACAACCTTTATTATGACCACCAGAGGGAAACAAGGCGTTTTTTTCCAACATAATCAAATATAACCATTTTTATATGATCACCAGAGTGAAATAGGAACTTCCTATGATCATTAGTTAAATACGACTGCCAATATTAGGAAATTCTGACTATAGATGTTATGATTAACTATTACTTGTCATATTGACCACCCTTGATCATAAACTTTTTTTTCAAATTTTATACGACAACTCATAGTTAAAAACAGTGTCTGCATGACCGGTTTGAATGACACCTGCTAACTGCTTTGTCGCATTCTGCTTTAACAACAAAGTTTGCGTTTTTCAATTCTTTTATCTACTGTTATCTAAAGGCAGTCAACCGATATTAAATTTATAAAATTTGCAATCAAAATTTTCTCCATTTCCGGAAGCACTTGTCTCACCTAACTACTTTATATTAGTAGCATTTGCACGCGCTGTCCTATAAAACAAGTATTGAAAGAATTTTGCAATTTTTACTTTTATCATAATTTCTGCGACTTTGTTTTGCTAGTCTTGGCTTTGCAATTTACTGAGGTTTGCTTTGACCTTCATCTGTCACCTACCTCTATCTCGTATGTAATTAAATGCGTTGCTGCTGCTTTTTCTATTCGGCAGCAATTGATGAAAATCAAAACTGCTTTAATTGTCTTTTTATTGCGCTGCTAATTTTGTTCGAGAGGGCGGTTCTTCTGCTTGCAAGGCCTATTGGCCAAAATTATTAAATATTAATTATTGCCTGGCACTTTCGGTATTATTTATTGATTGATTAGACTGGCATGTAGACCTCAGACAGGCAGGCAAAAGCAATGACACTTGACTTAGCTGCAGGGGTTCCGGGCATCTGGATAAAGCAGGGAGGTGTTGACCCCATTCCGCTAACCCCTGGCTTGAGGAGCTGCTGCCCAGACTGGCTGTCGGCGAGTTGGATGTGGAGGGCCTGGTTCTCAACGCTTGTCTTCAGGACTTGGAGCACAGGGCCATCTTGTGCGACCAGCTGGGAGTCCAACCTGCGCCTGATTTGGTTGGGATGTTCGGCCGAAAGGGGCGTCTCCTGCCTGGCCTTGAATAATTAGGGCCGGCTACCTCTTGGCCATATAGCCGCATAGGTGCGCTTTGGCTTAGTGGTTTGGCCGGCACAGAGGATCCCTCCGCAGCCGTGGCAGTTGCTATACGAGAAGAGGTCCCGCCACGGGAGGAGCCAGCCGCACCAGGTTTGGCGGCACCCGACGCGCGGAGTCCGCCCCTTTGTCGGATGTCGTTATTCGCCTCAGAGGCGGCAGATGAGGCGGCTTCGCACTTCTCTGTTCTTCCGCTTTTCGCCGGCGGAATTTCTGCAAGCGGGCGATGCTGCAGGTCTTCTACTGGTATCTAGAGCTGTGGGCCCGCTACCCCATCATCCAGCTACTTCCGTATTATCGTGAGTGGCGCCAAGATTGTTAGAGTTAGAGGCACCGTAAGTTATAGTGCTTCCACGGTACCATCCTTGGTTGGCGTTCCAGCAGCATCAAGGGAAGCGGTGGATGTAATACAATGTTCCATAGGTCGCTAAAAGGCGAAAAGGGCAAAGGTCTGAGACAGCCTCCGCTATCAGTACGTGTACTAGGGGTAACAGGAATTTCAAGTTGAGTCCCATTGAAGATCAAACCAGTAGCAGATAAAAAAATTAAATCATCTGCTCTCTGAACGGCTTTCACCGACCTTGCAGGGGCTAGGAAAACGCAAAACCGCTTATTCCCAGTCAGACGGAACAAAGGAGAAGGCGGAGAGCACTGTATGGCGCTTTCTTGCAGTAGTCACTTTGCTGAAGTATAACTGCCGCTCTACTGCTCTCTCCCCGATAATCTTGTCAACAGCGGTTTTTACGGTTGTGTAATTCGGCTTACAGTCTGCCCTCTCCGCGTTCCCAACTCTGCCCTGAGTAGCCCAAATCACTTTCATCGTCTTCGATCGATCGCCTCTTGTTCTGCCTCTTCTCCCCCTCTAAAATGCATCTGTTCCTGTATCCTCTCGCGTGCCTCTCTCTGTATCTCCCTCACTCACCTGTCATTCTCTGTTATTCTTCTGGCCGTCTCGTCTCTCTTCCCTTCAGTTTTATTTTTCTGATCAGATCTTCAGTGAGTTGGAAATACAAAACGGTTAATGGAAATTTAACGGTCATGCTTTTTGACTGTAAAAACATATAACTGCTTGCTATTCTACTCTATCTGGCAAAATGAAAGGCATGTGTTTATTCATCAACGCCAAGTGCCGAGTGCGCGCTTGTCGCATATCGCGCCTATCGCAGCGTCAGAAGCAGTACCTCCTTGTACGTCTCGGCACGGATGATGTGGCCCGCCAGCTGGAGTTAAGCCGTGTTACCAGCCACAAGACAATCGGCTGTGAACGAATGAAACCTATCAATAATTAAAAAATGCGCACCGCCGGGAAGTGCTGCGAATAACAGTTAATGAAAATGATCCAGCCACTACGCAGGCGTGCGTCACTCAACACACTTGACGAAGTCTTGTCAGCTCCAATCCTCCCAGGGAAGTGTGTGATTAATAGCTCAGATGAACTTGTGCTCGAGGTTCGAATGTAGGTATTTCACAAAAACAAAAAATCGAATTCTTGGCTGGGATTCAAGTTAGGTTTAACTCAGAGTTAAGCTCCTACACCAAGAAAGCTCATTTATTGGGCTCTTTCTGTTCCAGGAAAGTGGTTGTCTATGGGTAAATTCTCGGACGGAAAGCTAAAAATATCTTTAATGGTCCTGAAAACGAGGACCATTAAACTTATATTGGTCCTCGATTTGAGGACCATTAAATATATTTTTAGAACAAACATCAGTTAGCAGGTGATTTAGCAATTGGGGATAACAGTGAACGTGAATAGTGCATGTAGCAGACAATCACACAGGTCAAATTAACAATTGAACAGATACGCTGAGTAGTCAATACACACATTTTGCAGTCCTATATAGTGTTACATAAAAATGATGGTCACCTTTCCATTCTCCACTTCCACACTTTTCACTCCATTTCCGTGCTGAATGATAGACTTGTCTGGCGCATCACCTGGCAGTCTTGTTTCAACGCCAGCAGTGTTGGAGGACGATGGACAGCCTTGCCCTTGCACGACCGCTGATACGAACCGCGTTGACGTGCTGGAGAGTCCAATGTAGCGCTCCAAGGCGACAGACGTGTGATCGCCTTGAAGAAAGACAGCAGAAGATCTGGCTTGCGCATCAATGATGTCAGCTTCGTCTTGCAGTTTCTGTCCGAAGAACTCATCCAGGAGGCCAAATTCCAACTCTTGATCCTGCATGCTGTCTTATTAGTCAAATAAAAAAGTAGTTTTATTGCGATTGAAGATTCTGCGGGCTTCCCAGACACCCATACTCTACAGCGAGGGTGATCGTATGTCTATGGCATGAAGTAGGGATTCTTGGCGTAGTCTAAGTTTAAAGATAATAAATTCTTCAGAATACGCTGTCTGTGGCAGAAAGCGTACTGAGGAGTTTATCTTATACAGAAACTACGAGTGATCGTATCGAACTTCCGAGTGATTCCTTGGTGAAGTGTTTGCGAAAGTAGATAGTCTGTATAGTAAAATCCCCCTAATGTCTGTTCCAACTTTAGGACACATGTAGTTGTACTAAGTCGAATTGAATGGATATTTGATGTTTCTCAGCTATTTTTCACAGCAATTATCAGACGAGTGACTTGTATGCTTTGTCAGTCGAGCGACTTACGCTTCCTCTATATCGAGGTCTGTATCAGAAAGCTAGCTCACTCTCAGCTTTCGATTCAGTCTCAATTTTGAGCTTAACTTGAAACTTAAAGGTCAATTCCTAGGACGCAATTTGTGAAACACCCCTGGGATTACTTGCCCAAACCACGCCGTTTATATTAATAGTCCCGTAAATAGCATGGATTGTGCGTAGCTCGTTAAAAGCACTTGAACTCCTTATGACAGGGAGCCTAAAACTCATTGGAGACATTGCCTTCCTTTTGCACTTCATCTCGATCTGAACTTTGTCGAGGAAGACGGCTTTGACGATGGAGAGGAATACCTAATCTGGTTAATTGCCTTAATTGCCGCAGAAGCTGCAATCCTGTACCGAATTTTGTCTTCTCCAGTAATCCATGGGTGAAGTGCTACAGGAATTCGTAAGAGTCTATACTGCTCTTTGCACTGTCATAAGAAAAATTAACTCAAAGACACCTGTTTAACGTGGAATGATTGTGCTATGAAAACCGCTTAATGGCATGACAATCTTGACCATGAAACGGTAAAACAGCACTCCTAAAGACTCCTACAGGACCCTGCTACAAGCAGTGCGTTACATAAACTGGCCGGCGGTTGTCGTGCGATTCACAGCCATGAAGGTCAACCCACATGGTACAGAGTGTACATGCCTGACGATTAGAAATTCAGGGCTGCTGTACACCCTGTGTGAGCCTGTGCATGAGTGCGTGCCTGCGTACGGTATCCACGCTCTTGTACGTGCTCAGCAGAGTCAGCGGAATGGGCAGAACTGCCTCAGCACTAGCTGTGGGACGATATCGCTGAAGACGTAGCGCCAGGATGCCCAACAGACCTCTTATCCTGTGCATCTTCACACCATCGTATTTATTTCAATCGATTGATCCAGACATCAATATCAATACTCAGTTTAATACATTCCCTAGGCAGTGAGTGTCTTTTGTACACTGTGGCTACACTAAGGATCCCCGTTCATATTTTCAAAATGCCCATAGGCTCCAATCAATCCCTTTGATCTCTCTCAAGGCAAGCTATACTAAACAGCTAATTATCGTTTCCGATTGTAATTATGTGCATGCACACTTTTTGTAGGGCCTCGTCTCGTCCAAAATTGATAGGCATGTTTTATTAATGGCCGACTCCTTCCCAAATGGGTAAATCTCCTCTCTTTAAATGGATAACGCGTTTGGGCTCCGATTTTATCTTTGATGGAGACACTGTCAATTTTCGATCGGATTTAGATTAGAAATTCTATTTCAACACCACCATCGGGCCTATAGCTACTCTTACGTCAATCCCGCGCCTCACTCAGCTGCTCTTACTTCTTTCGGCCCTTTGACGGACAGGCCCAGTAAATTCTTAATGAGATGGACAGGCAAAAATATCTGCTGGCTCTCTGTGGAATCGGAGATTAAAAAGTCGGAGAAGGGAAGATATGCTCGCCCGACTCGCATCCGGGATGCCAGCATAGGGCCCGACTGCCCCAAGGGAGAAGCCGTACGAAGCCAGTCTGCACTTTCAGTTATCTTGCTCGGAAACACATTTATTAGATAACATGTCAACATGAGCAGCGGCTCAGACCGACGGCTTCGGGAATCTGTCCTTTTTACCACTTGCTTTTTTCGGGTCAAAAATAAAATAGGGCATCGCTGCAACAGTCACAATAAGATATGGGCGCAGCAGCATTGCCTGATGACTCGGACTAAACGCTCGTTAAAATTGTCACTAAATGAAAATAAAATTTCACACGACTGCTGTTATGCCATGACAAAGCTGCAAGATACTCGCCAAATACTTAGTATAGCATCTGTATTTGATAGAATATAGCTTGACGTGCATAAACTAGTGACAACGCCTACTGCCACGGGCAAGATAGAGAGGTGCAATATTAATTAAATACGCGCTTGTTTATATTAAAAGTTTTATTAATATAAAGCGAGGACACATAGTACATGTGCATGTAAAGTCGATAAAACTGCAACGCTAAGTTCAGAAGTTGGTTCACTTAAAGCAGACTGTACGTAAACAGTGTGGAATGCGTTCGCACAAACCAAAGGCAGGCACAACACAGAGTGATAAATTCAGATAAAGTGCATCGTATTATTGTGATACTCTGTTGAACAGGATTATGAAATCAGTATTAAACTGAATGTCCAGAGTTTAACTCATGCTTTCGAACGATCAACCGTCCAGGCCCCAAGTAGCCCCAAGCAGCCCCAACCATCCAGATCCCAAGCAGCCCCAAGCAGCCCAACCATCAAGGCCCCGAGCAGCCCAACCATCAAGGCCCCAAGCAGCCCCAACCATCCAGGCCCCAAGCAGCCCAACCATCAAGGTCCCGAGCAGCCCCAACCATCAAGGCCCCAAGCAGCCCAACCATCCAGGCCCCAAGCAGCCCCAACCATCCAGGCCCCAAGCAAGGACCACTAGGAACACTTCGTTATCTAGTCTAGTAGTCCTTGGCCCCAAGCAGCCCCAACCATCCAGGCCCCAAGCAGCCCCAACCATCCAGGCCCCAAGCAGCCCCAACCATCCAGGCCCCAAGCAGCCCCAACCATCCAGGCCCCAAGCAGCCCCAACCATCCAGGCCCCAAGCAGCCCCAACCATCCAGGCCCCAAGCAGCCCCAACCATCCAGGCCCCAAGCAGCCCCAACCATCCAGGCCCCAAGCAGCCCCAACCATCCAGGCCCCAAGCAGCCCCAACCATCCAGGCCCCAAGCAGCCCCAACCATCCAGGCCCCAAGCAGCCCCAACCATCCAGGCCCCAAGCAGCCCCAGCCATCCAGGCCCCAAGCAGCCCCAACCATCCAGACCCCAACCATCTAAGACCCAACCTCCAGGCCCCAAGCAGGCCAGATCCCAGCTTATTAACACTGCACAGGCCGCTAGAATGCCCAGTCGGCCGCAACGGCAGACGACGTAGAGCAGCCGCTGTGGTCCAAGCTGCAATGAAAATCGTTTCGCACCAGCCGCAGCACCCTGGACCTGCTCTCAGAAACTGGCGGCTTTCTGTCTCCCTCCGAGGCGAGGCCATCCGACCGATCCTCCTGTTGATCCTTGCGCGAAGCCCCCATCGGCGTCTCGTCCGAGCCGCATCTGGCGGCACGGCGCTCGCGGCGTCGGCGACTCCGCTGCTGCCAGCCTGGCGGCACGTAGACTCCGTGATGCGGGCAGAAACTCGCGCCGCTGCAGTCGTCGAAGTCCAATTCGTCCAAGTCTTTGTTGGCGGCAGCTTCTCGACGGGCGCGGCGAGCAGCAGCGATTGCAGCGGCCGTGTTCAGCTCGACGGCGACTCCTTCGAGGTCCGGCTCCGACTTTGGTACCATCTGCTTGAGGCAACTGCGGCACTGCCGGGTGAACATGCCTGCGGTCGGAGGGTGTCAACATTTCGATCTCTCCTCACGGTTCCCATTCCGGAATTTACTGCCTCTCAAAAGATCTCCGAAAATCATTTGAGATCCCACAGATCTTCAAGGTCCCAAGAGCCCAATGAGATTCAAAGGATCCCAAGAGATCCCAAAGAATCATAAAAGATCCCAGAAAATTTCAAAAGATCTCAAAGGATCCCAAGAGATCCCAAAGAATCATAAAAGATCCCAGAAAATTTCAAAAGATCTCAAAGGATCCCAAGAGATCCCAAAGAATCATAAAAGATCCCAGAAAATTTCAAAAGATCTCAAAGGATCTCAAGAGATTCCAAAGGATCTCAAGAGATCTTAAAAGATTCCAAAAGATCCTAAGAGATACCAAGAGATCTCAAAAGATCTCGAAAGATGATTATGATCCCAAAGGATCATAAGAGATCCGAAGATGCCCAAGAGATCCAAAGAGACTAAAGAGATCCCAAGAGACCAAAGAGATCCTAAGAGACCAAAGAGATCCCAAGAGATCCCAAGAGATCAAAGAGATCCCAAGAGACCAAAGAGATCCCAAGAGACCCAAGAGACCCCAAGATCCCCGTTGCGATTCCCGGAATCCCTCGAGATCTTTTGCGAATCCCGCAGATCCCCCATTGTCTCTCGAGATCTCCGATATCCCCTAGAGATCTGGAAATCCCTCGAGACTCCGAGACCCCCAAGACACCTCATGACTCAGACATTAAGCCCTTGAGACATGACTCCAAGACAGCTTTAGATTTTGCAGTAAGGGAATAAAGATAACATAAACAATATCGTCTCCATTAGCCGGAGACCTACCGTAGATCATCGGGTTCACGCAGGAGTTGGTGAAGGCGAAGGTCAAACAGAGATAGACAACATCAGTTTCCGATGACTTACTGAAACGAGAATAGCCGGTCGGTGAAAGCGACAGACTTGCACTTTTATAAATTATTAATTGAAGGCTTCTCTTACTGTTTGCTGCCCTCTGGCAAGAACGTCATGGCCAAAGTGACAAACCAGTAGGGCGCCCAGCAGAGCAGGAAGGCGAGAACTGAAAAAAAACATTGAATTCATAGCTCGTATTCAGATATTCGATATCCTTGTACTCTAGTTGAAAACCGCTCCAAATCCTCTGGCACATCTGCGCTTCCTCTTAAAGACTTTTACGTAATTTGTCTGTCATTTAACTCAAATTTAGCTAGCGGCTGCTTCCTCTGCTCTGCCTCTCCCTATTCCCCTTTTCTCAAATCCGTTTTTGATCGCAAGTTCTGATAAGTGATTGCCTGATATGCCGCACTCTGCATCTCTTCTACCTGCTTCCTCATTTCCTGTTAATCCTATTTGCGTCATTTTTCCCGATGTCATTGCTTTTTGTTTCTATTTTCTGTGCAATATATTTTTATCTTTAACAAAACATCTATCGAATTGATTTCTGCTCTATCCTGTAAAATAATAAAACAGTCTCTCTTGCTCCGAAGTATAGAAGGCCGCTACAACTCGATTTTCCTAGAAATGAACTGGAAGCCGTTATTTGTCGAATTCATTTGTCAGAATGCACTCAGTATGCGATCTACTAGAGAATGCACAGCGCTGAATTGCCATAGACGAATTCGTTCGAGAGAAAGAAACGGATTTCTCCACAAATATACGAGCGAGTGCCTTCCTCCCTGGCCTGTGGTTCATTTCTAAGAAAAATCGACTGTTTATCGTCCTGATCTACGTAGGTGTGCAACCGACAGCTCATCTGAAGGCTGCGTACGGCTGTTCAGTCTAAGGACTGGGGGGGGGGTCGCCACACACACCCTCAATTACCCCAGCTAATGCTGGCACCCATTTTACAGCTGGGTGAACTGAAGCAATGCAGAGTTAAGTGTCTTGCTCAAGGACACAAATTGTTCCGACTCGGTTGAGAATCGAACCCCTGACCTTTCACCTGAGTACGACGCTCCAACCACTAGGCTGCAAATCTAGCCCATGGTTGATGATATATATTGATACTAATCACTGATGAGGACTGCGAGACCAAAGATCCCTTACGGGAATTGGACCTGCCAATGTATAATTTACTGCAGATGATAACGTATTTTACCTTACATTTAATAGCTCAAGAAGATAGAGACACAATGGAAATTCTAGTAAAATTCATCAAAGACATGACGCAAGCCAGAATCCAACTGGCCTGAGGCTTCATAAATCAGCTTCAATACTCGGTTTTTGCGCGAGATTTTAACTTGCGTTACGTCGAAAAAATAATAGCATTAAAAATAATAATAGTTAAAACTAATTTCATATTAATAAAATAACTCTGACCTGAATTGGCCAAACGGGCTGTTTACCTGAGCCAGTTTCCTCACTAGGAAAGCAATGAGGTCAGACGATGAAGATTAAAGAAAGATTTTCTCTTTGATCTCACGGCTACACCCCTGGCTATTCTCTCTGAGAGCGAGCAGGTCTGGCAAGAGCTGATGGTAGTTGGAGTCGAGAGGAAGGGACTCCCGGCGGAGGCACTAGTCCCGATTAGATAGACAGACAGTACGTACACGGGAATTTCGATAGCGTTCCATCTTTCATTGAAATTTAGAAAATTTAATTAGGTAATATATTGCAATTCAACGTCTAATGACTCGCGTACCAAATGGATTTGCACATTGGTAGCTTCGATCATGGGACTTAATGACCTAATTAGTGTTCATAAGAAGCAGGCACTTCCTGGTACCGTTTTTGTCAATGAGACGATATTTTTTCGACAATTTACGTAGAAACAAGTTAATCCGAAAGAGGCCACTGGCTGCTGGTGCGTGTCTACGTAAAGTGAAGTCTTTAGATGCTGATTGATGAGTCGTATAGTCTCCCTCTCCCCTCCCCCCTCTTGTTGGCGGCTCACCGATGGTGACGGTCATGCGCAGCGTGCTCCTCCTGGCCGAGTCGATGTTGCGCGGGTCGTCGCACCGTCTGGCCGCGATGGCTGTCGGATTGAGAGCGCCAGCAGCCACCACAGTCTGGTTCAGCCTGGCGGAGTCCGCCGACTCAGCCTGAGAATGCCACTGCTGATGACAGATGCAGTGCTCTGCAATGCGTATCATAGTAGGCCGAGCCTACTCTTTACTTGGTTACTCCTGTTTTAGTACTGATGGTCACTTAAAATATTTGACATGGATTGAGCTGCAATCTGCACTCTGAATTATCTTTGGCTGGGCCACCGGCCCTCCCAGATCCTCAGACTGATCGACTGGTACCTTCCCAGATCCTCAGACTGATCCACCGGTACCTTCCCAAATCCTCAGACTGATCCACCGGTACCTTCCCAGATCCTCAGACTGATCCACCGGTACCTTCCCAGATCCTCAGACTGATCCACCGGTACCTTCCCAGATCTTTCTGCTATCTACGACGTCGCCGAAGGGTTAGGTCGAGACCCCCAGCAGAAGCTCCTGACCGTGGATAACTACTGTAGCTGGTGTTAGACAGCTAATTAATTTAGTTCATTCACTCGTGTACATATGAATTCGAAGGATGCTACACTCGATTTTCCTAGAAATGAGCTGGAGTTCAGTAAGGTGCGTTTGTTTGTCCGATCGCTCTGGCGAATGCATAGCGCTGAATGGGGCTTCGCCATCGACAAAGGAGAAAATCTTGTGTAGCGTCATTCATACCTGCAGTCAGCTGGGAGGCAAGCAAAGCTCTGCACTCATTCTTATTCCGTCAACCCCGAGCATGCAAATGGATCCGTGCGATGGTACATGTACATACTCACACAGGGTGTACAGCAGTCCTGAGCTTCGTCGCCAATAAGACACTCACCGTGGTGCTCCCGGCTTTTGTTGTTAAGAACGCAGAAGATTCTGGAGTAGCACCAGGTGATGGTGGCCAGCGGGAGGCCGTACATCATGAAGAAGGCGAACAAGTTGTAACACCGTCGCTTGAAAACCGCGCTTCCCGTCTGCTGCTCGGCCACGAATTTCTCCAGACAGACCATGTTGTATTCGTGAAAGAAATTGCTCTCGTACACGTCGAATACCGCAGCCTGTGAAAGTTTTGTGCAGAGTCTGAGTGTGAGAGTGTGTGTTTGAGGATACCGTCAGGTGATGAGAATGTGTGTTTGAGGATACTGTCAGGTGCTGAGAATGTGTGTTTGAGGATACCGTCAGGTGATGAGAATGTGTGTTTGAGGATACTGTCAGGTGGTGAGAATGTGTGTTTGAGGATACTGTCAGGTGATGAGAATGTGTGTTTGAGGATACTGTCAGGTGCTGAGAATGTGTGTTTGAGGATACCGTCAGGTGATGAGAATGTGTGTTTGAGGATACTGTCAGGTGATGAGAATGTGTGTTTGAGGATACTGTCAGGTGATGAGAATGTGTGTTTGAGGATACTGTCAGGTGATGAGAATGTGTGTTTGAGGAAACTGTCAGGTGATGAGAATGTGTGTTTGAGGATACGGTCAGGTGAGAATGTGTGTTTGAGGATACCGTCAGGTGATGAGAATGTGTGTTTGAGGATACTGTCAGGTGAGAATGTGTGTTTGAGGATACTGTCAGGTGAGAATGTGTGTTTGAGGATACGGTCAGGTGAGAATGTGTGTTTGAGGATACTGTCAGGTGAGAATGTGTGTTTGAGGATACTGTCAGGTGAGAATGTGTGTTTGAGGATACTGTCAGGTGAGAATGTGTGTTTGAGGAAACTGTCAGGTGAGAATGTGTGTTTGAGGATACCGTCAGGTGATGAGAATGTGTGTTTGAGGATACTGTCAGGTGATGAGAATGTGTGTTTGAGGATACGGTCAGGTGAGAATGTGTGTTTGAGGATACTGTCAGGTGAGAATGTGTGTTTGAGGATACTGTCAGGTGAGAATGTGTGTTTGAGGATACGGTCAGGTGATGAGAATGTGTGTTTGAGGATACTGTCAGGTGCTGAGAATGTGTGTTTGAGGATACCGTCAGGTGATGAGAATGTGTGTTTGAGGATACTGTCAGGTGGTGAGAATGTGTGTTTGAGGATACTGTCAGGTGATGAGAATGTGTGTTTGAGGATACTGTCAGGTGCTGAGAATGTGTGTTTGAGGATACCGTCAGGTGATGAGAATGTGTGTTTGAGGATACTGTCAGGTGAGAATGTGTGTTTGAGGATACTGTCAGGTGAGAATGTGTGTTTGAGGATACTGTCAGGTGAGAATGTGTGTTTGAGGAAACTGTCAGGTGAGAATGTGTGTTTGAGGATACCGTCAGGTGATGAGAATGTGTGTTTGAGGATACTGTCAGGTGATGAGAATGTGTGTTTGAGGATACGGTCAGGTGAGAATGTGTGTTTGAGGATACTGTCAGGTGAGAATGTGTGTTTGAGGATACTGTCAGGTGAGAATGTGTGTTTGAGGATACGGTCAGGTGAGAATGTGTGTTTGAGGATACTGTCAGGTGGTGAGAATGTGTGTTTGAGGATACTGTCAGGTGAGAATGTGTGTTTGAGGATACTGTCAGGTGAGAATGTGTGTTTGAGGATACGGTCAGGTGAGAATGTGTGTTTGAGGATACTGTCAGGTGAGAATGTGTGTTTGAGGATACTGTCAGGTGAGAATGTGTGTTTCACGATACCGTCTTGCAGCCACGCCCCTCAGAGGCGCAGTGATAACTAGCTCCTGTAGTCAATAATTTCGTGCATGCCATGGGATTCATCTGGATTGTTGCGTGATGCCAATTGTCAGTGCCAATCAGTGTGGGAAACAAGCGCAGAGGTGTGGCCGTAACTTAAGTCAGCCCCTGTCTGAGTAATACGAGAAGTCACGAGAAGGCAAAAAAATGTCTGGCGTAAATTTGATAAAACAGACGGAGAAAGATGAGGCTTAGCAAAATCTTGCTAATCAAGCTTCCGTCACCAACTGGATTTTGAGATTTGGGCGCATTAATGCATAGAGGTTTAGCAGTTTAATTTGAAAAGTTTTTGCGAGTTTTGCGAGAAATTCGCTTTCAATTAACTCTTTTCTACAGTAGCTGTCAGCTTAATCCCCAACTTTTATCAGCTTTTCCTCTTCTCTTCTCCCGGAAGTCTCGGTCCATTAGGAAAATCCTTAATTCTTTGCTGAACCTCTTTCTAAGAAAGAGTAGGACGTATTGAAAAGTAAAAATTTCTTTGATTGAAAAGCTCGACTGGTGGGCAGAGCGAGGCCACGCCCAGAGGTGACATTGTCAGAGAGTTTGATACTCGAGTGCATGGTGGTGTCTCCGCCTCTGTGGACCCGTTCGCCGCTAGCTTCGGTTAAGCTGCTCACGGCCTAAGCCGTCTAGGGAGATGGGATTACTGCCGGCGGGAGGGGGGTGGCAGCTGCTACTCAATGCCTCTTATCCCTCAAATTATTAGCAGCATACTTAAAGCGGATGCTCAAAGGCCAACATTCTCTGCTTGAGTTAAGGTATTCCGGTTTTCGAAAATTCCCCTTTGTGTTGAATTGAAGGCAGCTGCACCGCAGGTGCGAGTTTTTGAACTTTTGCAAGGTGAATGGCGTCTGTGTTGAAAAGGGGAGTGAAGATATTAAAAATGGTGAAGGCTGTGGTGATCTGAAAGTTTTGATTGTGAATGCGTACAGTTGATGGCGTGAATTCTGACAATGATGTACATTCTGATGGAGTGAACGCTGACACAGTGTTGTACATTCTGATGGCGCGAATACTGACACAGTGATGTACATTCTGATGGCGTGAATGCTGACACAGTGATGTACATTCTGATGGCGTGAATGCTGACACAGTGATGTACATTCTGATGGCGTGAATGCTGACACAGTGATGTACATTCTGATGGCGTGAATGCTGAAGCTAATTAACACTGAGCTGACGTGACTGACACGCAGCCATGAACCTGAGGCAGACTGCAGACCAGCGAGATGATCACGGATGCTGCCAGCATCAGGCGAGCCCTCCGCAGGCTGGTCCTGACGCTCTGCGGTCTAGCCGTCACAGCGGTGTACCTGTCCACCGCGATCGAGGTGACAATAAACGAGGACAGGTACAGACCGAAGGTGGACACCACTCGGTACAGTTTGCACAGCTCCGAGCCGCCGTACCAGGTTCGCGTCGCCAAGGTGAACAGCTCGACCAGCGGCGTGATCAACACGGCCAGGTCTGACAGGCACAGGTACACCAGGAAATGGTTCACACGACCCCAGCGCCTGCGGTTTGTGTACAGCGTGCCAAACACCGTCAAGTTGCCGACGAGAGACAGCAGCAGGACAGCCAGAAGGAAGGTGAACGCCACCGGATGAAACGGCAGGAACTCCACCAAGCAGCTGGTGCTGCGGTTGGGCCCGGCAGTCAGGGTGAGGACCCTGTCGGTGTGCTCGGGCCGGTATCTGTAGGGCAGCGACTGGTTGGGGGAGCCAAGCGAATCGGCCAGGTCGCTCCACACCGAATAGCAGCTGCGGTGCTGGCTAGAGGCTCTGGGCTCGGCCGGGGACTCGCCAGCCTCGGCAAGGTGCACGGACACTGCCGGTTGCTGCGGGGCCTGTGGGATCGATTGGTGAGGGTTCGGACTGCCTGGTTTAGTTGGCTCATTGTAACACTGGTCTATTTTGTTGGGACTGTGGGGGATGTCTGTGGGGCAGCTGGGTTGCTGGTGAGAGTGGGGATGGCTGTGGGGCAGATGGAGTTGCGGGTGAGAGTGGGGGATGGCTGTGGGGCAGCTGGGGTTGCGGGTGAGAGTGGGGGATGGCTGTGGGGCAGCTGGGGTTGCGGGTGAGAGTGGGGGATGGCTGTGGGGCAGCTGGGGTTGCGGTTGAGAGTGGGGATGGCTGTGGGGCAGCTGGGGTTGCGGGTGAGAGTGGGGATGGCTGTGGGGCAGCTGGGGTTTCGGGTGAGAGTGGGGATGGCTGTGGGGCAGTTGGGGCTGCTGTCTGGATTTTCGATGAAGCTGAACAATTAGAGTTGTTGCACTATGGGTCAACAGAAGTTCCTGACCTCGCACATTCGTACATGTATCTCATTGCTCTGTCCTTTTTATTTGCGTTAGAATTCATACAATCAATCATGTTGCATTTACCTGGCTAGGAAAAGGTACCCTGTCAATAGTGTTATTCTGAAAAACTTTGCGAGCATGGAGGAGCTTAAATCCCACAGGAGGAGCAGCTGTTGCAGAGACGTTTTTGCAACAGAGACACCGGATAGGCAAGGTGCCAGCCGAACACGAGAGGAGAAGCAGTGCTCGGCAGTGAGACGGAGTGGGCAGTGGGACCTTTTTCAGGGCACATAATCCGTCGTTGCCATGGCGACACCAGCCCATCCTCCCTCCCCTAAATCCCAAACTCGAGATTATCCGCTTCCGCAGTCGCCGCAGTATAAAGGCAGAGAGGGAGAGAGAGAGAATTTCACACCTGGTCGATTCCGTCTTTATCCATCCACTCCGATCCAAGCTGTGTGCATCTTGGCGAGAGCGTAATTAGAAAATATGAGGAGACTACAAAGGTTGCGGGAAATTAGCTCTGGGATCAGGGGGCAGCCAATAAGGACAGCCTAACTATTCTACAAATTAACTTTTTTCTTCAAGCGGCATATAGACTAAATGATGTCAGACGAGGGCGTCTCACGAGCTCGAAAGTTCACAAGCTCGAAAGTTCACAGGCTCAAAAGTTCACAAGCTCGAAAGTTCACAGGCTCAAAAGTTCACAAGCTCGAAAGTTCACAGGCTCAAAAGTTCACAAGCTCGAAAGTTCACAAGCTCGAAGGTTCACAGGCTCAAAAGTTCACAGGCTCGAAAGTTCACAGGCTCGAAAGTTCACAAGTTCGAAAGTTCACAAGCTCGAAGGTTCACAGGCTCGAAAGTTCACAGATTCGAAAGTTCACAAGCTCGAAAGTTCACAGGTTCGAAAGTTCACAAGCTTGAAAGCGAAATTTCGGGCTTATAAAAGCGAAACTCCCAGATAGCCTTTTATGGGTGAGCGCAGTTTTGCTTTGGTCTGCAAACATTCGCCAGAACTTACTCTATCCAACATGCTGCTATGCTCACTGAAACAGAGATGTCCCACAGATTCGATTAGAGTTCCGCTGTCGCCGCTGCTGCTGCTGTCGAAGACTGCTCAATGCTCAACAAGGATTCCGAATTTTAGCGACCGAACTTATCTAGAGAGTGACTGTGAGAGCTCCGGCGTTGATTGGACCTTTGTCTCGGCGAATCCTGGGCTGCTCAAAGGATAGAGAGAAGTGCGCTGAGCAGGACGACGGCTAAGCAACTAGGGAGGGGAAATGCCCGACAGTATGGGGTGGAGCTTGACTCTGCAAAATGGGGGTGCGAATTGGGAACAGGCAAGGTCAGACATGGGGAGGGAAGAGATAGGGTATGGGATGAAGGGGAGATTTGGGACCAGGGGTAGTGGGATATTTGGGATAAGGGATAATGGGAGATTTGGGACCAGGGGTAGTGGGATATTTGGGATAAGGGATAATGGGAGATTTGGGACCAGGGGTAGTTGGATATTTGGGATCAGGGATAGGGGGAGATTTGGGATCAGGGATAATGGGAGATTTGGGATCAGGGATAGGGGGAGATTTGGGATCAGGGATAGGGGAAGATTTGGGATCAGGGATAGGGGGAGATTTGGGATCAGGGATAGGGGGAGATTTGGGATCAGGGATAGGGGGAGATTTGGGATCAGGGATAATGGGAGATTTGGGATCAGGGATAGGGGGAGATTTGGGATCAGGGATAGGGGGAGATTTGGGATCAGGGATAGGGGGAGATTTGGGATCAGGGATAATGGGAGATTTGGGATCAGGGATAGGGGGAGATTTGGGATCAGGGATAATGGGAGATTTGGGATCAGGGATAGGGGGGAGATTTGGGATCAGGGATAGGGGGAGATTTGGGATCAGGGATAGGGGGAGATTTGGGATCAGGGAAAAATGGATATTTAGGATCAGGGATAGGGAAGATTTGGGATCAGAGATAGTGGGAGATTTGGGATCAAGGATAGTGGAAGGTTTGGTTCATGATTAATATGAAGATTTTTCGGTATTCTCGAGCTTGCCGACTGGGCAAAGCCACGCAAATGCCAGCTGCATTTCCAGCACGTTTCCAACTCTGCTGTCAGATCTGCACGCACGCGAAAGTGGCAAATCAATTAGGAGACATCAATTTATTTCAACTTGCTGCAGACTCTGGCAAGTGTTGGTTCCCCATCTCGGATCTCTGCAGCTTCCACCTGACTAATTTGCATATGCAAATTTATTTCAATTTGCCCACAGCAACGGAAAATATCATTTTTTCAGCAGAATTGAGCGGCATAAAAGTCCTGAAAAAGGTATTGATAATGTACATTGCAGCACGGGGGCCAGCGGTTTAACAGTCCTATTGATAATGTACATTGCAGCACGGGGGCCAGCGGTTTAACAGTCCTATTGATAATGTACATTGCAGCACGGGGCCAGCGGTTTAACAGTCCTATTGATAATGTACATTGCAGCACGGGGGCCAGCGGTTTAACAGTCCTATTGATAATGTGCATTGCAGCACGGGGCCAGCGGTTTAACAGTCCTATTGATAATGTACATTGCAGCACGGGGCCAGCGGTTTAACAGTCCTATTGATAATGTGCATTGCAGCACGGGGCCAGCGGTTTAACAGTCCTATTGATAATGTACATTGCAGCACGGGGCCAGCGGTTTAACAGTCCTATTGATAATGTACATTGCAGCACGGGGCCAGCGGTTTAACAGTCCTATTGATAATGTACATTGCAGCACGGGGGCCAGCGGTTTAACAGTCCTATTGATAATGTGCATTGCAGCACGGGGGCCAGCGGTTTAACAGTCCTATTGATAATGTGCATTGCAGCACGGGGGCCAGCGGTTTAACAGTCCTATTGATAATGTGCATTGCAGCACGGGGGCCAGCGGTTTAACAGTCCTATTGATAATGTACATTGCAGCACGGGGCCAGCGGTTTAACAGTCCTATTGATAATGTGCATTGCAGCACGGGGCCAGCGGTTTAACAGTCCTATTGATAATGTACATTGCAGCACGGGGGCCAGCGGTTTAACAGTCCTATTGATAATGTACATTGCAGCACGGGGGCCAGCGGTTTAACAGTCCTATTGATAATGTACATTGCAGCACGGGGCCAGCGGTTTAACAGTCCTATTGATAATGTACATTGCAACACGGGGGCCAGCGGTTTAACAGTCCTATTGATAATGTACATTGCAGCACGGGGGCCAGCGGTTTAACAGTCCTATTGATAATGTGCATTGCAGCACGGGGGCCAGCGGTTTAACAGTCCTATTGATAATGTACATTGCAGCACGGGGCCAGCGGTTTAACAGTCCTATTGATAATGTACATTGCAGCACGGGGCCAGCGGTTTAACAGTCCTATTGATAATGTACATTGCAGCACGGGGGCCAGCGGTTTAACAGTCCTATTGATAATGTGCATTGCAGCACGGGGCCAGCGGTTTTACAGTCCTATTGATAATGTACATTGCAGCACGGGGCCAGCGGTTTAACAGTCCTATTGATAATGTACATTGCAGCACGGGGCCAGCGGTTTAACAGTCCTATTGATAATGTACATTGCAGCACGGGGCCAGCGGTTTAACAGTCCTATTGATAATGTACATTGCAGCACGGGGCCAGCGGTTTTACAGTCCTATTGATAATGTACATTGCAGCACGGGGCCAGCGGTTTAACAGTCCTATTGATAATGTACATTGCAGCACGGGGCCAGCGGTTTAACAGTCCTATTGATAATGTACATTGCAGCACGGGGGCCAGCGGTTTAACAGTCCTATTGATAATGTACATTGCAGCACGGGGCCAGCGGTTTAACAGTCCTATTGATAATGTACATTGCAGCACGGGGCCAGCGGTTTAACAGTCCTATTGATAATGTACATTGCAGCACGGGGCCAGCGGTTTAACAGTCCTATTGATAATGTACATTGCAGCACGGGGCCAGCGGTTTAACAGTCCTATTGATAATGTACATTGCAGCACGGGGCCAGCGGTTTAACAGTCCTATTGATACTCGTAATTCATTGCCTGGAAGTTGCCACGTCAAACCATTTAGAATGGAAAATACGCACGTTTTTTGTTATTTTGCACTCAATTTCACATGCGTGTAAAAAAGTTTGACATTAAACTCGACTGAATGGCATTCAAATCGGCGCCAGTTCACAGCAGAAAAATTTTATTATAACAAATTTGCCTTTTATGTTTCAACAAACTGGTGTTTTTAAGTTTTTGTTACTTCCCAAACGCAAAAAATGAAACGCCAGTGACTCATATTTTGAGAAGAAAAATCTATGAACCTCTGTAGGGTTAAAATCCGGTGATTATTGATGAAAATTGTGCTTTCTACCAGAAAAACTGAACAAAAATAGCCCGCACTACTGACAGTAGAAATGTTCGATAAACTTTCCCCTATGTATGCAATATTAAAAATTGACGTCGAGTGCATTTTTCATGGAATTTAAGACTTCTTCAAGGAATGGAACAATATGATTATGAATATGACTCATCAATTCAAAAAGTCTCGGTTTGTGCAAGTTGTGCAACTGAACACTGGAAGCTTGCTGACTAATTCTCCGCAGTACTGACTGAGTCACCGGACACCAGGTAAAGGTCTTCCGTGCTCAGCTCGCTGATTTGCCTCAGCGACTCCAGCTGCTTGTCGATGCGAAAGAAACGGTTGGTGTTTGTGGCTGCAGTTGGCCAGAGGGGGATGGGAGTGGTGGATGCTCTCGTGAATGAACGCGCACGGTTGGTTTTTGTGAATGGCGATGGTTGACGTTTGTGAATGGTGATGATTGATGTTTGTGAACGGTGATGATTGATGTTTGTGAATGGTGATGATTGATGTTTGTGAATGGTGATGATTGATGTTTGTGAATGGTGATGATTGATGTTTGTGAATGGTGATGATTGATGTTCGTGAATGATGATGATTGATGTTTGTGAATGGTGATGATTGATGTTTGTGAACGGTGATGATTTATGTTTGTGAATGGTGATGATTGATGTTTGTGAACGGTGATGATTGATGTTTGTGAATGGTGATGATTGATGTTTGTGAATGGTGATGATTGATGTTTGTGAACGGTGACGATTGATGTTTGTGAATGGTGATGATTGATGTTTGTGAATGGTGATGATTGATGTTTGTGAACGGTGATGATTGATGTTCGTGAATGATGATGATTGATGTTTGTGAATGATGATGATTGATGTTTGTGAATGATTGTGATTGATGTTTGTGACTGTGGAGGTTGATGTTTGTCAACGCTCTCAACTGGTGTTTCTGAATGGTGATTTTTGATGCTTGTGAACGCGCACTGTGCCAAGCAAAGTAGAATTCAGAGAGCTCACAGTCCAGGAATAGCCAGTCGTTATCAAGTTTAAAACTTCTCCTCTGACATGTGTCGCTGAATTCCTGGGTAATGCGAATTTCGGCAGTTTGAGAGAGCTTCTGATAAAAAATGTTAACTATGAGGAGCAGCAGACATGGGGCTTTGATAGCTAACAGCAGTTTAGGAGTAGCTAACAGCAGTTTAGGAGTAGCTAACAGCAGTTTAGGAGTAGCTAACAGCAGTTTAGGAGTAGCTAACAGCAGTTTAGGAGTAGCTAACAGCAGTTTAGGAGTAGCTAACAGCAGTTTAGGAGTAGCTAACAGCAGTTTAGGAGTAGCTAACAGCAGTTTAGGAGTAGCTAACAGCAGTTTAGGAGTAGCTAACAGGCAGTTTAGGAGTAGCTAACAGGCAGTTTAGGAGTAGCTAACAGCAGTTTAGGAGTGGCTAACAGGCAGTTTAGGAGTAGCTAACAGCAGTTTAGGAGTAGCTAACAGGCAGTTTAGGAGTAGCTAACAGCAGTTTAGGAGTAGCTAACAGGCAGTTTAGGAGTAGCTAACAGCAGTTTAGGAGTAGCTAACAGGCAGTTTAGGAGTAGCTAACAGCAGTTTAGAAGTAGCTAACAGGCAGTTTAGGAGTAGCTAACAGGCAGTTTAGGAGTAGCTAACAGGCAGTTTAGGAGTAGCTAACAGCAGTTTAGGAGTAGCTTACAGCAGTTTAGGAGTAGCTAACAGGCAGTTTAGGAGTAGCTAACAGGCAGTTTAGGAGTAGCTAACAGCAGTTTAGGAGTAGCTAACAGCAGTTTAGGAGTAGCTAACAGCAGTTTAGGAGTAGCTAACAGCAGTTTAGGAGTAGCTAACAGCAGTTTAGGAGTAGCTAACTGCAGTTTAGGAGTAGCTAACAGCAGTTTAGGAGTAGCTAACAGGCAGTTTAGGAGTAGCTAACTGGCAGTTTAGGAGTAGCTAACAGCAGTTTAGGAGTAGCTAACGGGCAGTTTAGGAGTAGCTAACGGGCAGTTTAGGAGTAGCTAACGGGCAGTTTAGGAATAGCTAACGGGCAGTTTAGGAGTAGCTAACGGGCAGTTTAGGAGTAGCTAACAGGCAGTTTAGGAATAGCTAAAGGCAGTTTAGGAGTAGCTAACAGGCAGTTTAGAGTAGCTAACAGGCAGTTTAGAGTAGCTAACAGGCAGTTTAGAGTAGCTAACAGGCAGTTTAGAATAGCTAACGGGCAGTTTAGAATAGCTAACGGGCAGTTTAGATTAGCTACCGGGCAGTTTAGAGTAGCTACCGGGCAGTTTAGAATAGCTAACGGGCAGTTTAGAATAGCTAACGGGCAGTTTAGAATAGCTAACGGGCAGTTTAGAGTAGCTAACGGGCAGTTTAGAGTAGCTAACGGGCAGTTTAGAGTAGCTAACGGGCAGTTTAGAGTAGCTAACGGGCAGTTTAGAGTAGCTAACAGGCAGTTTAGAGTAGCTAACAGGCAGTTTAGAGTAGCTAACAGGCAGTTTAGAGTAGCTAACAGGCAGTTTAGAATAGCTAACGGGCAGTTTAGAATAGCTAACGGGCAGTTTAGATTAGCTACCGGGCAGTTTAGAGTAGCTACCGGGCAGTTTAGAATAGCTAACGGGCAGTTTAGAATAGCTAACGGGCAGTTTAGAATAGCTAACGGGCAGTTTGCACGCGAAGGCGTATTCAGCATGCCAGTGAAGTATGAGACAGACTAGGCCCATGGGCTAAGGTCTGCGATGCTTCACGCCTGCCCCTATCTTCAGCAGGTCAAGGCTGGTGGGAGGTCTGCACCCTCTATTTGCCTCTGGCAGCCGCAGACCCCCCCCCTCCACGCTGTCTCGCAAGTCGACCCAGGGTACTCGTCCCCGCGTGTGTTCAAGGCAGTCCCTAGGGCTGCTGGACAGACTGGGCTCCGGCGCTGGCGACCCTATCCAGTGGCTTCGGCCGAATTTGGGTATGCGGGTCTGGCTCGCCAACCTGCAGGCCGTGGTACTGCTCAACGTACTCTCTAATGCCTAAGGTGTTGACCGTGCCGATGGGCTGGAAGGCCGGGGAGTAGTCCGGTCGCAAGCGGTCCCCCTCCTGGTGTCGGGCCAGCCTTGAGGGTGCTATTGGCCTACTGCCCGGTCAGGTGGAGCGGCCGGGTGGGTACCGCGCCCCTTTGAGGGTAGCCCACCAACCTTTTATCATGGCCTTCGAGCCGTCTATGGATAATCAAGCTAACTCTAGGGACGGGGACCCTTCTAAACCCCAACCTCAGTCCGAAGGACCGGCCGGCCCTGCTGGCAGATCCCAACCGACTGATTCAACTGTGGCAAAGGAAGGACCGGCTGGCTCTGCTGGCAGATCCGACCAGAGCTACCAAACTCAAAATACCCAAAGACCTGCCAGCTCCGCTGGTGGATCTAAGGGAACCGCGAGCTCTGAGCCTAAAGGACCGGCCAAATCTGGCAGATCCGATGAAGCTCAGCGGGCTCGGCTTGAGCGCAAACGCGCTAAACAACGCGCCAAAAGGCAGGCCAAGAAGGGAGCTGCGGGGGCCAAAGCGGCGGCGTCCACCATGGATGCTGAAGCGACTGGAGTCCCAAGGCAACCAGGCGGGCCGGCCGGTGGAAGCTCCAGTAGTTCAGCGGCGGCGCTCCCTGGAGCTGCTGCCGCGGCTGCTGAGGCCGAAACCACGGCGCAACAAATGGCCACTGCCAACAAGGAGGTTCCTTCGGGAGCTACCTTTGCGGCGAAGGCCAAGGCCAAAATCCCGGGAGTGATCATCCAAGGTCGCGACCAGGACTGGACCACTGATCAGCTTCAAAAAGTGTGGAGTGCTGTTGACTCCTATCTGATTGAGCTGACTGTCGAGGAGGGAATCTCCATCGGCGTTGAGCGGATGGTGCTGCGAAGCACATTCGTTCTTATTGCTCCTAGCAGCGAGGAGGACGCTCGGCGGCTGCTCCAGCGGCTACCGACGGTCTCCTTGGATGCTGACCTTGGTGGAGCTCTTTTTCTTCGCGAGGGCCAGCGTCCAAAGACGATACCCTACCGGTATGTGGTTTTCGTCCCTGCTAAGAGCACCGCAGCTGGACCAGACGTTATTCGCCGGGTCCTACTGCGTCTGAACCCCGACCTCCCTGCTAGTGGACTGGTGTATCACCGCAAAGTCCGCAGGGGGGAGACGGGCAACTCAATTGTCCTCGGCCTTTCCAGCACTTGGGCGAGTCGGTACCCTAATGGATCCTCTTTCCAGCTGGGTGCCCTCAAGCTCAAGTTGCGCCGAGGAAAGTCTGCCAAAGGGAAGGCTACTGCCAACCCCGGCATCTCCGGCAAGAGCGGGGCGCAGTCTAAGGCCCAAGGAAAGGCGCAAGCCGATCCCAAAGCCAAAGCTGCATCTCGCCCCTCTGCTAGCAGCAGTTCGGCGACCGCGGTAACGGCTCCGGCCGAGCCCCGGGAACCAAACCTGCCAGTCGGAGAAGGAGTTGAGGACGAGGCCGGGTCTTCGGAATCCGAGCTCTCCTCGGCCACCTTGGTGGGGTCTGAAGGTAAAGATGCAGGTGAGGAAGCTTCCTCCATCCTGTCATCGGAGCCTGAGGACTCTGCTGGGGGGGCCGGTGGGGGTGAGGAGGCCATGGACGTCGACCAACTCCCATCTCCCAGTCAAGCCCCAGCGGCCTGGGACGAGGACGATCTGTTGTCCAAGTCTCCTTGATGGCCCTGGGCTCTAGCCAGATATTGCATTTAATACAGTATGACTAAGCTCCACGCTGCCAAAGGAGCGACATTCTGTCTGCAAATAAATTTACAGCATTGCGTATCTGCGTCAGTAAATCTGATGAAGATTGCTGAGCTGTACAGGCCAGGCCTCATCCTGATCCAGGAACCCTGGATGCGCAACGGTAAGTTGCCCAACATTCCCTCTGGCTACTCTGATTTTTATGTGTGTGGCCCGGGGAACAGCCGCCCTAGAGCGGCTATCCTCGCTGCTAGCCATCTCCAGGCTTGGCTGAGGACTGATCTCTCTGATGGAGACCTTTGCGTCATCCAATCTAATCATTTCTCTCCGCGTACGTGTCTTGTTGCCTCGGTTTATATCCCAGGCGACAGAGACCCTGCTCCGAGAGTTTACTGCGCCTTGCGCAGTACTGCGAGTCCCAGAACGCTGAGCTGTGCTTAGGGGGCGACCTCAACGCGCACCACAAGCACTGGGGCAGCAAAGATACCAACACTAGAGGAGAGGAGCTTCTGGCCCTCATCTCTAACACAAACCTCATGCTCTGCAACCGCGGCAGCACTCCTACCTTTAATAATGGCAGATGGACCGAGGTCCTCGACGCCACACTCGTTACCCCAAGACTCTTTGACAGAGTCAAGGAGTGGAGAGTCTGGTCTGAGGAGCCCTCCCTGTCTGACCACTGCTTTATCGCCTTTAATATCGCGGACACTAAAACCCAGTCTCCGATCACTTGGAGACGCAATATCCGCAACACAGATTGGGCGGCCTACAAGGCTGCCCTTGATCTGCACCTGCAGGAACTCACGGACTTACGTCCGATTGAGACCTGCGAGGATGTGGATCATATGGCTGAGACGCTGACAGGTTGCATTATTGCAGCCTACGAAGCGGCTTGTCCTGCTCGCGCCTACAGAGGCAAGACCTCGGCGCCGTGGTGGAACCCGGAGCTGGGGAAACTCAGGCGGAAGGCCAAAAGCCTTCATCGCCGTGCCATGAAGACCGGAAACCCGGAGGACATGGAGCTTTTCCGGCAAGCCTCCCGCAATTTCAAATCTGAAGTGCGCAAGGCCAAGGAATGTAAGTGGCGCCAATTCTGCAATGAATTGGATCAAGACAGACCTACTTCTAGGCTTGTCAAGGCCCTTACAATGGACAAAATGTCCAAATTAGCCATGATAAAAAAAGATGATGGCTCTCTTACTAAAGACCCTGAAGAAGTGCTTCAGCATATGCTTAGCACATTCTTCCCGAGGGTACCTACTGCTAGACCGGAGCCCAACCATTCGATGGATGGAGCCACCCTAGCGGCGGGCATTGTCACTGAAGACCTAATCGCTCGTGCGGTCAGAACCTTCAAACCCTTCAAATCTCCTGGACCTGATGGTATCTACCCTGTTCTCCTTCGTGAAGCAGCCAAGATACCCTCGTTCCTGAGACTCACCCGCAATCTTATGCGGGCCTCTATCCAGCTGGGATACGTTCCCAAAAGCTGGACTGAAGCTCGAGTAGTCTTTATTCCCAAACCTGGGAAGGGTGACTACCAAAGCGTCAAGGCCTTCCGGCCAATTAGCTTAACGTCAGCAATGCTTAAGCTCACTGAGAGGCTTATTCTCTGGCGGCTGCTCTCCTGCGAGCTGACAGCGATGCCCCTCAGCAATAATCAGCACGCCTTCCGTACCGGGAGGTCGACTGACAGCGCCCTGCATGCGATTGTCGAAAAGATTGAACGGGCGGTACTGGGTGACGGTTACGCCCTGGCTCTCTTTCTTGACATTGTTGGCGCCTTCGACAACGTTATCTTTGAAGCGTTTCAGAGGGCCCTTCAAAATCGCAAAGCTCATGCTACCCTCATACGGTGGATCATGTACATGATCTCCAACCGTACGGTCACTGCCCAACTTCTTGGGCAAACTGCCTCCACCAGAGTCTGTAAGGGTGGACCCCAAGGCGGAGTCCTCACCCCGACGCTCTGGAACCTGGTCATGGACGCTCTTCTGAGTGACTCCCGACCTGACCCCGTCTTCAAAGTCGGGTATGCTGATGACGTCACGGCCATTGTGGCAGGACCGTCTCCCAGCACGCTCAGGGATCTGATGCAGAGCTTTATCCGCAAAGCAGAATCCTGGGCCAATGACAATGGTTTGGAACTCTCTGAGCCCAAAACCGTTGCCATTATGTTTACCAGCAGACTACGCTGGAACATACGTCCTCTGCAGCTCTACGGCAGAGATATTGCCTTCGCGCACCAGACCAGATGTCTCGGGGTCACACTTGACCACCGGCTCAACTGGTCCTTCCACGTGAAAGCAAAAGCTAAGCGTGCCTCAGCCATCCTGGCCCAGCTCCGACGAGCACTTGGCACTTCTTGGGGTCTATCCCCAAAGCGGCTTTGGTGGATCTATACTTCCGTAGTTAGACCTGCCATTACGTACGCCTCTGTTGTCTGGGTTAGCGCTACCCAGGTCAAAAGCCATGCAGACCTGCTCAACACGATCCAAGGCAGAGCGTGTAGGCTCATCTGCAACGCCACCAGGTCCACGCCCTTTGCTGGCATGGGGGCCTTTCTTAATCTTCCGCCTCTTGACCTCTTCATCAGGGGTGAGGCGGCTAGAACGACGCGGCGTCTAATTGATGCCGGCGTCAAATTCATTTACATGAGAGCACCTGCTAAGCGGAACCTTGTCCCGCATAGCGATCTGTGCCTCAACTTTCTCAACGAGTGTCAGGCCAATCGCGTCTTCACCGATGGCATTGCCTCAACGCTCAACCTGAGACAGCGCTACTCCGTAGCTATCGACTCGCGCGATAACATCAATGACCATTGGAACCCTGGTGAGCTTCATTGCTACACCGACGGTTCTAAGCAGTCAGCCAACACCGGCTTTGGTGTTGGAATCTTTCTGAACGGGAGGGTCATCGCTACCCACGCTCAATACACTGGGGTCAACTCCAGTGTTTTCCAAAATGAAGTTCTGGCCATCAGCTCCTGCACTGCAGAGCTTCTCGCCACTGGCGTTACTGGTAAGAACATCATTTTCCATTCGGACAGCCAAGCTGCCTTGCACGCCATCAGTGGCTGCAGCACCAACTCTGCTACAGTCCTTGACTGTATCAAACTCCTCAATGTGTTGGGTTCCGCCAACAAAATTACCCTTAAGTGGGTTCCGGGGCATGTGGGGATCCGAGGAAATGAGTTGGCTGACACCCTTGCAAAAGTTGGTGCCTCCGGCTCCTCTCTCGGCCCCGAACCTCTTGTCCCGATTCCTGGCTGTGTCATCGACTCGCGCATCAAAGCGTGGATCAGGACTCAGCACCGCTCGACTTGGGCGAACCGCACGAACTGCAGGCAATCCAGAGGCGCTGTCCCTCAGCCCTCTCACCAGCTCCGGAAGCTCCTCTTGCGCCTCTCGCGCAGAGACATCCGGGCTGCCACCATGACCCTCTCTGGTCACGGCTGCTTCTCCAGGCACCAGTACCTGCAGGGCAACGCCACCAACGCCACCTGTAGTTTCTGCAACTCAGGTGACGAAACCGCTGAGCATTTCGTCAGCATCTGTCCCGCCTTCACGCGGGCCAGACTCACTTACCTCGGGCCACACACATCTATTACTGAAGCGTGCAAACCCGAAAACTTTAATCAGCTCATGCGCTACCTTCGGGCCACCCGCAGGGCTGAACTCTCCTTTCCAGAGAGCACCATAGCTGCTGGCGACACTGGGGGACCTCCCTGGGCGGCGCCAACCCTCCGTCCATAGCGACGCGTCGGCCGTTCAGGAACTAGCGGAATGGGCGCCCGCGCCTTCCCGCTGTGTCCCCTCCGGGACAGCCCTGCAGCTAAGTCAAGTAAGTCAAGTCAACGGGCAGTTTAGAGTAGCTAACGGGCAGTTTAGAGTAGCTAACGGGCAGTTTAGAGTAGCTAACGGGCAGTTTAGAGTAGCTAACGGGCAGTTTAGAGAAGCTAACGGGCAGTTTAGAATAGCTAACGGGCAGTTTAGAATAGCTAACGGGCAGTTTAGAGCAGCTAACGGGCAGTTTAGAGTAGCTAACGGGCAGTTTAGAATAGCTAACGGGCAGTTTAGAGTAGCTAACGGGCAGTTTAGAGTAGCTAACGGGCAGTTTAGAATAGCTAACGGGCAGTTTAGAATAGCTAACGGGCAGTTTAGAGTAGCTAACGGGCAGTTTAGAGTAGCTAACGGGCAGTTTAGAATAGCTAACGGGCAGTTTAGAATAGCTAACGGGCAGTTTAGAGTAGCTACCGGGCAGTTTAGGAGTGCCTTACCTGCCGCAGCCTGTCAACATGCTGTCTAACTTGGCTAAGGCTGGCATCGGCTTCAACGAGTACAATGCCCAACGGATCCGCTGCAAGTAGTGCATGTTGCGCTTGTAAATAGCAAAAACCATAATTAATCAAAATGATTGCTCAGATAATTTTGCTCACACGCAAGCATCAGGCTCGGCTTGTCAAACTGCAGTCGCTCAAAGTCATCAATGGACACCGCGGACACTTGGATCCTCAGCCGGCCACCGGGAGGCTGAGAAAGCAGCGGCTGGAGCGGACTGCGAAAAGTGATGGAAGGGAGGATGGATTGAGCCGTACATGTACATCCGGCCCGGTCAAAGGGCTAAAAAATTTGAAGATAATTTTCAGTTCTGAGGTCAAAGAGAAGGGGAAAAAGCTCCTTTGTTAGAAAAAAATCATCCCTTTGAGTCATTGCACTGTCTTTGCGCAGATCCCGCTGTGGCATAGGAGGCAATCGAGCGCTTTTTCATTCTATGCTGAATACCAACAGGGCCGACTGCGACCACTCAGGCTGTGCTTCCCTGTCAACTGCTCTCTGCCTATCTGCCTCTCTGCCTCTGCCTCTCTGCCTCTGTCTCTCTGTCTCTGCCTCTCTGTCTCTCTGTCTCTGCCTCTCTGTCTCTCTGTCTCTGCCTCTCTGTCTCTGTCTCTCTGTCTCTGCCTCTCTGCCTCTGTCTCTCTGTCTCTGCCTCTCTGCCTCTCTGTCTCTGCCTCTCTGTCTCTGCCTCTCTGTCTCTCTGTCTCTGCCTCTCTGCCTCTGTCTCTGCCTCTCTGCCTCTCTGTCTCTGCCTCTCTGTCTCTGTCTCTCTGTCTCTGCCTCTCTGCCTCTGTCTCTCTGTCTCTGCCTCTCTGTCTCTCTGTCTCTGCCTCTCTGTCTCTGTCTCTCTGTCTCTGTCTCTCTGTCTCTGCCTCTCTGCCTCTGTCTCTCTGTCTCTGCCTCTCTGCCTCTGTCTCTCTGTCTCTGCCTCTCTGTCTCTCTGTCTCTGCCTCTCTGTCTCTGCCTCTCTGCCTCTCTGCCTCTCTGTCTCTGCCTCTCTGTCTCTGCCTCTCTGCCTCTCTGCTTCTCTGCCTCTCTGCCTCTCTGTCTCTCTGTCTCTGCCTCTCTGTCTCTCTGTCTCTGCCTCTCTGCCTCTCTGCCTCTCTGTCTCTGCCTCTCTGTCTCTCTGCCTCTCTGCCTCTCTGCCTCTCTGCCTCTCTGTCTCTGCCTCTCTGTCTCTCTGTCTCTGCCTCTCTGGCTCTCTGACTCTCTGCCTCTCTGTCTCTGCCTTTCTGCCTCTCTGCCTCTCTGCCTCTCTGCCCCTGTGTCTCGGTCTCTCTGTCCCTTCTTTTGTCAGAACGGTATAGCCAGCTGGTCTATTTTTCGACACTCACTCGGCGATGACGGGCACGCTGCCTCGTCGCTTCGGCTTCATCACTACCCGGGTTTGGTTCCGCCAGGAGATGTCAATCACTGATGGCTGCAGTCGCCAGGGCTCGCCGTCGATCTGGGGTATGAAAAGCATTCGGATACTCAGGTGTTTAAGGTATCTAGGGCCGGGGGCATTACCCAGTGGGACAATTGTGCAGATTGCCTCGAGTTGGCCCAAAGCACCTGAATGTTTAGCAGAAGTTAAGCACAGCTGGCTACGGTTAGCACCTGGTAAACTATGATGAACTTCCTTGTTCACCCTGCTGTGATAAGGGTAACACACGTTGGGAGGTTGGGACGCCTCACAGTCTTAGAACTGTACAAGCTGTGCGGGCACCGCACCAGGCCATCCTTGCAGTGGGTCAGGTGTGTTTTCATCAGTATGAGCCATTATTTATTTCTGAAAAGGTCTGTTCTGCTTCTAAAAGAATTCCATGATCCAGAGGGTCAGATGTGTTCAAGGACGACCTAAGTAAACGGATTGGAAACTTTGTTTCTTTAGAAAAATTAAGGTTTTGCGCGAAAATCCGCTACGGAGATACAGGCGAGTTTTCTATTTTTCGGCACAAACATAGTGACAGTCGTTCTAATGAAAGCAAAATTGAATTTCTCTGCCGATTGATTGTGTAAATATTTAAGTGCAAAAATCGCAGACTAAATACATAAAATTTTAATTTGTATCATAAGTCCCAAAGTACATGTGTCTAAAATCACAAAAATAAGTAAAATAACAACAAAAATAATTTCTAGCTATTAGGTTCTTCCTTTCCTTCCTTGCCTTTGTATTTATTAAACTGCAGCACCAACAATGGAAATTAACTGATGCATTTTCATTGAACAACAAGTCCACTACGCTCGTATTGTCTAAAGCAATACTTTATACTTTTGTTTATAAATGCATAGATTCGGACTATATATAAACAAAAATATTGAATACAGCTTATACTCAAATTCATGCTAGATTTTTTAATAAATTAGAAAGACTATTTGAATTACATAGTAATAAGATAGCTTTACTGAAAAAGACACCATGCCAAATAAAAAGCAATTTTTGCCATTTTGGAACCCTTCCGGTTTTTCGACATAGTTGCCGAAGCTGGTAAAGAACTGGAAAGATTGTACAGATGATGAGGTGAGGAAGCTGTTCGGGATTGTTCTGTTGATGGGCCTGGACAAAAAGCCGGAGATCAGCAGCTACTGGAGCCAGGACCCTGTTTTCCATTGCTCCTTTCTGTCCATGCCCAATGCCCTCTCGAGAGATAGGTTCAAGCAGCTGCTTTCCTGCCTTCGTTTCTACGACTGCACGGATGTTCAGGAAGGGCCCTTGACCAAAATCCAGCCATTTCTACACCAGCTGCAGCAGGTGTGCAGCAACAACTACATGCCGCGTCAGCACATTTCCGTGGACGAAACGCTCGTCTTGTACAAGGGGCGTCTGCTGTTCAAGCAGTACATCCCGACTAAGAGGAGCAGATACGGTGTCAAGCTATACTGCCTGTGCGAGTCGGAGACTGGCTACTTGTGGAATTTCGCAGTCCACTCCACGGAGCACGCGAATGCACAGTTTGGACTGGGACTCGAGTGCGGCGGCCTCTCTATTAGTGACCGAATTGTGGCCGAGCTGTGCCGTGAACTCCTGCACATGAATTATAACGTGTTCACGGACAGCTGGTTCACGTCGCATCGGCTGGCCGTTTGGCTGCTAGCGAATGGAACTCGGCTCACCGGCACCGTGCGCAGCAATTGAGGCGTCCCGCAGTTGCTGCAGCAACTGCAACTGCGACCGACTGCGGCGGCTTTCGCGAGGAACGGTGAGGTACTCGCTTGTAAGTTCGTGGACAGGAAGAGCAGCGGAACAAAGACCGTGGATCTCCTGGACACTGCTGGGCAGGCTGCCTGTGTGAACGTGCCACGAGTCCGTCGGGGAGGCGAGCAGCAGGTGATCGCGAAGCCAGTGACAGTGGTCACCTACTCGAAGAGTATGGGCGGCGTGGACCGTATGGATTCGGCATCGAACCCCTACCTGGCCAGCTGGAAGACGCTGCGCTGGTTTCAGAAACTTGCGTTTTACCTGCTGCTGCTTCTAGTTCGGAACTCGTGGATCGTCTACCGCCAGCACGGAGGTACCAAGACTTTCGTGGCGTTTCTGCGCAAAGCGGTCAGCATCTTGGTGGAGGAGACTGGCAGGGGCAGGCGCCATTTCGCTGTCAGGGCAGGCCGTCCTGCAGCAGTCGGACCGGCAGGTGACGGCCCTGCAGTACAGCATTTGCCGACCAAAGCTCCATTGAACGCTGCCCATGTTCGGCCACGCAATCGATGCCGCGTGTGCAGCGAGAACCGAATCGCGAAGAAGGCAGTGTACATATGCCCTGATTGTCCGGGAGTACCAGCACTTTGCATAGGCCAGTGCTTCAGAAACTGGCACAGCCAACCGCACTGACTTTTACAGACCTTCTCGTCTTCATGTTTTTTTTCATCCACACCCCCGGTTGACTTTGCTCTCTCCATTCCTAATCCGCTCCCCTTTTTGTCCCCACCCCTTGAATAAAATTTAAGCAAATATTTATGGAGTACCCTAACAAAGAGGTTTCTGTTGCTATGGTGTCTATCCAAAATTATATGTTCTAATCCTGGTTCTGTTCTGTTAGCACTTTCACTTATTTTAAATTAAAATAAAGCAGTGTGTCCCGTTTTTGGGACATAGCCGTCGGCAACGGCAGTGCAGCGCAGCTGCAGTTTTTACCATAGAACTTAGTTTTAAGTTTTCGGCTGAAGCAGAAGTGGCTGCTTGTCCCGTATTCGGGACATCCGTCGGCTTACCGTTAAAGAAACGAAGGTACTTTTGCTTGAGTTGTCTTTCAATGCACTAAAGAACCGCCACTAATTCCCCATCTTAAGCATTTCCCTGCCAACCAACCTGAATCGGAATGGGCTTCATCGTGCTGACTCTTGCAGTCTTGCACTGGCACAGCCTGTGCCCGTGACCGCCCATCTGCACGGTTGCCTGCGAACAGAAAGTTGCGGTTGACCTGCCTTGAGATTTGTTGATAACAATCACTATATCCCTTATTAAAATCCTTTTTGAGAGTCTGACAGTACTATTTTTGCATCTGTGCCCAATTCAGAACAGTATTGATTGAGCTGATCTCTTGTTTTCTTCCTCTGTATCCTGACTCAAGCCCTAACCCAAACTCTAACTCTGGCTCTAACCCCAACCCTAACTCTGGCTCTAACCCTAACCCTAACCCTAACTCTGGCTCTAACCCTAAACCTAACACTGTCTCTAACACTAACCCTAACCCTAACTCTGGTTCTAATCCTAACCCTAACCCCAACACTGTCTCTAACACTAACCCTAACCCTAACTCGGGCTCTAACCCTAACCCTAACTCTGTCTCTAACCCTAACCCTAACTCTAACCTTGACTCTAACGAAGCCCTGGCATCTAACCCTGAAGATAATGGGCTGTGCAGCCGCTCCTAAATTACCAGGTGACTGGAGCTGAACCCGATTACTTCAACGCTGCCATCGTCGTGTCTCTGGGGCTCGAATCCCTGACTACAGGCTGGACTGCCCCACGGAGTAGCGCCAGCGCTGTACTTGGCAATGTTGAGAAACAGGATCGACGTGGCCCGGAGCTCCCGGATTCGATCTGTGTAGTCGGTGCCGTCGCACTGTCGGATGAAGTTTTAATTTGAAATGGATAGCTTACGTTCACTTTTACACTGCATTGAAACAGCTATGCGATGAATGATCTTGCTATCTGTTCTATTCACCCAGAGCCTTTTCCTTCTTCTTTTCTATATTTCTAGATAGGGGGTTGTAGCCTAGAGCTCTGAGCGTCGGACTCACGACTGAAAGATCGGGGGTTCGATTCCCGATCCCACTGTAACAATTTGTGTCATTGAGCAAGACACTTAACTCTGCATTGCTTCAGTTCACCCAGCTGTAAAATGGGTGCCAGCATTAGCTGGGGTAATTGAGGATGTGTGTGGTGACCCCCCAGTCCTTGGACTGAACAGCCGTATGCAGCCTTCAGATGCGCCGCGCAATAGCTGCGGCTGAGATGTCGGTTGCACATCTGGCCCAATTGGGGCAGATGTAATCAATTTTTTCCAGCTTCATTCTCCTCTCGTTCTTCACCTTCCCCACCTTCCTCTTCTTCTCATTCTCTTCATCTTCTTCCTTTAGTCTTTTCCCCGTTCTATGAGAAAATAAACTCTGGTTTTGACACAAATTTTCTTACCTCCAAGCCGACGAACTGACTCAGATCTCTCCACTGTCTGGTGATGACGGATCTCGACCCTTCCTAGAATTAATAATCAAATAAAGTACAACTGTATGGAGGCACAGGGAAGTTAGGCTTATTATACGAGAGCAATTTTGAAAAAGTTTCGGAAATACGTGTAATGATACGAGTAACTAAGCACGCACCCCTGCGTAGAACATCATGTTCCTGAGGCGGCTGTTAAACCTTTCCGGATTGGCTTCTGAAAATCAGAGGCAGCGATGGGGCGAATACGCCATGTCAGTAGCAGTAGTTCAACTGTACTTTACAAACAACATCGAGCCTCGAACCTCTAGACTCGTGAAACTCCAAAGCAACAGCCGCGTCGGCACCGAGGCTGAAGTAGTTGTTAAAGACATTCAGAGGCGGCTGGTCGTACGGAGGCGACTGCTCCTCGTCTTCAGATGCCTGAGATGCCGCACTGCTGGGGTGGGCCGCGAATCTAATGTTCCACCTGCGAGAGGCGAGAGAATCTGAGACGATGAAACCAACCAACCAACCAACCAACCAACCAACCAACCAACCAACCAACCAACCAACCAACCAACCAACCAACCAACCAACCAACCAACCAACCAACCAACCAACCAACCAACCAACCAACCAACCAACCAACCAACCAACCAACAACCAACCAACCAACCAACCAACCAACCAACCAACCAACCAACCAACCAACCAACCAACCAACCAACCAACCAACCAACCAACCAACCAACCAACTCACCGATCGAGCTGAGCAATCCGGCCTTCCTCCACACAGCAGAGCACCTTCGTCAGTGACTCGTCAGCGTAGCCGCTGCCCCAGCCGAGCGTCCTTGCCAGGTCGTTTCCGGTACCCAGAGGCAGGATGGCCACTGGCGGCCCGGGTTCAATGCCCAAATTGTCTATGGTCGAGAGCACCCAGCCCACCGTGCCATCGCCGCCGCATACCAGCAACCGGAGATTCGGCGCCCCGCGGTACAGCTCCAGAGCTAGGCGAGGCCCACCACAGGCGGTCAAGTCAAACACCTGTCGCGGGTTGAGCAGCCACTGGAACTTGCGCATTAGCCGGGGCCCCTGGTTGCCGCCGGACTTCGGGTTGATCAGTACAACGATGGGCGTTGTCGGTTGTCCCGGCGTCGTCTGCAGGCGGAAGCAGTCCAACGATTCATTGTCAACGGCGAGCTTGACAATCCAAGCCGGGGGCACCGTGATGGAGGCAAGGGGACCCAGACTGCAGCACTCGCTCAGCAGCGGCTGGGTGAAGCAGCCGATTTTGTTATGATAGGCGGCTTTGCACCAGCTGCAAGCGATGGCCACGACGTCCTTGTTGGCGTTGAAAGCGAACTTCTGCTGGAATGTCTAGCGGTCGGGTTAAGGGGACTAGCCGTCCGATTTCCGATTTACCATTCATCCGTCTTGTCCGATTCGCAGTCTTCCATTTCGGAATTCCTCTCGTTCTCACTCTCCTTCATTCACACCTACCACCAATTTTTTCTTTTCACTCGCAACCTCCAATTTATCTCTACCCAGTCCCAATCCATTTTCTCTCTCGAATGTCATCATCTCATCATTAATTTATCCCTAATATGCGCTGATCCAGTGGGGATATTCAGGATGCAGCTGGGTCCCCCCGGCGGATCTACGAGCCGGTAGACGCCTCCTCGAGAGAGCGCTAAGTGCGACAGCCTGCCGCTCCAGGACCGGCGATGCCTCAGAAGTGACGCACTTTCATCTCCCTGGGCTCATCATTCTCAAGGGACCAAAAAATCAAGTTGGGAACTTTGGGTCGTCCACGTCTCACCTCTTGATCGGCATGTATGGAGGAGGGGAGGTTCTGATCCAGGGCTCCAGTGGGAGTGGGAGTGGGATCAGTTTTTTTCTCGATCCCCATTTCATCCTATCCTTCTTCCCGCCGATCCCTTCTCCGAAAGAGACTTTGACCGCCGCATGGAGGAGAGATTTCTGCGGAGGTTGGCCGCTGAGACTTCAACTTCAACTTTGTTCAAGCCTAATGCGAACTGAGATGCCCAAGGTGCGGCCAATAAAGCCAAGACAGTCGCCGGGGCGGGCCGTGGAGTGACGGGGAAGGCATGGAGACCGACCGAGCAAGGGAAAGAGATAGGGCAATTTTTTGTCTGAAGAAGCATTATGCCTCCCCGTAGGCCTGCAACCTGCCTCCTTTGCTGCATGCCCCGGCCCGGCCCTCCCTGCCATCTTGCATCTATTCCTGCGCTCGTAAAACCCGTAGCTACCCGTCTCCTGAGTCCCATGCAGCGTCGCGTGTGTGCGCGCGTATGCCGCACCTCTTCAACTCTCTCTTCATATTCTCTCCCGGCTGTGCCCGCCGCCGCTCCCCCACCCACCCCAGGGGAATTTGCAAGGCTGGAGAGGGGCAAGGTAGATCGGCTAATCAAGTTTAGCTCGCAGACGAGGCCTTGTCCTGAGACAGCTACTCAGCTAGCGAGGGGGCGGCAGGCGGCACTGCTGCTGCATTCTTGCGAGCTCACTTTGCCGCAGGACTTGCACTTTCCCGTCGGCCTGCGCCTGTGCACCCAGTGGTGACGTGCGAGCACCTGGAAATCAAAAAATTAGTAGCTTATCATGCAGGCATCTGATTACAGAGCATTTTGGTCTTCCTGTTATAAAGTCTCATTCAAAGAAGTCTCACCTCATCCTGAGTTGCAGCGCCAAAGTTGACAGGCTCGACTGATGCAGAGTCGCGGAATGTCAGCTTGCAACGGAATAGCATCTGAAAGTTGCGTTCGAATTTTATTGTTAGTGCATTTCGTAGTTTTCAGAGGCGCATGCACGGATCAACACACTACGAGTGGATATTTAATCAATTTGTCGATCCGCACTCGCTTTGATCTGCCGGCGAAACAAGATCCATTTGACGAGCACGCGATGCGATGCCAGGTCGATAAATGGAAGAAGAGAAGCGATGGCGAGCCCAGGCAGTGAGGCACACTCTGGGCCATCTCAATGGCCGCTTCAGCAACAGAAGCAGTCGATCGCAGTGAAGATGAAATCTGATTCCCGAGAAGCAGGAGGTGAGAGGAAGAGAACTGTAGAGAGAGGGGGGGGTCCGCACCCAGATCTGGGAAGGAGGGGAAGGCATGGAGGGCGCAAGTGCACAGGGACGTGGTTTAAAAAATTTCCCAGAAAGCACCATTTAATTTAACATTGAAATTAGTAAATAAAAACCAGATTACAGAACTAAAGTGCGCAGAAAAACATCGACCTACTAAGTTTTGGAGCCGCTGACTGCGTTCCCACGGGGTCCTTGGGCTTTGACAGTGTGTTCCGCCCGCCCAGCCCCGTCTCTTTTGCTTGCTTTTGCCCGATGGGATTTTCCCAGCTGGTTGCGCAAACATGTACCCGATTCAAATTTCCCTTGAAGTGATCCCGGCCCTCAATCTGCCGCGTTCACTGCGCCCTCTGTGATTTCTTGTTGTTTTACATGTACAACATTTACAAGACAAACTTAGATGAAATTATAATTTGAAAAAGAATTTTTTAAACATTTTAGATTCGTATTTGACAAGGACAGAAACAGACAGACACACACACAGACAGACAGACAGACACACAGACAGACAGACAGACAGACACACAGACAGACAGACACACAGACAGACAGACAGACAGACAGACAGACAGACAGACAGACAGACAGACAGACAGACAGACAGACAGACAGACAGACAGACAGACAGACAGACAGACAGACAGACACTAAGACACTAAGACACTAAGACACTAAGACACTAAGACACTAAGACACTAAGACAGACACTCACACAGGACAGACAGTCTGACGGACACTAAGACAAATTCGACTATCAAACACTTGCACCCACCTTCTCCAGTACAGGTGCACAGCCTGTGTGAACAACAATTTTGCAGATGGCGCATTTCTTTTTGCTTCCGATCTTCTGAAAGGGTTTTAATTTATTAATTTATTTAAGAGACATACGACACTATAAGCGAATATGCACAGAAGTGGGCCATATAAAGGCCTGACTGCAACCGCAGGACTTACGCAGCATTCCGAATCCCCAACATAGCACGGGTCGCCTCCGGAGCCCCTGTCCAGCCAAACGTGCTCGCCCTGAGAGGCCCCGGGCTGGAAGGCGGTGAAATGAAAAATTACGGCTCAAAGCACGCACTGATGCCGCAGATTGAGAAGGTGATAAAGTTCAAGGGCCAGTTGCATTTTTCTTCTAGCGAAAAGATAAGAGCTTCTCTGCACGGTGCTGCACACTTTCCCCTCAATTACTTAAAGAAACTCAATTCTTATCACGCAAGACTGCTTTGGCTTAAAAATTACTTTGACAGAGGCACTGCTTTAGAAGACAGGCCTGAGCACAAGAAACGCTTGAACCTATTTAGCCAGCATTCAGCCAGTCATGTCGACCTTCGAAGGCAAGTGGCAGATGACGAGCTCGGAGAATTTCGATGCCTACATGAAAGCCCTGGGCACCAGCTTCCTGGTGCGCAAGGCGGCTGCGGCCGCAACTCCGGTGCAGGACATTCGTTGTCATGGCAACGGTCGTTACACCATAGTGACAATCACCAGCATCAAGACAATCGAGCTGAATTTCACTCTGGACGAAGAGTTCGACGAGACCACCGCGGACGGGCGTCAGGCAAAGTCTGTGGTCACCATGGCGGCCCCCGGCAAGCTGGTGCACCAGCAGCGAGGTCAACCGGAGGTCATCATTACCCGACAGCTGGAGCCAGACGGTCAGGGCTTCGTCATGACGCTGGAGTGCAAAGGAGTGACCTGCGTCCGGCGGTACAAGAGGATGTAGACTCTAAATGCACTGTTCTGATTGGGATAACTATCGCAATAACAATGTCGAACTCACTGCGAAATAAACCAATTTTTGAGAGTTGACAAACTGTGCCTCAACTACCAACTTGACCATTGCTAGAAAAGCCCTGTTTCGATATCTATTTAATATCTATTTTGATTTCACAGCTTATTTAAGATGCAAGGCACCTGATTTGCTACATGGTATTTGAGAGATTCGAGCTACATATTTAAAGAGGCGCTCGACCACTCACGCTCCAGTCCATCGATGACTTCCAGTCCCTTCGGTCGGCGTCCCAAACTCCGTCACCGGCGCTGAGCTCGCCTGTCAGCGATTGCCGGCTCCGCCGCTGCCGCCGTCGCCTCTGCTGCTGCTGATCCTGACGCCGACCCCTCAAGGCTGAGGCGGCAGACTCAGAGGCGGCAGAGGCCAGTGCAAAGGCCCGCCTAGCAGCATCGGCACCATGAGAGAAAGTTCAATTTAGAAAGCTTGAATATCGTTCAGCAATATTGCAGCTCATGCTTTTCTCGTAGCTTATATAATTAATAATAATTGATTACACATGCCCCAATTGGGCCAGGTGTGCAACCGACAGCTCAGCCGCAGCTATTGCGCGGCGCATCTGAAGGCTGCGTACGGCTGTTCAGTCCAAAGACTGGGGGGTCGCCACACACCCTCAATTACCCCAGCTAATGCTGGCACCCATTTTACAGCTGGGTGAACTGAAGCAATGCAGAGTTAGGGTCTTGCTCAAGGACACAAATTGTTCCCGTGGGATCGCGAATCGAACCCCCGACCTTTCAGTCGTGAGAGTCTGACGCTCTAACAACTGGGCTACAACCCCTACTACCAACTAATAGTGCCTAAATTAGTGTATAATATTCGCTGAAAAAGCAAATTAAAAAACACAAACACAAAACACAACAAGGAAACCAGTTGTTCTCGTAGCATTTTTGTCAGTGCTCAGATATGGAAAGTTCCTCTGAAGATGGGCGGATTGAAAACGAAGCAACTCAAGCTGAAAACTCCAACTGTCCTGAGCTGGCATGCAGCTAAGACGCTGAAACACTTGGAAATGCTCAGGCTGAGGATGCGAGCCACTGATTGAAGGGGAGCATCCACTAAATGAATCGCAGTTGCTCAGCCAACAGACTCGCTAATCCGCGAGGCTAAATCTGCTTCAGCCTCCGAATGGCACCGTGGGGAGTTCGGAGTGGAGGGGGGCGCTGAGGATGAACGGAATGCGTTTTCGCGAGCTCCGCCCCCATCGACTCTGGGCGGGATTTGCATTGCCAGCACGGGATTAGACATTTGCATATAGACACTGGGAAGAATGCCGAGAGCCGGTTGATGCCTAGATGAAGATGAAGAAGCTGGATGAGGATTACAAGTTGAGCTGGCTGCGAACGCCTGTTTGGCTCGTCAAAGGCGTGAGAATTCACTCAATTTCTATTGAGGGTAAGTCAAAACAGATAAGAACAGCTGAATCACCGGCAGCTCACTAGCTAAGCATGCTCATAAATATGCACTGCAGTTAGAGATTAGCAAGTGGCTCATAGACGTTCCACATTGCATACAATAAGTGCAATCTAAGATCGAAGGCCAGTCAGGTAATTTAATGATAAATAAAACGTGCACAGCGAGTAACAACGAGATACACGAAAACAGTAAAGTCCCTGCAGTCTTACATAAACTGTACCAGCCTGAAATGCATGGGGTTCGGGTAACAAGCAGTGCTGAGATCAAGTCAAGCAGCAAATCCAAGCGCGGAACCAGCCCGCCTACTCTTCTACTCTCCCTCTTCATTTTTGGCCTTCCCGTCATTTGTAAAAAGCTGCGAGCGATGGGGACGGAGGCCGAGCAGAGCTCATCAACGTCCGGCACTCGCTTTTAAAAGTCACGCGATGAAGAATTAGTGTAACCCTGCTGCTACCTCAGCTCCCTTCTACTCTCTCTTTCAGCCTCTCTAAATTGCTTTCTTCATCAAATGACGGACAGGCGAGTGCGTGCAGGACAAGCTCTCTGCAATTTCCCCCTTGTGTGCATTCTCCCAACTTCCCTCTTCATCTATGGCTTGGAGAAGATGGCAGCTACCGGCTCAGGCAGGAGCAGAGGGTTGAAACAACTGGTTTATACAACAAACTCCTAAAAGCAAACCTCATGCCCTGCCCATCCACAACTGCGGGCCTTGGAATTGCAACCTTTGGCTGCAAACCCTGTAATTCAAGGCCGGCATTAGTTCCCAACTGAACTGCACATGCTATGGAGAACCAAAGGCATGGCAAGGGACAGCTGGAACAGAATGCACTCGCTACTCACGCAGTGGCCTTGTTTATTCCTGGGTCCTGAGGCGGCGACGTGGCCCAGGCGGAGTCCCTGCGGTGTCGAACTCGCGACCAGAACGACACGTCGAACGATGTCGCCCGAGGCTTGGGCGCCGGCACGGTCAATCGAATCGGCTGGGGCTCGAGCTCTAGACCGTTGGCGCTCTGCGTGCTGGCCTTCCTGCGGCACCAGGCGGCGTCCATGGAGCTGGAGCGGTTCTTCACCGGGCCCAGAAACGGCTCGGTTGGCACCTGCAGCAGGTTGCTATTCGCCGAGCAGCCGGCGGCAGCAGCGGCGGGATGACCACCGGCTTGAGGCGGTAGCTGGAGTAGATTCCCGCCGCCGGAACTGCCTGCAGCGCCTGCGCTCGGCTGCTGATCGCCGTTTTCCGAGTCGTTCGAATCAGAGTCCGTTCCAGCCGCCTCTGCGCCCCGGCCTTCCATCTCCTCGAGGTAGGCACAATGGACGCAGATTCTTGGAATCTCCAGCGAGCGGCCGCGCTTCCTGTGCAGGCTGGGAATGGCCAGCTTGCGGAAAAAGCGGCCAGACCCGCTGCCGCCACCGCTGGCACCCCCACCGCCGCTGCCGCCGACACTGCCGCCGCTATCTCTCTCGTTGTCGTCAGGAGAACTGGGCGGTTGCAGCTCGTCCTGGCAGCAGCCGGTGACGTCATAGCTATTTGACCGGTGCTTGCTGCGGCAGTACGGATTGTCCAAGCTGAAGTCGGCCATGACTTCCTCTTCGCCGTCGGAGTCGGCAATGTGCTCAACTACAATCGGAATGGGGCCCATTGTGAGCCGGCTTGTGATGCGAGAGTCGCGCGCTGGCGAATCGGCCGGCATCGGCGCGTCCTCAACTGGCTCTCCGCCCGGACTGCCCGCCGGCTTTGGCTTTCCCTTTCCCACCGGCATGCTTCGGGGGATATAGGGGAAAATGGGACCGAATCTTGCAAATTCTCCCCTTTCTGCTGCTGAAGCGGATTTCTGGAGTTCTAGAAGACTTCGTTGACCCTTTTATACTGGATGATATCGGAGGCAATTCATCGCGCTGATCTTCTTCTTACCCCCTCGACGGCCCCTTCAATCTCTCCCTCTTCTTGCCCTCTCAGGAGCCCCATCCTCATGGATCCCTGTGAGGAATGAATGGGCCGGGCCGGGGATGGGAATGAGGCATAGGGGGACGCTGGGTGACTGGCTGCGGGCCTTAGCCACCAATTGACGAAGCAGAGTGAGAGGGAGAATGCAAGACCGTGTGCGCACGGATGAAAATCGAGGTTGCAAGCGATGGGGGATTGGGAAGGAGAAGACGGGAAGGCTGCCCTACCTATTCAGTCCTCAGAGAAAGATAGACCCGGGGTGGGACCATCATTGAGGTTTAGAAAGGGGGAATAACACTAACAAGGAGTCCCGTGGCCCTCTCCACCCTCTCTCTCTCTCTCTCTCTCTCTCTCTCTCTCTCTAATTCCTGCACTGCACCTTCGATTTGCCCCACTTTGCCCGGCGGGATTTGGCCCCCAGTGCGCATTCCAATTGCGTGGGTGTGAGTCATTACAGTGGCTGCGCAGTCCACGCCCAACCACCCCAAGGCATCTATACCCAGTCACCCATATCGGCCTCCCAAATCCAAATCTCTCACGCCTTTTCTCGCGCAGTGATGAGCCTCTTGGGAACGGGGAGTGAGATCGAGATTCAACTAAAGGAGTCACTGAACTTGGCAATAGAAGGCTAATTTTGCAATCCTTCGAAAATAAACCGCTGAGCTAGCTTGGTTTGTCAGGATGATCAACTAATTAACCTGCGAGATACTTTCAATAAAACGCAAGTGCTGCTCAGAGTCTCAAAGGATCAAGCTCTGGAGCTTGTGTAGCAATGAAGCTGGGTGCTAACTTGATTTTCAAAATCTTGCGTAGCCATATTACTCAGGGACTCAGGGTTGATTTCCAAAAAATTCTTGATATTGGTCTGACCGACTGACTGCATGGCCGGCTAAAATCAATACTCACGGAGAGCTGAACGTTCAAATAAATTTGACTGATGATGGAAAATTGACTGGAAACTAATTTAACTAATGGGGACTAACTGAAATGATGTCGCATTCCAAAGCGGGATTTCATCAGACTAGATTTGCTTGCAGACTTTGCTGCCCGAGTAGGCAAAAATTTATTATTTCTACCTTAGATTGCTTCAGCTGGCGAATCTTCCCCATTTTTGACGTTTGCCAATGAAGACCTCTGGACGGCACGTGATCTCACCGACATCATCGGTTAGTTGGACGCATCGATCGTGCTCAGCGTTTTTAGAAGTGTTACGAGCTAACCAAGCTCAACATGGTTAGACACACTAAAATGTCTACGTAGATGCATCGATCGAACTCAAGATGACCAGACGTACTGATCGAGCTTAAGGTGACCAGATAATCCGATCGAGCTCAAGATGACTAGACGCACTGATATCGAGCTCAAGATGACTAGACATACTGATATCGAGCTCAATATGACTAGACATACTGATATCGAGCTCAAGATGACTAGACGCACTGATATCGAGCTCAAGATGACTAGACATACTGATATCGAGCTCAATATGACTAGACATACTGATATCGAGCTCAAGATGACTAGACATACTGATATCGAGCTCAATATGACTAGACATACTGATATCGAGCTCAAGATGACTAGACGCATTGATATCGAACTCAAGATCACTAGACGCACTGATATCGAACTCAAGATGACCAGACGTACTGATATCAAACTCAAGATGACTAGACGTACTGATATCGAGCTCAAGATGACCAGACGCACTGATCGAGCTCATGATAAGATGCACGGAAATCACTACACAACGTCGACCTTCCTAAAATAATCAAAACTCGATAGACTGATAACTAAACAATGATTCGACTGTCCAGGCACACTTAGGTGTCCTACTAATGCCTGCATTTTGTAAGGCAGGCCAATTCTAATGCAATCCCAAGCCTTTTAACAATATCCTGGTTGAGAAGGAAGCCGCGCTCACTTTCTTTATGAGGGGCACTTAAAAATCTGCTTGAAAATTACAGACCAGCTCTTCTCTCTAGTCTCTTCCGCCTCGGTCTAATTGTCTTCTTCTGGCGCTTTGGTCCCGACCCTTTTCCTCCGTACACTTCAGCAGATTGGTGAAATCCACCGAACGAGAGCAGAGTAGGCCAGGGTAAGAGGATCCTCTCTGTTGTCCGGCCCCCTCAATCAATTGGGGCTGCAGCGATTGCCTTTCTATTTGAGAGCAATTTCTCATAGATGCAACTCGCAGAAGCCTTACTAGGCGGCACAAACGAACCGCACATTGAAGTGGAAGAGAAGCAGAGACTCGCGATCTCATTTTCCCTGACCGGCTCTCTCATCAATCGCATCCGGGATGGCGAATTCGCAGAGGGAGAGAGAGAGAGAGAGAGAGAGAGAGAGAGAGAGAGAGAGAGAGAGTGTGTGTGTGTGTGTGTGAGACAGTCGGCCTCCTGGAAGCAGGTAAAACCTGAAGCCATGCACGACAACTCGGGATAGCCAGCTGCCTGAGTAAAGGCTGGGTTACCCCAGACTGGACTACTGAATCCCCCGCAGGTGGAGTGTCTGTTCAGATGGTTTGAGGTCTGTTGCATTGCACTAGTTCGATAATACCAAGTCTTATACCCCTGTGATCAATAAATTATTGAGAAAAAAGACACTAGGAGGGTTTATTAATCTTGCAAGTTGGATTAATGAATCTCTTAATTATTGATAATCAAATAGATTTATTGCAGAATCCAAGTTAATGAAAAATTCCTAAAAGAAAATAGAAGTATAAAAAAATAGCTGAAACGTAAGATGAGCAAGTGTTGCTTTTTAGAGACCTCTGGCACACCCTAACAATTTCCTAATTTCCAAATATGGCAAGTTTGAAGGTGTTGATGCAGGAAAGGTTTGGTGCACTCTACATTGAGACAGTTGCCGGACTGACTGAGATCGTGCACATGGCAGCCGATCGCGGAGCCCTCCTCACCCATCAGGTGCGATTGGATGAACTGGAGTGGATTGGGCAGAAGGCTCTAGATTAATCACCTGGCCCACTGAATAGCCGCTGATATGCGACTGTGCCGTTCTGCCTGCTCGCAACTGACGCATAGAGGTCGAAGCTGGTCGATCAGGAAATCTGTATGCCAATTCAACAGGAATAAATTGCCCAACACTATATTTAGAGTGAAAAACTAGACTTTATACTACTGGCTAAGTAGCTGAGAAATGCTCCTTTCATAACTACAGGTGACTCGCCTTACTCATTTAAAGTGACTTTGGTATTTAAATTAACCAAATTTATTTCCAATATTTATCATATAACGTTACAAAATTTAACTATTTTTCAATTCTCAAGGTCAGTTTACTGGAAATGTTTCAACGATGCTACTGGCGTTAAAACTTTCAGTAGTAAGATATGTTCATAAGTTCATTATTAGTTCAAAAATTCAATAACAAAAAAGACAAAAAATTAACAAAAGTTTACTAAGTATTAAGGCATGGCAGCCAGACGAACAACTTTAAGTTGCGTGGGCAGGATGTCAAATTCTGCTTTGCGCTTAGCCAAAATTATCATATCTGCAACAATTAGATTCCGGCGATAAAGCCATTGGCAGATCCACTCCGCACAGCTGAGGGCTTATCAATCTTTTCTCTATCAATTCTGTGCGCTCGCTTTTGGCATAAAGCTGTGCCTAATATGGCTTTGACTGCGACAATTAACTAAACTTTCTGTTGGCGTGTTGGGTGTATAACTTGGCTGAATGAAGTTGGTGGACTTGTAAATTGTTATAAAAGTTGGTCAATGTAATTTGTATTTAGCTAAATCTCAAGGTATTGGCACTGCCTGTTATTTTGGATTCTTTGCAGCTACGGTACTACGGTACAAATTATTTCAATTAGGCACCAACTGATTTCATACTGCCAATACCCAGCAGTATGGCGCCTTTGACATGACACCCATTTGATGTCCCTGACATCCCATTTGGTGACATTACATCCCATATGGTGTCCCTGACATACCCATCTGGTGTCCCTGACATCCTATTTAGTGTCCCTGACATCCCATCTGGTATCCCTAACATCCCATTTGATGTCCCTGACATCCCATTTGGTGTCCTGACATCCCATTTGGTGTCCCTGACATCCCATGGGGTGTCCCATGGGGTGTCCTGGCATCCCACTTGGTGGTCCCTGACATCCCATTTTGGTGTCCCTGACATCCCATTTTGGTGTCCCTGACATCCCATTTTGGTGTCCCTGACATCCCATTTTGGTGTTCCTCATATCCCATATTGGTGCCCCTCATATCCCATTTTGGTGTCCCTAAGATCCCATTTGGTGCCCTGACATCCCATTAGGTGCCCTGACATCCCATCTGGTGTCCCTGACATCCCATTTGGTGCCATGACATCTTATCTAGTGTCCCTGACATTCCATCTGGTGTCCCTGACATGCCATCTGGTGTCCCTGACATCCCATTAGGTGCCCTGACATCCTATCTGGTGTCCCTGACATCCCACTTGGTGCCCTGGCATCTATTTGGTGCCTCTGACATCCCATTTGGTGTCCCTGAGTTCCCATTTGGTGTCCTGAGATCCCATTTAGAGTCCTGAAATCCCATTTGGTGCCATGACATCCCACTGGGTGTCCTAAGATCCCTTTTGGTGTCCTGTGATCCAATATGATGTCCCTGACATCCCATTTTGGTGTCCCTGACATACCATTTTAGTGTCCCTGACACCCGGCTTAGCGCCAGCCAGCCAATGCAAGAAGACAGCAAGACAGCATTATTGACATTAATTCGATGAATAGATAAATTACTAAACCAGCATTTTCACCACCAATCCACTTTATTAACTAGCTTGCCCAGTTGCATGAAAACCATCGCTGGTAACGCATGCAGCTCAGAGAGAGAGAGAGAGAGAGAGAGAGAGAGAGAGAGAGAGAGAGAGAGAGAGAGAGAGAGAGAGAGAGAGAGAGAGAGAGAGAGAGAGAGAGAGAGAGAGAGAGAGAGAGAGAGAGAGAGAGAGAGAGAGAGAGACGGTTGAAAGGAATAGCGGGAAAATTGAGAGCAGGGAGCAGGAGAAGCAGAGTTGCAGAGGACAGGACAGCTTACACAGGCTGGTACAGGCCAGATCAATCTCATTCTGCACTCGTATCAAGCCTGTACTAGCTTTCCAGCCGGCATATCAGAAGACACCCAAGCGCCAGCACAGTGCAAGCAAAATGACAGAGAGAAATAGAGAGAGAGAGAGAGAGAGAGAGAGAGAGAGAGGAGTGAAGAGCAAGATAGAATACCAGAAGACAGAAAGTACACTCCGGGGAGAGAGCCAATACTTAGTGCACTCGCTCGGCTGACTGTACAAACGTACAGCTCTTTGAAACCCTCAATAATTTCGTCCCCCGGCTTCGTAACCCGCAGAGCTGCTTCAGTTGTTTGACGTAAGCCTCTGGCTATTTTTGGTCAGCCACTCCTCTCTCTCCATGTCTTCACACTGTTTCCCTGCCTTGCCTTTCTGTCACTCGTCCAGTTCTATCCAACATTGGTGGCGCTCTTACTGGCTGGCAAGCAAAACCTCCTAATATGGAATTCAGATATTCATTCATAAAACCTTAAAGACACGCACAAGCCGTGGCTTTTCTGCCTGTTATAACTTAACCCGCGGTATCAACTGAGACGTTGAAAAAAAGCGCGAGAAAATAGGCTACCTGGCTGCATCCTTCTTCGGCACTGTCAATATTAAAGGTTACCGGCACAATTGTCCTCATATTCCACGGCTATTCAAGTCTGCCGTCTCTCCTCCCCTTCCGCTGTCAGGATCTGAGAGCTACAGCCGATACAAAAGCACAGTTTAACCACAACAGGAACCAAGCTGGCAACCTGGTTAGCAGCACTCACGCCTTTGGCGATGATGGAGAACATCCAGTCCTGCGCATTCAGCTTCAGCCATGAACATTTGGAACGCCTGACTCAACAGTCGCTTGACGAAAGCGCTCGCGTCTTCGACACCTTCCACAGCGGCGATACGCCGAAAACCTGCGGCCTGACGCCAGCCACAACTCAGCACTTTTTCGCCGCAGATGACGAGTTGAAGACTCCGGTCGCGCTGCATACGCCGGGCGGGCCGCACCAGGCCGCTAGGCTCGGCGGCGGCGCTCCTGGCGCCTTTTTTACCACTTCTAAGCTCGAGGATGAACCGACTTATTGTTTCCTGCTTTCACCGCGGCTGCAGCAGCAGACTATTCAACAACAGCAGCAGCAGCAACAACAGCAGCAGCAACAGCAACAGCAACAGCAGCACCAAGAGCCAATGCTGCAAGAGAAAGCTGAGCCGATGGACGAAGCGGACTGTTTGGCATCAAAAGTTGTCGCAGAGCTAACCGAAGTTAAAGAAGAGCTGCACAGTGAGATACTTAACAATTATTGATATTCCAGGCATAGTTTTTTTAATATGCATTTTCATCTGCTTTAGCATTTCCTGCATGGGTCGGTCCTATACCTATACTGAGCCTATACTGAGGTAAACAGCTGACAGCCGCTAACCCACCCCATAGCGGCTTAACCTGTACCGAACTGTGTTGCAGCCTAGCTCTTAGATTCCAGTCGGAGCGCAGCCGTTGCTAGCTTGACATTTTAGCAATCGAGCTATTAAAAAGTGGAGAGAACGGCTGGCACAGTATAAGATAGCTGGATGAGAGCTGGTCGATCCCATTCTGTGTCAATAGAAGACAGTGCCAGGGACAGAAAGACAGACCAGTGGATTTAAAAGCTTCGTCTGCGAGAGCCGAAGCACGCGCGGAATCAATTTCCTGAAACTGCTACACTGCATGGGCTTGGCCTGGTCTAAAAAAGTTGTATTTTTTAGCTAGAGAACAGCACAGGCAACTGCAGTTCAGAAGAACGATAGGGGAATGCAAACGATTCGGTGGTGGTGGGGGGAGAGGTAATTTGCGCTGACGATTTCCTGTATAATTATGAGCTATCCGTCTGCAATGACTGAGTTTGGGGTTCTATTTGAATTTGTAATGATATGCAATAGTTATCTAGATAGAATGTGCTGCAAAAATGATTCTCTTTTTATCACACAAGCAGAGGGGCTGTTGAAACAAAAAACTGCTTTTGTTATCTTCTGCCTAGCTTTGCTAACTAACACTGGGGCCTCTTGCTCTCCATCTCATTCCCGTTGCTGAGCAGACAATATGCTCAGCTGTTTACAACATCTTGCCTATTTATCAGTTTTTTTCTCTTTCTCTCTTCACATTCCAAATTTGGATATACAAGGTTTCTCTCTTATGAAAAGTCTTATGGGCATTAGAAAGGTATGCTTAACCTGTTTCACATTGCAAACTAATATGGCTACTATTCGATGACCATATAATTTTCAGTGAGCCACGAACAGCACAAGCAGCAGGAGACATCCACAGGTGTGACCTTGCTGGAACTGTGCTCAGCGCCAACGCCTCAGACTGACTCTGGACCCCTGCGTCAAAGCCCAGTTTACGGACTGTCAGCTTATTCCCACACTCCCAGCTGCAGTCCACCTACTTGCTACAGTCAACCGAGCTCGCTGCCGTACATCACAGTTACCCCCGTGAAGTCCGAGGACAATTCTCTGTCGTGTCCACCAATAGCGCAGCCGCAGCCGCAGCCGCAAGCAAAGCCCCGGTCTAAGCGGCAGAACCAGACACAGCGGCAGCAGCAGAGCAGGAGGCAGTCTCCCTCGGAGCGGCCTCATCCTTGCCCGATCGAGGGCTGCAGCAAGCGTTTCTCCCGAACAGACGAGTTGACCCGGCACCTGCGCATACACAGCGGCCAGAAGCCCTTCAGTTGCCAGCTGTGCAGTCGCACATTCAGCCGGAGCGACCACCTGACAACGCACAAGCGGACGCACACGGGGGAAAAGCCGTTTTCCTGCGACATCTGCGGCCGTCGGTTCGCGCGCTCGGACGAGAAGAAGCGTCACAGTCGGATACACGCCAAGGCTGGCCGGCTGCAATGATTTTTAACTCAGTTCAAAACTCAAGCTGATATCCGTTGTTGACCATGTCTCTGTTTTAACCGTATCGTGCTGTATTCCAAGTTTGCGAGCGCCACTTTTTTACATGCTACCTTCTGCTCCTCATCTATGCGTTGGGTTCTGGACGTTTATCTGCGCGTATCATCCCGGCTATTGTTGGCCTGATATGAGCTATATTCTCATACTTTTTGCGGTATTACGGTATGTCTTTTAGCTTTAGAACTGCTTATTATTGATTAAATAGTAAACAGAGACAAGCAGAAATCTTTGAGTAACTGACATAATCGTAATTCATATGCACTGATTTATACATTATTATGCCAGGTAGAATTGCACTCTGCTTGTGCAAACCAAATGCATGTATTATTTTATGTAAAACCTTTTTTCTGAATTGTCAAGGAAAAGAATATAATAAAAGTAAAATCGATATGAACATAAATTTCGACTTTGTTCAATACGAGCAACTTTGGCTATTCAATCGTAGAATTATTAAAAGCACGACGGTCTTGCAAACTGCAGTGATTCATTCAATAAAAAGGGACGAAGGTTGTAAGTGACGTCAGCAGCAATTAGAATATACCTTTGCTGCCCTTTGCACTATCCGGGAGCTGTGGGGTAGAAGTAAATCTGAAAGCTGGACACGGTTGTAGCTGGTATTATTGAAGGTGAATGAATGCATAAATTATGGACAGATATTCGCTAAGGTAGATATTAGCGGACACAGAATGCTACTGGAAACACAGAAAGTATCCATAATATAGCTAATATTCCATTCTTTTACTTAACCAACTACTAGAAGTAGGGTTTACTCTAAACTATAACGATTTTAAAGACCATTTTGTCTCCATCCGACAGAACGGGACAATTGCGGAAGTCAATCAGTTCAGGCGGCTGCATCCGCTTCAGCCTACACGAGCGTCGGGCGCTCCAGTGATTAGAGCTCCAGTGACTGGAGCTCCAGTGATTAGAGCTCCAGTGATTAGAGCTCCAGGGATTAGAGCTCCATTGATTAGAGCTCCATTGATTAGAGCTCCAGTGATTAGAGCTCCAGTGATTAGAGCTCCAGTGATTAGAGCTCCAGTGATTAGAGCTTTAGTGATTAGAGCTCCAGTGATTAGAGCTTTAGTGATTAGAGCTCCAGTGATTAGAGCTCCAGTGATTAGAGCTTTAGTGATTAGAGCTCCAGTGATTAGAGTTCCAGTGATTAGAGCTCCAGTGATTAGAGCTCCAGTGATTAGAGCTCCAGTGATTAGAGCTTTAGTGATTAGAGCTCCAGTGATTAGAGCTTTAGTGATTAGAGCTCCAGTGATTAGAGTTCCAGTGATTAGAGCTCCAGTGATTAGAGTTCCAGTGATTAGAGCTCCAGTGATTAGAGCTCCAGTGATTAGAGCTCCAGTGATTAGAGCTTTAGTGATTAGAGCTCCAGTGATTAGAGCTTTAGTGATTAGAGCTCCAGTGATTAGAGTTCCATTGATTAGAGCTCCATTGATTAGAGCTCCAGTGATTAGAGCTCCATTGATTAGAGCTCCAGTGATTAGAGCTCCAGTGATTAGAGCTTTAGTGATTAGAGCTCCAGTGATTAGAGCTTTAGTGATTAGAGCTCCAGTGACTGGAGCTCCAGTGATTAGAGCTCCAGTGATTAGAGTTCCAGTGATTAGAGCTCCAGTGATTAGAGTTCCAGTGATTAGAGCTCCAGTGATTAGAGCTCCAGTGATTAGAGCTTTAGTGATTAGAGCTCCAGTGATTAGAGCTTTAGTGATTAGAGCTCCAGTGATTAGAGCTCCAGTGATTAGAGTTCCAGTGATTAGAGCTCCAGTGATTAGAGCTCCAGTGATTAGAGCTTTAGTGATTAGAGCTCCAGTGATTAGAGCTCCAGTGATTAGAGCTTTAGTGATTAGAGCTCCAGTGATTAGAGCTCCAGTGATTAGAGCTCCAGTGATTAGAGCTCCAGTGATTAGAGCTCCAGTGATTAGAGCTTTAGTGATTAGAGCTCCAGTGATTAGAGCTCCAGTGATTAGAGCTCCAGTGATTAGAGCTCCAGTGATTAGAGCTCCAGTGATTTGAGCTCCAGTAATTAGAATTCCAGTGATTAGAGCTCCAGTGATTAGAGTTCCAGTGATTAGAGCTCCAGTGATTAGAGCTCCAGTGATTAGAGCTCCAGTGATTAGAGCTCCAGTGATTAGAGCTCCAGTGATTAGAGCTTTAGTGATTAGAGCTCCAGTGATTAGAGCTTTAGTGATTAGAGCTCCAGTGATTAGAGTTCCATTGATTAGAGCTCCATTGATTAGAGCTCCAGTGATTAGAGCTCCAGTGATTAGAGCTCCAGTGATTAGAGCTCCAGTGATTAGAGCTTTAGTGATTAGAGCTCCAGTGATTAGAGCTTTAGTGATTAGAGCTCCAGTGATTAGAGTTCCAGTGATTAGAGCTCCAGTGATTAGAGTTCCAGTGATTAGAGCTCCAGTGATTAGAGTTCCAGTGATTAGAGCTCCAGTGATTAGAGCTCCAGTGATTAGAGTTCCAGTGATTAGAGCTCCAGTGATTAGAGCTCCAGTGATTAGAGCTTTAGTGATTAGAGCTCCAGTGATTAGAGCTCCAGTGATTAGAGCTTTAGTGATTAGAGCTCCAGTGATTAGAGCTTTAGTGATTAGAGCTCCAGTGATTAGAGTTCCATTGATTAGAGCTCCATTGATTAGAGCTCCAGTGATTAGAGCTCCAGTGATTAGAGCTCCAGTGATTAGAGCTCCAGTGATTAGAGCTTTAGTGATTAGAGCTCCAGTGATTAGAGCTTTAGTGATTAGAGCTCCAGTGATTAGAGTTCCAGTGATTAGAGCTCCAGTGATTAGAGTTCCAGTGATTAGAGCTCCAGTGATTAGAGTTCCAGTGATTAGAGCTCCAGTGATTAGAGCTCCAGTGATTAGAGCTTTAGTGATTAGAGCTCCAGTGATTAGAGCTTTAGTGATTAGAGCTCCAGTGATTAGAGCTCCAGTGATTAGAGTTCCAGTGATTAGAGCTCCAGTGATTAGAGCTCCAGTGATTAGAGCTTTAGTGATTAGAGCTCCAGTGATTAGAGCTCCAGTGATTAGAGCTTTAGTGATTAGAGCTCCAGTGATTAGAGCTCCAGTGATTAGAGCTCCAGTGATTAGAGCTTTAGTGATTAGAGCTCCAGTGATTAGAGCTCCAGTGATTAGAGCTCCAGTGATTAGAGCTCCAGTGATTAGAGCTCCAGTGATTTGAGCTCCAGTAATTAGAATTCCAGTGATTAGAGCTCCAGTGATTTGAGCTCCAGTAATTAGAATTCCAGTGATTAGAGCTCCAGTGATTAGAGCGTCGGACTCTCACGACTGAAAGGTCGGGGGTTCGATTCGTGATCCCACGGGAACAATTTGTGTCCTTGAGCAAGACACTTAACTCTGCATTGCTTCAGTTCAACCAGGTATAAAATGGGTTCCAGCTCATTAGCTGGGGCAATTGAGGGTGTGTGGCGACCCCCCCCCCCCTAGTCCTTGGACTGAACAGCCGTACGCAGCCTTCAGATGCGCCGCGCAATGGCTGCGGCTGAGCTGTCGGTTGCACACCTGGCCCTATTGGACTTGGCAGGTGCAATGTAGTCAATTAATTAGTTATTGCCTTGCAACAAGATTATTGATTTGCTCTAACTGGGGGAGTTATGTTCCCACATAAATGTACATCTTGGGTTGCAAGCGGTCAATAATTCATGTACATCGTCGTAGCATTCACTTTTACAACCTCAAATATATAAATCGCACCACGTTTTTTCGCTCAGCTAAAACCACCATCTTCAGACTTTACAGTTGGCGTCGCAAGCACACTTAGGCCTGTGCGTCTGTGCGTTCAGTGAACCGGAGAGCCAGTGGACTTCCTGGTACTCCCGACTCAAATCAGCGGCCGAATGCTCAAGTTCTCAACACTCAAGGACTTCTTAATCAGAGATCAAATAGTGGAGGCACGCTGCTCCCATAAAACTTGGTGAAGATTGCCGCAGGAGTCTAAAATCTCTCAGTGAACCGCATGATTTAATTTTCACGCAATCAAAAGCTTCAGAGACCAACGCGCTCTGAACCCAGCTGTTTTTAAGTTCTCTTTAAAAAAGCATGCATCTGCAATCCAGAGCCAACGAAAAATGTCAACCATCTGCGAAGTCAAGAACTTTCACCAAGTGTTCGAAGCTTCAAAAAATTCTAACAAGGGAAAAGTTATTGGCTTCCAGATGAACAGCTTCAGGCTTCAGCTGACAGCTGCTACCACAGGGACATCCTGGTCAAACCTTTAGTTCGGCGTTTTACTTCCAGGCCAGCCAGCCCGAAGCAATATTCTACGACTCGTACACAGAATAGTGTAATGCTTTCAGCATAGGACTTTCGGCTTTTCTCGGGAAGCTCGACAAATGCCGGGTATCCGTGTCTGTCTGGGATGAACTATCCCTGTCGCTCTTCTTCCGTTATTATGCCTGGTCGTAATTTCTTTACCTAAGCAATTAGAGTGAAAGACAGGGTTCCCTACCGCGGGATGGAAAGAGAGACGGAGGCGTGAATCCGAAGCCTTCGTCAGGCCGGAGTCAGAAGGACGGTTTCTCTTCATCAGCCCCCCCCCCCCCGATGCAGTGCAAGTTCCTCAACTCTGGCCACGATCAGTCAGTTCCCCTTCATAATTCTCTCTGCCTACTTTTTTCTCCCGGCTCCCTTTGAACAAAAAGCATCCAGTCTCTGCGCCACTCCCCTAGGACTTCGCTTTCGTGTCTCGCCATCCTCCCAGCCCTTCACAGCGCTCTTTTGCGACTGACTGATTGAATATAATAGGGCCCGGGCCGCGGCACTCCGCACAGTGCTTATGGCGCCAACTGGGATTGCCCCGAAAAAAGTTTGCGATGCAGATGCGGAGCTCTCTGGACAAAGTAGAGGCCCGCTAATCTCTCTCTCTCTCATGTGGGGAGTTGTGTTGACCCAGTGAGCCGCGCTCTCAGCACTCTGTGTCCATCTATCTTTCTCTCTCTCTCCACTTAACCTAGGACTCCCACCGGCGGTCCATGTCGGCGAAGGCAAGACTTGGAGCGGTTAGGACGCGCTTCCCATTCCCCCCCCCATTTTTTCATAGAAATCGGCCGCTCGTCCTATTCACCGAAGCAAAGCGCTCCACCCCACTGGTCGGTCGTTGCTTTGATTCCGAAGTCAGTCCCGCATTGCGGACTTGCAGGTCTAGTCGCGATCTGGAGCCACTTGGTCGGATTCGACGCAGTTTAATTAAGAGAAATTATCTAAAAATAAATTTGGAGGGCCAAGTTAATGCCTAACTTCCCTACACTAAGCCTGTAAATTGTAGACTAAAGCTGCCTGACTGAAGATCCATTGTTCAGAAAGTACATGTGCACTAATTGTAAATCGTATGGTTGTCATAGCATTGTCAAAAGGACTATCATAATTTTAACTTATACGAACTTTACGACTGATTGAGATAAAAGCGGATGAACCAGAACTGACTGACTGAGATAAAAGCGGATGGACCAGAACTGACTGAGATAAAAGCGGATGAACCAGAACTGACTGAGATAAAAGCGGATGGACCAGAACTGACTGAGATAAAAGCTGATGGACCAGAACTGACTGAGATAAAAGCGGGTGGACCAGAACTGACTGAGATAAAAGCGGGTGGACCAGAACTGACTGAGATAAAAGCGGATGGACCAGAACTGACTGAGATAAAAGCGGATGGACCAGAACTGACTGAGATAAAAGCGGGTGGACCAGAACTGACTGAGATAAAAGCGGATGGACCAGAACTGACTGAGATAAAAGCGGATGGACCAGAACTGACTGAGATAAAAGCGGATGGACCAGAACTGACTGAGATAAAAGCTGATGGACCAGAACTGACTGAGATAAAAGCGGGTGGACCAGAACTGACTGAGATAAAAGCGGATGGACCAGAACTGACTGAGATAAAAGCGGATGGACCAGAACTGACTGAGATAAAAGCGGGTGGACCAGAACTGACTGAGATAAAAGCGGATGAACCAGAACTGACTGAGATAAAAGCGGATGGACCAGAACTGACTGAGATAAAAGCGGATGAACCAGAACTGACTGACTGAGATAAAAGCGGATGAACCAGAATTGACTGAGATAAAAGCGGATGGACCAGAATTGACTGAGATAAAAGCGGATGAACCAGAACTGACTGAGATAAAAGCGGATGAACCAGAACTGACTGAGATAAAAGCGGATGAACCAGAATTGACTGAGATAAAAGCGGATGAACCAGAACTGACTGAGATAAAAGCGGATGGACCAGAACTGACTGAGATAAAAGCGGATGAACCAGAACTGACTGACTGAGATAAAAGCGGATGAACCAGAACTGACTGAGATAAAAGCGGATGAACCAGAACTGACTGAGATAAAAGCGGATGAACCAGAATTGACTGAGATAAAAGCGGATGAACCAGAACTGACTGAGATAAAAGCGGATGGACCAGAACTGACTGAGATAAAAGCGGATGAACCAGAACTGACTGACTGAGATAAAAGCGGATGAACCAGAATTGACTGAGATAAAAGCGGATGGACCAGAATTGACTGAGATAAAAGCGGATGAACCAGAACTGACTGAGATAAAAGCGGATGAACCAGAACTGACTGAGATAAAAGCGGATGAACCAGAATTGACTGAGATAAAAGCGGATGAACCAGAACTGACTGAGATAAAAGCGGATGGACCAGAACTGACTGAGATAAAAGCGGATGAACCAGAACTGACTGACTGAGATAAAAGCGGATGGACCAGAATTGACTGAGATAAAAGCGGATGGACCAGAATTGACTGAGATAAAAGCGGATGAACCAGAATTGACTGAGATAAAAGCGGATGGACCAGAATTGACTGAGATAAAAGCGGATGAACCAGGCTTGTACGAGCGTAGAACTCCAATAGGACTGGTAGAATATGTAACATTCGTTATTGGAAAAATATGCTTCGAAACTTAGATCAGAAAGCCCATCTGCATCGGGGGTGACTGTTCAGTAACAGCACACTTTCTCCTCTCTCTCTCTACGCAGTGCTCTGGGAGATCATTTTTGATAACTCTGCCACCCGGTTCACCCTGCCAAAACCATCGACAGCCAAACTAGTTGGGTGCTCACTAGTGAGGGGGTAATAGGTGACAGTTGCTGCAGAAGTGTTGTGGGAAAATTCCAACCCGAATCTAGTTCCTCTTCCTGCTAGTCTGCGTTTTTCTATCCCTTCTTCCCGTTCCTCTTCCATCCTGGCAATTCCCCCTCCCAGTGCGCTCGCGGTTCAGACCAGCGACAGTTTCCCAATTTGCATGAAGCTGGGAGTGGAGGGAGCTGAGGTGGTGGCCGGATTGGCGGCAGCCCCCTTTTGGCTGGCTCTCTCTGCCCTCCCCCGTTACAGCGATCCTGTATTTTTCCCACGTGGCCCCCTCCCGATGCCTTCCTCTCCTCGATCTTCCGCGGACCCGGCATGGCTACGGCAGTGGCAGCGGCAGGCAGCAGCGGTTTGGCCAGCTGAAGCCAATTCTTGATTCCTGGGCCCGTATCCCCAGGTTTCTCTGGCCTTTTCGTGTGAGATAGCAGTCCAGTACTAAAGGAATTTACAACTGGCCAGCGAAAGCGCCAAATACCTCAGCTAACTGGTTCCAGTCTGAATCTTTTGCGTTGCCGTAGGTTGATTCACAGCAGAAGTTCAACAACAGCCATCAGTATACTGGAAAACAGGGCGAGTAGCTGCGGGATTGGCAGCATCCACGCAGCGAGATGCCCTAGCCTGCTATGGGTGAGTGCGACTGCATTATTCGGCTTACTGAATGACTTACTGGCTGACTGAATGACTTACTGGCTTGCTGAATGACTTACTGGCTGACTGAATGACCTACTGGCTTGCTGAATAACTTACTGGCTGACTGAATGACTTACTGGCTGACTGAATGACTTACTGGCTGACTGAATGACTTACTGGCTTGCTGAATAACTTACTGGCTGACTGAATGACCTACTGGCTGACTGAATGATTTACTGGCTGACTGAATGACTTACTGGCTTGCTGAATAACTTACTGGCTGACTGAATGACCTACAGGCTTACTATATGACTTACAAGTTTACTATATGACTTACTGGCTTACTGAATGACTCATCGGCTTACTAAATGACTTACAGGCTTGCTGAATGGCATGATAGACTACTGGAGAACACAGTGGTTTGTTTGATGACTTGAGTTTCTGGCCTACTGGATGACTTGCCGCCATGCTCAATGATTTTCTGTTAGAATAGCCGACATCTACAGACTGATTGATCGATTTATCTAAAAATCTGCGAGTCCAAGTCAAACAATTGATGTTTATGTCAATCACTAGCCAGTTCGGTCAAATGCATTGAATTCTGGTTCTCTTCTCCCTTCTCTCTCATCATATTCTCTCTGATATGCATTACTTTCAGTAGTAGATCTTGAGCAGCGAACTCAGCGGCTCAGTGCAAAGCGTAAGCTGTAGGGCCACGGACTAAAATCTGCTAAATTTATCTAATCAGATTTGGACAGCAATCCTTCTATCGGGAAAAACCCTCTTAAGATCGGCATGAGAGAGCCGGGGAGAAACCTCTAAACATCGAAGGATGTTGACTGCTATTTTTAGAATCAATCTTTTACACTGACCGCCTGCCGGCTAAGCCGAAATAGGTGCACTTTTATTTACTAGCCTGCCCAGCTTCTGTGCCATGCCCTCCGCATTGCTCTGCTATTTAAAAATCTGTGGGTGGCCTTTTTATTGAAAAGATTTTCCACCTTAGGACTCGCTGGGCAAAAAATGATTCCAATTGGATAATTTTTTTGTTAAATTGGGTGAAAGCAAAATATGATGTTGTCTTGTGAATCTCGTGTCGCGGCCTTGCATAAGAAAACCAATAAGCTAGTTTAATGCAAACATTGACTGTTGGCATAGTAAAACCATCGATAACTGAAAGGCGTTCATCTGCGTCCATTTATAATCAAAGCAGAATAACTTTTCTTATTTCTACCGGCTTCAGGCAGTCGCTTAGCAATAATAAGCTTCAATTCGCCATTAGTAATACATTGTTGGCCTGGCACAACAGCGGCGCCGCGCTCCACCGATCACAGCACCATCAAATCGGCTTTGTATAGCGGAGCAACTCCGGGATTGAGTCTAGGCTTGTCTTGGCGCCTCAGGCTTAATTTGTCTGCTTCTCGAATGCACAGACTTACTATTTTTCTTCTTTCCACCCCGGAGAAGCCCCGAGCCGCCCCTTCCAACTGATCAAGCGCCTGATTGGATTGGGGCAGCTATAAAATGGGACGAAGATTCTGAGGACTTCGAGGAACCAACGGGCTCAATACAGCCAGCAGGCGTTGGGTGGAAACGGAATTTTACTTGGGACGAGGGCCGTATCAGTTCCCCCCTTCCTGCTCAATTTCTCTTCCTCACAGTCTTCGCGGCCCCTGCTGGAGGATCCGCGCCAGAAAGGAGGCGGAAGACTTCCAGGAGGCTATAGTTGATCTAGATTTGCATATTTGAGAAAAAAGACACACGAGAGAGGCAGGGGGAAGGCGCACTCCCAAGTTCACTGTCGCTCCTGGGTCTCGGTTTTTCTTTCTTCTCCTACGAGTAAGACACGCCCCCCGGCCTCAACTAAGCCACGCGCTGAGCACATGGAGAAATACGCTGGGAAAAGGGAAGGGGAGCCCAATGAAGCTATTTACTCTCTCTTTCTGTCTCTGTGCGCAGGCGGAAGAGAAGCTAGCTGGGGCACACACACTTCACGAGCCCTCCTCCCCTCACTATAATTTCCTTCGGATAGCGCTTCCTTCTCAGCCTTTCTCTCCCTTCCTTCCCGTTTTTTAACCAAACTCTGCCCCTACGTCCCTGCGGTAGCCGTCAGCCAACCCCAGCCCCTTTGCACAGATGGGCCCGAACCAGTAACCTACCCCATTACAAAACCCCGCGGCACTATACGCTACAGCCCGCGACTCTGAGCAAATCTTACAAACACACACTCTCTCTCGCCTCTCTACTAATAGCTGTCAATAACAATCGATTCGAGGCTGAGGCGGCATCTCGGTGCAAGGTCCTGTTGAAGCCTCCCTTCTCGTTTTCTTTGCGCGAGCCGCCGCTGCCGTCCGACTCCTAATCACTCTGCTCCCCCGACGCTTGTTTGGTTGGCCCTCGCCCCCGCTTCACCCTTACCGTTCGCCAAACGTCCCTGCCCCTCTGACCCGAGGCGAGGTTGTTTAAGTCGATCCGTGTTTTCAAAATCAACAACTATCGAAGAGAGCAAACGAAAGAATACAGCGCTGCTAGAGAAGTCAGAGTCGGTTTGACGGGAGTAAAAAAGTGGAAGACGGTGCGGCCATTTGCCTCGGCTTGCAGTGCCATGGGCTAAAGGAAGTTTCAGGCCTCAGTACTACATCATTGCCACTTTAATGATCCGACTGTCAGACGAACACCACAGCAAGCTAATGAGCGATTGAGCGGCAATTAAAAGTGCTCAAAGCACTCTCCAGATGTGGGAGTTCAAGGCAAAACAAGCAGAAGCCGAAGCAGCAGAAACAACAACAACAACAGCCAAAGACTCGCCATGAACCTTAACCACCTCATCTCGGGTGGCAGGCACGAGAGCGGAGCCTCCCGAGGCGGCCAGTCGCAGTCCGAGCATCACCGCTTCGTCCGGCACGAGTCGCGGCCCAGCTGCTCAGACACGGTGTTTGAATCGGCTGCAGATGACAGGTAGGACAGCCGGGCATCTGTTACCCGTTCGGCTGTCAGAGTTTGCCAGACCGCAGATCTTTTCTAAACTTTAACTAACATGTAACTAGGAAGTTGAATCGACTGAACCCACAAGTTCAAACAACAATGACTTGACGTCTCAATCACATCGCCCCTAGACATCACATCCCACTAGAATAATTTGTGTCCTTGAGCAAGACACTTAACTCTGCATTGCTTCAGTTCAACCAGCTGTAAAATGGGTGCCAGCATTAGCTGGGGTAATTGATGGTGTGTGTGGCGACCCCCCAGTCCTTGGACTGAACAGCCGTACGCAGCCTTCAGATGCGCCGCGCAATAGCTGCGGCTGAGCTGTCGGTTGCACATCTGGCCATTAGGGCAGTTATAATAGTCTGCCACACAAACTTTTCAATCCTTTGAAGTCTTTCAAGTTTTACAATTCCTATCACACACGATTTAGTTATGGGGACTTTGAAATACAATTTGTCTTCTGAGGCTGGATACGCTCGTAGAAAGATAAAAAAAAATTCACATAGGGCCTACTTACTGAGTAGAATAACTGGTGATTTTCAATACTGGTATAAACAAATTTTTAATTTAGAGGAGAAAAATAAATTAAATTTTCAACTGATCCTGCGCTGGAGCGATTCCATTGCTAGGACAGTTCTATTGTTTATAAAGCCTTGTTTACGCTTTGAGTTGTTTACAATGGAATCATTAAATGTAGAAATACTTAGAGTTGGCTGATACTCGGGCACATAATCTACTCGCGTAGATTGTAGTCAAGAAGAGCTGAAGAAGATTGAAATTAAAGTCGTCAGAAATGAGCTCGCATGCCAAACTGCCCCGGTGGTGGAGAATTAATCCGCAGCCCTTGCCCCACCCCACCGGAAAAGCGGCGGGGTCAAACACATTCCCCGTTCTGATTGCAACAACGCTTTGCTTTGCTTTCAGTGCCGGGGAAGCCGCTTCTACGAGTATTAAGTATTGAGCATTGGCTCTCTGACCCCTCTGTAGCTGCTACAGTTTCGCGTACTCCCCGGCATGGCCTTCTCCCCTCTTGATTCCCTTTCTGGCTGGCTCGACAGTCGCGTCCGTGAGTGGGTGGGTGAGCAGCTTTCGGGCTTGGCAGAGCGCGGGGTGTCGCAGCGGCTTTGCTGATTTTCTGGTTTCCTCCTTCGCTCGTACAAGCTGCGCCCCAGACTTCACTGGCCCGAGTGAAATAATTCGCGCAGTAAATGCAATTGCGCCAATGTAATGCGCACAATGGGACCCTTGCGCACCCGAAAATTTTCTCAACTAACACACCCTGACTGTGGCTGTATGCAGCAAGTGGGGAATATGTAGGAGCACACGTGTGCCTTTGCGAGGATATTCTGCACAGAGGGGATCGGCAAGGTGCCGGTAGTCCAACTGCGCCGCTAAGCTCCCCTCTGAGAGCGGCCCCCGCACTGGTAGGGGTAAGCAATAATTTCCATTCCCACCTCCTCACTATAAACCGCCTCTTCTGCCAGAAAGAAAAATGTAACAAGCCGAGAAAACTTAGACAAACATATCGATAGACAGAGAGAGCGACAGCGACTCCCAATGGCCTAAGTTTGAACTACTTGCCCACTCACGACTCGTTGATCGGAAACAATATACAAAATGCCATGACTCCCTGACAGCTCTGGCTGCCATGCACAGTCATGATGTTTATTACAGCCCTAGGCTTAATCCGGCCAACAGCTCTCAATACCGTACTCATCGACCTCGGCGTCATGAGCACCAGCGCCAGCACCAGCAACATCAGCTTCATCAGCAACAAAATCTTCATCTGGCACCTAATTTCAGACGGTCCCCAGCTCGCACCTGCGGCGGTCTGCTGGGCAACGCTGAAGAGCTACCGGACAACGCAGAGGCCTCTGGTGAGAGACTGCAACAAGTCCGGAGGCAGCACCAGCTGCTCCGAGAGCAGTAAGTGATGCCTGGTTTCTGACCCCGCGTCTGTGCTCCACATGCACTGAGTTAATTTCCTATAATAGATCGCATATTGCAGCAATGGTCACATTTTACAGCATCATTTGATTCCTACCCAAACTATACCCGACATTGGTTTGGATACCTTAATCGCTCTTCAATATCCGTTAAAAATAGACGCCTGTTTCTCAGATTACCTCTCTTAAGTCTACTTTATACTTGATGTATCTTCACACAATGGGCACTCTTCGTACAATCAGCCCTTTCAGCTGTCGAAATAGGACCACTTTGCGTGGGCTGGTTCCTAACTACTGTACAATGTCATACAGTAAGGGAGATACAACTGTAGGGGATATTGGTAGGCGCTCCTAATGTTACAGTTTTTCTAATGACCACATAGCAGCATTTGCATCGCGTATTTGGGTGCCTGCTACACAGAAATTGTGTGTCACCCAGCCTTCCTTTCCTCGCTTTTCCCCATACATGCAACCGCAGAGTCTAAAAACAATTCCGGGTGTGAGTTAAGAGCACAGAAACTGCGGGCCACGAGAGAAAGAGAGGGGGCGAGGAGGGAGATGGGCGGGTCCTGAGCAAAGCAGAGGCCATGAATAATGCAGCCGCACTGAGCAAGAACTCTAAGGTGAGGAATCAACTGCGTGTTTAGCCTGTATGCCTTCTCGGTGCGTTGGAATCGCCTCGGCCTTGCCTAAAATGCTGGATCCCGAGGATGGTGCGCGAAGATGCTGCGAAAACCAGCCTGATTTGCTGGGAGAAATCTGTACCAGATGGACAGGGTAGCTAAATTATGCTTCATTGCCGCTCCACGATTCAACCGACCCAGTGGAGCGTGACAGCGTTCTCGGCAAATAAACTTTTACTCATCAAGGAAGTTAGAGCTCATATGTTTAGAGTCGATTCGAACTGCTCATCGATATGGCTGCGACGATTGTATCGGCAATGCTTGAAGGAATGTGAGTTGCTTCCGTCGCGGTGCGCGCGAAGACGTTGAAAAAGATTTTTATGGCTACCTACCATCGAGTGTTTAAAGGGAACTCTTTTCAAAAAATAGGCTACAGACTAAAGTACAGAGCTCAGCAGTTGGAAGTGCTATTGTTGCGCAACAAGTTTTGTTCCCGTTTGCCTGGATAGCATCAGCGCATGATCCTCAATTAGTGATAGCTCTCACTTAGACCCAAACTGTGACACTTCCCTTCTAGACCCATCCTGTGACACTTCCCTTCTAAACCCATCCTGTGACCCTTTCTTTCTAGGCCCAACCTGCAACACTTCCCCTCTAGATCCAGCCTGTGACACTTCCCCTCTAGACACACCTATGACACTTCCCCTCTAGACCCAACCTGTGACACTTCCCTTCCAGACCCAACCTGTGACACTTCCCTTCCAGACCCAACCTGTGACACTTCCCTTCCAGACCCAACCTGTGACACTTCCCTTCCAGACCCAACCTGTGACACTTCCCTTCTAGACCCAACCTGTGACACTTCCCTTCTAGACCCAACCTGTGACACTTCCCTTCTAGACCTAACCTGTGACACTTCCCTTCTAGACCCAGCCTGTGACACTGCTCTTCTAGACCCATCCTGTGACACTTCCCTTCTAGACCCAGCCTGTGACACTGCCCTTCTAGACCCATCCTGTGACACTTCCCCTCTAGACCCAGCCTGTGACACTTCCCTTCTAGACCCAGCCTGTGACACTTTCCTTCTAAACCCAAACTGTGGCACTTCCCTTCTAGACCCAGCCTGCAACACTTCCCCTCTAGACCCAACCTGTGACTGTTAAAATAATAATCCTGCCTTTGAATAGGAATTCTAGCCAATACAGCTTTGTAAATTTGGTGCTAGGTTTTGATGTACATTTAACAAGACGACAGGAGCAACTATACACATATTTGAGAGCAGCCGTGCCTAGAGTTGTTTGCTGAGCAGAGAGGAACAAATGAAAAATATTGGCGGATGAGAATGGATTCAGAGCCAAGCTCTTTTAGAATGTAGCCTGTTGACTCACGCAGTGTGTTTCAGCTGCAGTCTAAACCCACCACCTCCGCCCCCTGCGCATACGCTCGTAGCTACCCCAAATGCAACCGCTGCAGCATGGCTCATCGCCCAGTTCCAGTGAATGGGAAAGGTTGGGAAATGGAGGCAGGGAGGGAGGCAGCAATCCCATTACCCTAGCTATTCCATTGTGATCCCAGAGTGACTCCTTCACCCGCTCACGGCCTTTACTGCATCCAAAGAGAGGGAGAGTGGGAGAGATTGCCTATGAGAATGTGGATGGAGGGGGTGCATTGGATTGCATTGGATTCTTTAACGCGCCAAATTCAGGAATTAGCTATGTACTTTCTCGCCACGGTCTCGGGGAGGGGGGCAGCCCGGGTTGGACAGGAAGGATCTGAAACAGGAATTGGGAGACGATGCAGAGAGAGCGATGGTGTTGAGAGCAAGAATAGGTGGTGGCTGCACTGAATCGACGGGCGCAAGGGTCCTCTACCATTGGCTAGGGCTCCCCCCGTAAATGCTCAGTTGTTTGGAAGATCCAAACTCAGTAGTTTGATGGGCCTGAGAATTCGCTCTGACAAATTCCTATCCTAGCCACCGTTCCTCTTCCTCTCTCGCTCCTCTCTCTTTCTTTCTCTTCATCAAACAGTCGCGCTTCTCATTTTGGCTTTCCCTCCCCAAAGCCATCACAGAGCTGCGCCTAACTGTACAGGTCTTATCCCACAAAAGCTCCACCTCAGGATCTATTCCCTCATCGCTCACTCCCTGCTTCCCTCCCTCACTCTGCAGCAGCCATCAGCAACCATCCGAGTGCCATAAACCGCGCCCACCCCTGCGCCCAGTCCCGTGCATCAAATCCAGCCAGCCTCGTACAAGAGTGAGGGAGCAGGAGAGGGAGGATGAAGTAATAAAGAATTTCTGCGAAATAGAGACAGGAAAAAGAGGGAGACGAGAGACAGCTATCATAGCCTGGCCTCGCCAGCTGTTGCCCCAGCCGTCTTTGTCAGAACAAGAGACTTCTCAATCTGAGCCGCCCGACAGTCAAGACGAAATCCTCAGATACCTTCCAGCTTCCCTTGGTTCAAGGGGCCGAGGGAGTCTAATGCAGGGCGACTTCCCTGTCTGACCTGTTCTCCCTGCCTCACTTGTTCACTCCACTCTCTGTGTGAGCCGGCCCGCCGCCATGGAGGTGGCCATGGCAGGCATCGAGCAGGGGAACGGTGGCCCCGGCAGCTACATGGGCCAGCGTGGCAGAGTCAGCGAACTAGCCCACCTGCATGTGCCCTATTCCAGGTCTTTTCCAAAAATGACGGAGGACACGAGCCAGCAGCATCAACAACAACTGATGCTGGACCGCGAGGACAATCGTTCGGCATTCGACTACGACTGCGAGCGTGTGGTCATCAATGTCAGCGGGCTGCGCTTTGAAACGCAGCTGAAGACACTCAATCAGTTCCCGGACACTCTACTGGGCAACTCGCAGAAGCGCAATCGTTACTACGACCCTCTACGCAACGAATACTTCTTCGACCGTAATCGGCCGTCATTCGACGCCATTCTGTACTTTTATCAGAGCGGCGGGCGACTAAGAAGGCCAGTCAACGTTCCAATTGACGTTTTCTCGGAGGAGATTCGGTTCTACGAGCTTGGAGAAGAGGCCATCGAAAAGTACCGCGACGATGAAGGCTTTATTAAAGAGGAGGTGAAGGTACTACCCGAGAACGAGTTCCAACGCAAGGTTTGGTTGCTTTTCGAATACCCCGAGAGCTCCATGGCAGCCCGTGTTATTGCCATTATTTCAGTGTGCGTCATCCTGCTCAGCATAGTAATTTTCTGCGTGGAAACGCTGCCTCACTTCCGACGCTACAAGGTTGTCAACAGTAGTTTTGGTAATACCACGTATGGCCAGGTAATCGAGGAGGACGACATACCGCAGTTTGGCGAGCCCTTCTTCATCATAGAGACCATCTGCATAGTATGGTTCACCTTCGAGCTGATGGTTCGGTTCGCGTCCTCACCGGAGAAACTTGGCTTTTTTAAGAACATAATGAACTCCATCGATATCGTAGCCATCATTCCCTACTTCATCACGCTGGGCACGGTGATTGCCGATGACAGCCGCAGTAACCAAGCAATGTCGCTGGCCATCCTCCGGGTGATTCGGCTTGTCCGCGTTTTTCGCATCTTCAAGCTCAGCCGACACTTCAAAGGCCTGCAGATTCTCGGCCAGACGCTTAAAGCTTCCGTTCGAGAGCTGGGCCTCCTGGTGTTCTTCTTATTCATCAGCGTGATTCTGTTCTCCTCAGCCGTCTACTTCGCCGAAGCGGACTCTACGAAGTCGCATTTTGACTCCATCCCGTCGGCATTCTGGTGGGCAGTAGTAACCATGACGACAGTAGGCTACGGCGACATGCGCCCCGTAACCGTCTGGGGCAAGCTAGTAGGCTCCTTGTGCGCCATCGCAGGCGTCCTGACGATTGCCCTGCCCGTACCCGTCATCGTGTCCAACTTCAACTACTTCTATCACCGGGAGACGGAGTCGGAGGACAAACAGACCTACGTGCACGTGCAGTCCTGCCCCTCCTACAGAGACGGCGGTAAGAAGAACTCGCTGGTGTCTGCCAGCCGAGTGTCGGAGGCCTCCGAGGTGGACCTGGCCACGGAGGGACACTTCCTCATGCAGGATCAGCCGCAGCAGCAGGCGAGTAATCAAAGCACGAAACAGAACCACGCAGGCAAGCTGCAGGCGCAACAGAATTCTTCCAGCAGGGGCAACACAACAGCATGCTTTGAGACAGACGTCTGACCTCTGGCTTAAGCAGCTTCCGCCAACCTGTCCTCTTCCCTTCCACACGCCTACTCGGCTCTTCCTGCAGTACGTGGGGACTGTACATACATACAGGTGAGTTGCTATCTTTCGTTATGATTTTAAGTTGTTAAGTTTTTAATAGTTTTTAAGCTTTATAATAACGTACATTTTTGCCAAAATGGAACAAAGTAAACGATGCAGCATGCATAACTATTGTGACTGTATTGTAGTTAGACATCGAAATTAAACAGCCCAATCGAAAGCTCATTGTTGGCTCGCTTTAGCCTATGGTCTAGCAGGCAGAATTGATGCAAAAATCCCGTAAACGCAAACTAGATACCTGTACTTTTAGTACGGGCAATGTCGGGTACTCGACTACATAGTATACTGTACTCAAGTGCATTCATCCACATTTGCATGCGAACTAATGTGCTCATTTGTATTCCCCTTCAAGAATTCTTGTGCTTTAATGATTTGGTGGAATGAAGGGCGATGCTGAATAATTAAGAATAAGCCGGGAGGAAGAATGTGGGGAAATGGGAAGCCGGGAGAGGCAGGGAGCGGGGAAGAATAGATATACTAAAAATAAATACGCCCAGCAACCGCCAACTTTTGCATCCAGCGCATCCAGGGAGCAGAGCCAGAGAGCTGGCTACAGTGAGGGACCAGGATGTACTGGGTGGCTAACTTTCATTATAAATTCAGCCAATCCCGGAAGTGCCAGCTATTCACTGTAAAAATAATGAGCACCAAAGTCCCAAACCGGCTCCAGCGCAGGAAGTGTGGCCTAGGCCTACAGTCCCAGCCTCCAAGTGCAAACAGAGGGGTGCTCACTCAGTCACTCACGCTGGGAGGCGCGGCTAAGTGTGAAGGCTAGTTTCCTCTTTAAATATGAGCCTTACTTCATCAAAACTTCGTATAAACACATGCATAAATACAAGTCCATGCAGCTTCAGATATGTGAGGGTGAAGGGGGGGGGTTAAAACTTTGGGTCCCCGGCAGGCCCTGAGGGCGCAGAGACCTTTGCTGAAATAACCTGGGTGCGTGTGCGATAGTGTCAGAAAAAATGAGCATACGAGGAGACTGCCTGCCCCCCCCTCACTAGCTGAATTCTCCTGAGAATACTCGGCGCCCCTGTTCTGTTCCGGCTCTCCCCCATCCTCACAACACGTACTCAATTTTTCTTACGCACTTATCTCGACTTTCACTTTTGCCGCTCGCATCCAGCTTTTGTTTCCTATCGTCCCTCCCCTCGTTCACGATCTGTAACTATTGCAGCAGTATTATATATTATTTTGCCGCAAAAACTTATATTTTTACATTCGACGCTTTAGTTGCCATAATCCCCAAGGCAACGGCGCTATATATGTATTGTAGTGATCATATTCCGAGTAAGCAGCAAGGAGCAAGGAGCGAGTACTTATCGAGATGAATTCATGACGGCTGTCCGTAGAAACGCCTTTCTGCCATTTATTGATAAAAGCAGGCTAAAAAGGTTGGCCTGATTCTTTCCGGAGGGGTCAATACTGACCTGGGGGGTCCCAGATTTGACATGCAACTGGCGCATTTAGCGTCCATGCTAAGTGTACTCTGCTACTCACATGAGCCGGCCTTATCACCATCTCTCTTCCCCATCTCTTTTTCAATCGATTTTTTCTCCCTCGAAACTTCCGCTTTTCATTCCATCTAATCCTCACTGCCTCTCTCTCTTAATCTCTCTTCCTGCTCCCCGGTTTCTCTCCTTGCAGTTGTGTGCAAACTTTGCTGCCAGTAGCTGGTCCCTGGCGATACGCGTGCGCCCTGAGGTTTGGGCTGTCATAGACGGCGCATGATTAGAATTGGGTGCTGTATTGGGCGACAGCTGCGCAGATGCCTGTCACAGGGGAGCCAGCAGTTTCTGTCCAAAGCCCACTAGCTCTGCTTGGCGAATGATTCCTAGTTAGTAACTTGCTCGCTGTTTGGTCTCCCTGGGAATAGACTTGTAAACGCGATTTGCTTGTCTAAGTCCATCTATAGAATACTAATTTGTGCAAAAAGCAAATCCACGGATTTCTATTCCGCCTAGGCCTCCGAGTGCATATGATTAAAATTGATGACCAGATTCTTTACAATTAGCTATTCCAAAGCATGCTCAGAAATTTCCCCATTCAATTTAGTCTTTGAAGGCGATTCTATTCAAACTTAATATCCAGATTTTTGCGTAGACTTAGATGGCAACTTAATGCACGTTTCTACATCCCATTGTTGAAATTAAATTTTATGAGTAACAGCTAAGAAGCCATGCACGCGAAAGTGAAATTATTATAGAACTAATAATGTACTTTCACCGTAAATTCATCGAGGTCTTTTTATCTCTTTTTTAATCAACGGTTCTTTACAGCTTCTAGTTAGATGATAAGGAAGTCGAGAAAATCAGGGCCACCGTATACCCTGTGTGAGTGTGTTGATCGTAGCCAAATGCCCACTGGTATTAAGTAAACTCAATCTACTAGAAATGACCCGTACAGCATGTTTCTTTGAGCTCGACAGAGCGGAAAAGTGCACTGGAGCCATCTGCAAGCGAAAGCAATTCAGTAATTCGACATCCACAACTCTTTCATAATTTTAGATACACCCGATAAGCCCCCCGAGGCCGATCAAACACCAGTTCGTGTATCGCGAACAGCCAATCGACAGCTGCAGCTCACAGGGCCCAGCCTGTCCAAGTACCTGTCTTGGCGTCCGGTACATGGGTCTGCTGCACTTCATTCTGCAGTCGGTCGGTCCGATTCACCCTCGGTTCTTTCAAGTAACAAGCAAAATGCAGCGCGGCACACAGAGAAAATTTTGGTTGTTCAAGAAGATTCCCAACGAATTAAGAGTTTGAAGAGGGACGTACGTGAATTATTTGGGGAAAAACTCTGCGTCGCTGCGTACCTGAACGAAACGATAAGGTTAGACTGGAAAACTATATAGCTCGTAGTTTCTGCAACAGAAATTCGAGTTTTGTTTCTTGGAATTTCTCGAATACATTTTTGGAGCAAATAAACCATAGCTGGGTGTATAAACGAATATATGTCTCTGTGGTGGCATGTAAAATCATAATTTGGGTCTAGAATAAATTAATTCGTCAACCCAAACAAAGTTAGTTACTGGGTCCTTCACTGATACCCAACAGAAGCCAAATAACCGTCCATGTTGGCAGCGACACAGTCGGTAGAGATAAATATTCGATACTTCACACAAGTAACGTATTAAACAAAACTGCCTATTAAGCTTTATCTTGCACGTTTTGTAAAAATGAACTATTAATTATTCCTCTCGATCTGATTATCAACGATTTTCTGAAGCGTTGCAACCCTGTGCGTTCTTAGAGAATCCGCTTGGAATGCATAAAGCTTTCTTAGCTCGCTAACACAGGCCCGAGCAGATTGAGCAGCTACACATCTCTTCTATGTTCGTGATTTATTTTAAAGCCTTGAAAGAATTGCTTCTAGCAAAGTTGTCTATTTCTTTTTTCCTGGCTTACCGACCCTTAATTAGGGCTTGCTGTGTAATGGATTGTTAGACAACATTTAGAAACAATTATGTAATGCAATTTGTAGGAAATTATTCGCTATCACTTATTGTGACTGGTTAATGCTGCTGTCATCATGCAGGCATTAGTTAGAGAATTAGCGTTAGTATGAATAGGTAACTTGCATTTGGGTTCCAACATTCACTTGATTCGTTTTTTTCAACTAGCTAGCTTAAAAAATCTCAAACTACCGAATCGCCGGGTTTTGTTTGCTTATTCAGAACAGGTCCTGCAGTAAAAAACTGCGTTTAGTCTGTCACATCGCGGGCAAGAAATTTTCTACCTCGGTGCTTATGTTAGTTTCATTTGATTTCCTCCTTAATTTTATGCTACCCCTTGAAATTCCTTAAATTAAAGAGTAGCCCCTGCTGAACAAACATGCCTATGATATGGTTTCACTTGGTGTACACTGTTCTCTCTTGTCCCCGAGAAGCAGCTTAGACCTCTCCCCGATTGTACACTGGTTTGTTCTCTCTCGTCCCCGAGAAGCAGCTATAGGCTCTCCCCCATTGTGCACTGGTTTGTTCTCTCTCGTCCCCGAGAAGCAGCTATAGGCTCTCCCCCATTGTACACTGGTTTGTTCTCTCTCGTCCCCGAGAAGCAGCTATAGGCTCTCCCCCATTGTACACTGGTTTGTTCTCTCTCGTCCCCGAGAAGCAGCTATAGGCTCTCCCCCATTGTACACTGGTTTGTTCTCTCTCGTCCCCGAGAAGCAGCTATAGGCTCTCCCCCATTGTACACTGGTTTGTTCTCTCTCGTCCCCGAGAAGCAGCTATAGGCTCTCCCCCATTGTACACTGGTTTGTTCTCTCTCGTCCCCGAGAAGCAGCTATAGGCTCTCCCCCATTGTGCACTGGTTTTTCTCTCTCGTCCCCGAGAAGCAGCTATAGGCTCTCCCCCATTGTACACTGGTTTGTTCTCTCTCGTCCCCGACAAGCAGTTAGTTATACGCTCACATAGACTAGGTTTGTTCAGAAGGTACATATAGTAGCTTTATATTAAAAATGCTATGGCCAAAAGTAGGAATTCATGCTATCATTAACTGTATAGCTTGCATTGGCCAAACGAAACCGATCAACAAAAGCTAGCTATAGTTTTATACCGGTCAAGAATTAGTGCGATGGTCTTGCAGAAGAGTCTTTTCCATCTCTACATGTACTGCAACATTATAAACTAAATGTGTATCTCAGCGCGTATTTTTTTCGTTTTTTGTCTATTTTCGCTGTTCTGCTACATTTTTGTGCGTCTTCATTGGCAGCCTGCTTGCCTATAGAGGACTGGTTAACCGTGAGCAGGCATTTAGCAAAACTGTCAAACAAGGCGAGTTCAATAGAATCATGCTAGCGCGGTATGAGAAGCCGATTGTCGGGTTGCAGTGTTAGCAACTCTCTATGCAACATGAGACAAGGCAGTCGGTGTTAAACTCTGCTGAAATGACAGTGTCTTTATATACAACCTACCCGTTTCCCAACTTTCTGTCTCTCGATTGTCTGCTTTTGTCAGTATTAAAGCACTGTGTAAATTTATGGAATAAATAAACAGGGTGCGTGCACATCACACACTACTGGCAATAGCACTCATAAGTCAGGAAAAGCCTTAACTTCTTTGCCTATCTTTTGGGACTCTTTCAGAGTTTTATAAATAGTGAGCTTCATAGCGAGTGTGACAATGTCTGGTGCTGAAAGCAGAAAGTGAGGCAAAGTCTGGCGCGTGGATTCTACACATAGTTATCCGGTATGGCAGATTACATACGGAGCGCTTTTATTTTTTCTCCAGCATTAGGAGTGAACTTTGTGTGTGTTTTCCCGCAAGCTCATACTTTCAACAAGATGAAAGGTTTATCTCGTGTACTACTTTAGCAAATGAGCATCATAGGGAGTTAAAGAACGAAAAAGAGATGAGCTTTTTAGGATAGTGTTAAGGTTGCGTGACTGCGGTTCAGTACAAATTCATCGCTACTGCTGTCTCAGGCTGCGCGCTGGCTGGCTTTAGTCTTCGCGTTTTTCTCCACCGCATAGTTGACCAGCACCCTGCAGCGGAATTAGGTTGGAATTTGGTTGGGATTAGGCCAGGATTAGGTTGGAATTAGGTTGGGATTAGTTTGTGATTGTTTGGACTTAGATTGCGATTAGTTCGGAATTAGGGTTGGATTAGGTTGGGATTAGGTTGGAATTAGGGTGAGATTAGGTTGGGATTAGGCTGGGATTAGTTCGGAATTAGGGTGGGTGGAATTAGGTTGGAATTAGGGTTGGATTAGGGTGGAATTAGATTGAGAGTCGAGGTGATTATGTACAGCCTGCTAGTCTATTTAAATGCAGCTCTCCAAAAGCAATAAAGCTTAAACTGATGAAAACAAATAAACAATAAACTTACTCTGCTTCTTTTCTGTGGTGTTTCTGCAAGGTGAAAAGGGATGAGTGCAAATGTGACATATTCAGGTAAAACTCAATTAAGAATACAGACGTAGCAAATTAGTTGTAGCGACCAATTATATTTCAGGAGTGAAAGATGCAGAAAACGAGATTTACCTCCTTTAGCTTCTTAATCATGCGAGTCTGCTCCCGCTCGCCGATCTCAATCTTCTGCGGCCCGCCGGTCGGCTTGCTACCCTCGATGCTGTCCTTCAGGCTATGCCGCGTTATCAGGCGGTGCTTGTTCTCCTCCATGATGCGACGCGGCAGCTTATAGATTGGGTTCTGATAGATGAGTCGGTGTCGGAGCGATACCACGTGCTCCTCGTTGTCCATCCGGCGCTTGTAGCGTCTGCCGTAGCGGCTGGCGAAGGGCTCCTGCACCCGGTAGCGGCTGTGCGGCTTCACCCGGGTGCGCTTCGGCCAGCGGTTCACCTCGCGCTCAACAAACTTGCCATCCTGTTTGACAGGTTAGATTGGGGGTGCGGATGACATGCTCAATGACAACTGATATGGTAAGAAATCGACGATCTCGTGATCAGGATGTTGCACAGAGAAAGTTCTCTGAGGTCACCTGGCTGCAACAACTGCAGAAACGTTGTTCAACAACAGCTTGACTAGTCGCTATCATGAACTACGTAAAGACTTCATAAAGATTTGAAAATTAACTAGCAATCTGCACCCCCGTTCAGAGACAACAAAGAAATAAATAAAAATGTTTGAGTTAACTACACGTAGGAATTACGACCTTCTGCAGTCACCATTGATAATTTCTTAGGGGAAAAAGCGTTCAATTCGATTAACTAAACTCACACCCGCACTATCATACACTTCGCTAGAGAGTACAAGCAATAGTCGACATAGGCGTAGGAACGTTTCAAAAAGTGGGGGGGGCAGGTTCAGTGGTGATTTAGGGGGGGGGCGCACAGGGCACACGCCCCTGTCGAGTTTAGATTTTTTATATGGAAAATGCACATTTTCATGTACCGATTACTTTCAGAATCCATTTTGTCAGCACTCATTTTATAAAGCGCCGCAGGCACTCACTTTAGCGCTGCAGGCACTCATTTTGGCGCGACAGGCACTCATTTTGGCGCCACAGGCACTCATTTTAGCGCCGAAGGTACTCATTTTGGCGCCGCAGGCACTCATTTTAGCGCCACAGGTACTCATTTTGGCGCCCCAGGCACTCATTTTAGCGCCGCAGGTACTCATTTCGGCGCCGCAGGTACTCATTTTAGCGTCGCAGGCACTCATTTTGCCGCTATTTTTGTCGGCCTGCAGCAAAATGCATTCATGCAAAGCAGCAAAAACCAAAAATAAGCAAAAAGTCTACATTTTACATTTAAAATGTGGGGGCTAGATACCATTACTGGCCTCACTATTTTAAAAAGTGGGGGGGCCATGGCCCCACTGTCCCCCCCTTCCTACGCCTATGATAATCGATAGAAATACGAGTATAGTAACGGCTAAGTCAAATTGAAAAGCCATGAATCGGAAAGCCAGTAGCGAGAAGAAAGCCTGACCTGGTAGACAAAAGCGTATCTTGGCGGAAAAGCCACGATGTTGTCAGCCTGGCTACCTGAGACCTGAGACCCCTCGGCGCTGCTAGGCCTCTCGCCAACGCCGATGCTCAGACCGTCATCCCCGGCCGGCTTGCGCGGCCCGAAATGAAACCGCGGCCGACGCTGCTGCCACAGCTCGAACCTGGCCATCTGGCGCTCTTTCTCGTCGGCGCTGATGCTGCCGGACTCGTTGTGCTTCGCCTCCAGCCGGCACAGCGGCATCGATGTCGGAGCCAGTAGTTGATGCGATTCGGTTGACAAGGCCACCTCGGGCGTGTAGTTCTGATTGCCGAGGTCCAGCAGTAGACGGCAGTTGCTTCTGTTACTCAGGCCGCCTTTAACGTCTTCGTTGTTGACAAAGGCGGCAGCGGCCGCTGTGGCGACTGCTTCAAACGAGGATGTGGACGCTGAGCAGGCGTCATCATGATTCAGCATTTTGGCCTGTTTATTGTTGGCTAACGAGTCGGCTTGTTCATCTTTGGCTTGAAACAGGCGGAAAACCGTCCAAGGCTTGGATGACTTTAGTTGGTTGTCTTTAGTTGAGCTTCTGTTACGGCTGAAGAGTCCCATTGGTGCCTTGGTACCGGACTCTGAGTTGTAATAAACTTCCGATGGTCTGGAATTCTATACAGCTTTACTTATGCAGTGCTTTCTGGCTTCTTAGGTTTGATGCTGAGACAACTGCACCTGAATCAGTGCCATAGACAGCAAGACAAACTATTCAACACACAGCTTCGTTAATGACAAACCGCTAGTGCTAAAACGAATAATCGTTATTGTTTACGCATGGGAATGGTGCACCTGGGAATGGCGCACCTAGGAATGACATATCTGAGAATGACGCACCTGGGAATGGCACATCTGGGAATGGCGCATCTCTGAGAATGGCGAATCTCTGGGAATGGCGCATCTCTGAGAATGGCGCATCTCTGAGAATGGCGAATCTGGGAATGGCACATCTGGGAATGGCGCATCTCTGGGAATGGCGCATCTCTTGGAATGGCGCATCTGGGAATGGCGCATCTCTGAGAATGGTGAATCTCTGGGAATGGCGCATCTCTGGGAATGGCACATCTGGGAATGGCACATCTGGGAATGGCGCATCTCTGGGAATGGCGCATCTCTGGGAATGGCGCATCTCTGGGAATGGCGCATCTCTGGGAATGGCGCATCTCTGGGAATGGCGCACCTGGGAATGGCACATCTGGGAATGGCACATCTGGGAATGGCACATCTGGGAATGGCACATCTGGGAATGGCACATCTGGGAATGGCACATCTGGGAATGGCGCATCTCTGGGAATGGCGCATCTCTGGGAATGGCGCATCTCTGGGAATGGCATCTCTGGGAATGGCGCATCTGATAATGGCGCACCTGGGAATGGCTCAACTACAGATGGTGCAATTGAATGGAAAATAAGCAAAAAATTGATGTGTTAGTTATTAAGGGCTTAGATAGCAAATACACGTAGCTATTGAGAATCAACGAATCCGAGGCTTACTGACCGTGCTCCGAACTGCGCACACTCGTAGATTAAGCCTCAGCTAAAAGTTTTCACAAGTCATTGATTAGCGGAAGATGAGCTCAGCCAGTCTTCCCAGTCGGCTATCCGCCATCGGAAGCTTTCTCGTGGCTGAATCCTAGGAAGTCTAAGAGATATCCTTTACTTCGGATTGCCTCCTTGTGACGGAATGGGGAGCGGTACTTCGCTTGAACGATCCAGAGTGGACGAGGGTCACTGCTTCCCGCCTTCTTCGTCTCCTTGTTCTACTGCTCCTCTTTGCCCCGACATCCCATTTCCCTTTCTCTAGCCAATGCGCCCGGATAGTAATCACTTAAAGGTAGCATAGTGCGTCAATCGGCTCTGACATCTCTTTTGCCGTTCCGCCCAAGCCTCCCGCGGTCCAGTGAGCACGGCACTCAAATCTTGGCGGAGGCAAAAGTCGAACAAAGAAACTGGAGGAGGAAAAATAATGGGAGGGGGGTTGGGGCCGAGACAGGAACTTATTGGCTGTATCGGATTTTTGCTCAACTACTGTAATGGCAAGTTGAGCTGCACTGGGGTGACAGGCGGTGAGGTTCTATTACCGTCTTTCCCACGTACTGATTAGAGTCCTACATCAGCCTTTTACCTGTTGTGGAAATCAGGCTCCGTATGTTGAAACCCGGACTGGGATATACTGATACGCATACATGGACATCAAATCAGTCAAGGCAAGAGTCGATGTGTTTACGCCTGTTCCTCTGGTCACTGAGCACTCACAACCTCAAACAGGGTGCACACAAGGACTACTAAAGCGAATAATGCTGTCTTATCTCAGGCAGCAAGAAAGAGAGACAGAGAGGGGGATTAGAATCAAGGACTACTAAGGACTACTACTAAATTAGAATGATGCAACACTCGATCTCCATGGAAAATGTTTTGAAGGCCACTTTTCGCCCAAAAAATACACTACGGAGATAGGAGGTTTTCATTTTTGCAGCACAAAAGTTGTTATTGCTTTCGATTGGAAGCAGACTCAATGTTCATCTTTTGATATGTTGTGCCTTTCTTATAGCTGTATTGATATTCATAAAGCTTTTTCTTCAGAAAATTAGGATATTATGTTAATTTCTTATCCTATGTACAATTGCATATGTCCTGTGCCTAAAAACCATTAAAATGGCACGGCTCAGCTCATTGGTTTTATGAATTTATTTTGTCATTCTTAGCTGACTTTGTAACAATATGTGTAACAGAGATGATAAAATAGATTCATAAAACCAATTAGTCGAGCTGTGCCATGCATTTTAATGATTTTTAAGGCACTTCGTAGTGTATTTTTAGACGAAAAGTTGCCTACAAAACTTTTCCATGAAACGTGAGTGTCGCGTCCTGTATCTGCGTTGCTTCAGTTGTCCTTGGATGCACAGCGGCCCTGGCTTTTTAATTGTCAGACATGTAGACACATTGTGCACCAAGTGTTGGCCCTCATGGGCGTGAATCGCACGACAAACCGTTGCCAATTTTTGTGCACGAGGCCCAAATTAATCTGGCCCGGCACGGGATCGATTGACGCGAGAGCTACCCTGCGTCTACACTTCAGCTGCGGCCATGACTCATTCTTTATGGCTCATTCATTTCGCAAAAATGAGTGGCGGCCTTGATCTAAGCAGCAGTGCATAGTGCACTACTGGCGCAATCGCATTGACAAAATTTTGTCCCACCCTGAACTTGGAAAAGCGTAAAAGCACTTTTACTTTCGTTGAAAGTTACAAAGGTCAGTCATGCTGACGATGAAACAGAAAGCAACCGTATAGTGGTTGCACTTGCCATTTCGATGCCTCACAAATGCGCAGCTCAGTGGTCTGACCCTTAAAAGACCACATTATTTTGACCAGCCCGCAATGCATAGGTAGTGTTAGTGTAACCTAAGGTAGTGTAGGTTGCTCAAAAGGGGGTAGAATTGCCTCAGACAGCGCTGGTTTTGGGACGACTTCGCCAAAGTCATTGCGCCAGAGGGAGCCTACAGCCCTCCTGCAAATGAGGATTGTTGGCACTCTAATAAAATGTCCAAAAGACATTCTTAGGTCCGAATTTTTCTGCACATTCAGCTTTTCGAAAGCAAGTATTTTACCACTGAAGCTGCTGAGTTACATCAATTATGATTATTATTATTAGTCGATGAAAATATTTATTCCTGGCGCTGAGTCCAAATAGTTTTACAGTGCCCAGTCGAAATTGAGCGCCGGAAATGTCGGAAGCGTTGAATTTGTTTGTGCAAATATTTCAAAAAACGGAGAAGCTTAAACTTTTCCTGTGTTTGATAGCAGTTCGCAGCCCTTGAAGAGATCTTCTGACACCTTGTCGATATTGGCAGTGCGGTGTCGCGCTTCGGCCAGCTGAAACTGGAGTCTCAGTCCAAGAGAAAAAGAAATTTGTCCGGCTCGGTGACAGCCGGAGTTGACGTGGGGATCAATACCTATAGCGTACATGTAGTTTCTGCTTCCGAGAAGAGAATGCCCACAAGCTGCATAGCTGTCTGAAATTTTGGACACATGCATCTGGGCATCCAGTTTTATTCGCTGTATTCCATATACTAAAAATGATTTGTCGGTATGTATTCGTATCTGTCTGTCGGTATGTGTCTATGTCTGTCGGTATGTGTCTATGTCTGTCGGTATGTGTCTATGTCTGTCGGTATGTGTCTATGTCTGTCGGTATGTGATCGGCTGGTTGAGATTGGCCTGGATTTGCTTTTGCTATGGTAACTGCGCCATTCTGTCTTCTGGTGCGCGTCTTTCTGCGCTGGATTGGGCAGGACTCCCACCAATGGAGACCAAGCTGGGCTCCCATTCAATATATCATCCCAATTCTCTTCCCATGGGGCTAAAAATTCCGATAGAAGCCAGAGAAAACGCAGAAACGAAGTGAAGAACAGCTCCCTTGGCATAGTTACTGCTCACAAACATCGGCACAGCTCAGTGTGCTTTGGACATGGCAGCGCTAATCCTGACCCTGCTACTTGTTTCGGCTGCCTCACCGATCGGCCTCTGCAAAAAGATGTCACTTCCCGGCGAACTGATTCTTGGCGGCCTGTTCCCCATCCACGAGAAGGACCCGGCCGAGACCAGCAGGTGCGGCAAGATCAGCGAGAACCGAGGCATCCAGCGCCTGGAGGCCATGGTCTATGCATTGAATCGCGTCAACGCAGATCCCAGTCTCCTGCCGCATCTGAAGCTGGGGGCCAAGCTGCTTGACACCTGCTCCAAGGACACCTACGCGCTTGAACAGAGCATGGACTTCGTCACGGATCATTTGAGCACGCTAGACGCGTCGTACGAGTACCAGTGCCCCGACCCTGCCGCCAGGACGCCTAAGCGAAAGTCGCGCAAGCCAGTCGCTGGAGTGATCGGCGCCGCCGATTCCTCAGTCAGCATCATGATTGCCAATATTTTGCGACTATTCAAGGTGAGCCCACGTGTCTGACCCTAACGCCACGACTCTTGGGTTTCGATTCGATATTCGAGCGCCACATTAATTTGAGGTTCGTGGTGTTCGTGGGGTTCATCCTCACGTGCCCCAAGGCTCAGAGAGTGTACATGCCTGACGATTAGAAAGTCAGGGCCGCTGTACACCCTGTGTGAGCGTGTGCATGAGTGCGCGCCTGAGTACAGTATTGACGAACTTGCATGTGCTCAGGAGTCTGCGCAATGAGCAGAATTGCCCCAGCACTGGTTATGGGACGACGTCGCCGAATGCGTTGCTCACGCAACCCTGCCTTCGAATCAAGCTTTTCCAGATATGTTTGGGAACAAGTTGATTACCCAGCCCGAACTTGCAGATCGTCGGCCTCTGTCGGTAAGGCATTCCTCGTCTCCGAAGAAGAGCCCGTTGAACTTTAGGCAGTCTCAAATGAGTCAGGTTTTTTACAATGGATACAATTTTTTCTAAGCACATCACGCTCAGCAAATACCGCTCTCCGGACCCGCGGATGCCGTGGCCGCGGAATCTCCCACCTCCTCAGCAGCCTCTCCAAGCCGCGCTCTCTCCATACTCTCCAAGCCAGCTAAGTTTCGCTGCCATTGTGCTGCATTGTTGCATCGCTATGGCTATCTCTCCCTCCTACCCCGTCTCTCTTCTCTCGCGGTGGCTTCTCTTTCTTAGTCTGTTTCTCTATCTAGAATTCCTGATCGTTAAAGTGTGGGATTCTTTCCGCCCTCCCTCCCTGTCTCTCTATCTGCCTCCAACTACTTTAGCGTTTTTCAGCATCCGCAACACAGCAGCGGAGAAAGAGATTCAAGGCCTTTGTGCATGCATTAAGTACCTTATTGTTGTCTTCTAGCAACAGCCAGCAAGCGCCGCCGTTCAGAAATTTCTTTTTCTTCTCCTTTCCTCGATTTTGTAAGCTTTGTGAGGATGCTGTTTCGATTTAAAGACCAATAGATGGACGCCAGATAACTGCTGTAAGTTAAATTCGAGCCAGCCAGAGGTTCCTTAGTACGTAGAATAAAGCCTACAGTATCCCATTCTTCACTAGTCCAGTATAATTGCCTTAGAGATTTTCTTTCTGCCTCAATTTCTCCCCTCTTATATTTATCCCCCCGCCATCTGCTCAACAGCCTTCTATTGCAATAGCTGTACTCAATATGCACTTTTATTGACCACCTTTGTTGCCAAGCTCAATCTGCGAATTCAATTGCAAGGAGAGGCACGGCGCCCGCAGGGTCGGGTTGGGTCGCCAAGTATTGATTATCAGTTGCTATTCCATTCCCCTCGGTGCCGCACTCAATCATATGCGGGATATGATGGCAGTAGCCAATGATCTGGGCGCAGACCAACTCAGAATGTCGAAATCAATTCGAAGAGCAAAGTCACCGGCAGGACAAGCGGTTGAAGGGAATAAATTACCGCAACCAGGCCATTAAATCACGGGATTGGTGGCCCGCATGACATCAAAGAGCCTTCGGTCAACCCTCCCGCTCATTCGGGACAGAAATCAATGAAAGCACCACTAAGACAGAAGGAATTGATTGGTTGAGAAGTTTCACTTACCTATGAGGTGGGTCTAATGCTGCATGCACTGGCATAGATAGATGGATAGATAGATAGATAGATAGATAGATAGATAGATAGATAGATAGATAGATAGATAGATAGATAGATAGATAGATAGATAGATAGATAGATAGATAGATAGACAGATAGATAGATAGATAGATAGATAGATAGATAGATAGATAGATAGATAGATAGATAGACAGATAGATAGATAGATAGATAGATAGATAGATAAATAGATAGATAGATAGACAGATAGATAGATAGATAGATAGATAGATAGATAGATAGATAGATAGATAGATAGATAGATAGATAGATAGATAGATAGATAGATAGATAGATAGATAGATAGATAGATAGATAGATAGATAGATAGATAGATAGATAGATAGATAGATAGATAGATAGATAGATAGATAGATAGATAGATAGATAGATAGATAGATAGATAGATAGATAGATAAATAGATAGATAGATAGACAGATAGATAGATAGATAGATAGATAGATAGATAGATAGATAGATAGATAGATAGATAGACAGATAGATAGATAGATAGATAGATAGATAGATAGATAGATAGATAGATAGATAGATAGATAGATAGATAGATAGATAGATAGATAGATAGATAGATAGATAGATAGATAGATAGATAGATAGATAGATAGAGAGATAGATAGCCAATAGATAGATAGGTAGGTAGGTAGGTAGGTAGGTAGGTAGGTAGGTAGGTAGGTAGGTAGGTAGGTAAATAGATAAGTTGACAGGTTATGGTACAATAATAAGCAATAGCAGTTAGTTAGTATTGCTCTCAGTCAGCCAGCCATGTCAATCATCAATTGGATGTGTGGTTGACAGTCATAAATTTATCAAGGCAGCTCATTGGGTTGGCGCTGCACGCACTGGTTATGAAAGAGCAGGAAGGCTTGAGTTCTGCTTTGAAAAGCAGATATTTGCTGGCCAACTCACGAAAAGGTCAGCCAGCGGCTAGGTGGATCCTTCTAACTAATGAGCATCGGAATCTCGACTTCGGAAAGTCGGAGGAAGAGACCACGGGCAATAATCAATAGTTCGAGTGCAGAAAGCATTTAGACAGATTAGAAACAATTCAAAAGGTAAATCGAATGAGCCAACTGAATTTGGTTCAGTTTTTTAGCACGAATGAAGCCACAGTGGAAGAGTGCTGCGTCAGGGGAGTTTCGAAGAGAACCCGGCTCCACTCGTCACTTCTCGCAACTGCCCCGATATTGCCCCCGCTTTGTTCCAACGAGATGCAGTAAGGACTCTCTAGGCTTTGCATCTCTTCAAGAGGTACTTCCCGTGTCCATCTTTGTCCATCTCGCAGAATAGTACAGAGGGGGGCATTCTCGAGTCCGAAACTCGGTGGGAGCGCGGCACACGCTTCCATGCCGATCGCTAATTACATTACTAGTCCGCGGAAATCACATTTGCTGCCGGCTCCGCTGTTCTTAGCAATGCGCTGTAATGGAAAGTCAGGTTTGTGTTTTTTTTTGTCCCGCCCAATGCGCGGCTGCAACTCTTGCCGTCTGTGTAGCGTTCGCTCACCCGATCCGTTTTTGCTAATTTGGGGAATTCTCAGCATCAAGCATCTGCAAACTGCAGTGAGTGAGCAGTCAGTTGGTGTCGGATCAGGGCAAATGGGAATCGGCCCTAACTAAATAAAGAACGCCTGTGGCGGCACGGTACGAGTTACTTGTAGCTGCAGCTGAACGCTTTTGTCTTTGCTGCTCTACTGCGAGTTGAGGCAGAACGAACGCAACTGACCGTGCGAAAGCGTGAAGTTTGAGCAGAGCTAGCTGATTGAATGAGAGCAACGGCTCAGCGAGGGGTAAAGACTCAGGAAGTGCCTGAAAATTGCTTTTCACTTTCCAGCCCCACCCGATCATGGACACTGGACAATTCGTGCTCACTGACCGTCGATGCAATCATGAGAAAGTTCTGCATCGTTAGTAGCCACTCGCAAACTTTTTTACTTCAAAATGAATGCGAAAAATAAAACTGTGAGGTGGCACAAGTTGCTTATAGTCAGGACAAGGACTGCTAAAAGTTAATGTTGCATCACCGTTGACATCGTTACTTCTAGTGGTCATTGAGTCAGGTGAGCAAGCAAGTAAATCTCATATTGGTCCTGTCTCTTTAGAGGAGACAATTTTTTATTCAGTTGGCCATAGACAACTGCGCGTTGTTCTGTCATGCCAATTATAGGGTCATCCTACCGACACCGATAACAGAAGCGTACCTACCAAATGCCAGTTCAGCTAACCCTGTTAGAAACCGCAGATCTCAACCCGATAAATCGATCAATCCATTTTTTGAAAGGCAGTGAGAACCGGTTGGTGACACTTTGTAGTCCCGGAGTAGCCAATTTCCTGTGCTCGGCGGGGCAGCACTAATGGCATACCCGTAATCTCCGTCCTAGATGTGCCTGGCGCGATGGGTAACGCTTTTCATTTATGCACCGCATCAGTTCAGCAAAATATATTGTTTCGCTTGAGCTCTCAAACTAAAAAAACTAGTGCTTTATTTATCTATTTTAAAAGTACATTTCGCTTTCTATTGCTAGAAAGATACAGATGATGAAATTGGTTATTTACTAGGCTGAGACTTGATCTTTTTTTCTGAAAGCTGGAGAATCCCAGGTGCAGAAGGTCAAGCTCTCAATAAAATCAGTACCGATTTTCTGTCTCTTTGCCAATTCGATCGAAGCTGTGAGTTCAAGTCGATTCCCGCGTCTCCGCACAGATTCCGCAGATCAGCTACGCGTCCACCAGCCCGGAGCTGAGCGACAACAACAGATTTGACTATTTCTTTCGAGTTGTGCCGCCGGACAACTACCAGGCTAAGGCCATGGTTGCCATAGTGAAGCAAATGAACTGGAACTACGTTGCCGCCCTCTACGACGAGGGCACCTACGGCGAGAGGGGCTTCCAAGAGTTTAAGGCGCATGCCAGCCAGCAAGGTGAGCTCAGGGGACTCATCAAGCACTATAGTCTAGTAGTAGCAGAATGAAACCAGCATGTAAGACCGGTCTCACAGCAGGTAGTCGACAAAGTGCCCAGTCCTCGCAGGTAAGGAAGGAGCCCGAACCTGCCAGACTTGACTTTTAAGCTTTATGAAATATAGTACTTGGAATCTTTTGAAGTAATTAAGAGCATGTGAAGCCTAATCAATGAATCAAACCTATAGACTGCCTGCCAGCCTTAATTTTATTTACACCGAATCGCCGACACAGGCATCTGCATTAGCGGGAACCACATGATCCGGCGTAATGCCATAAACGGCAGTCTGGAGTCCATCCTGAGCAGCCTATTGGAGATGAAGTCCCGGGTGGTTGTGACCTACTGCCAGGCCGAGTCCCTCCGTCTGCTGTTCCGGCTTCTGGCCAAGAGGCAGCCCTACAGACGCGACCTGTTCTGGGTCGCCAGCGATGGTTGGGGTCGCAAGACCGACCACCTGCTGGGTGACGAGTTTCTGGCTGAGGGCGCCATCAGCCTGCTGCCAGAGCGGCGGGCTGTGGTCGGTAAGTCTATTTTATCGTTCCGTACACATTTTGTTACACAGTCATTTCTTAAAGAAAAACATTATTAATATCAATAGAGCTACTTCCATTGAAGTATAAGAAAGGCAAGGCATATCTAAAGATGAACATTGAGTCTTCATTATATCAAAAGCAATAAAAAATTTTGTGCTAAAAATGAAAACCTGCTATCTCCGTAATGTATTTTTTTCATTTTTTTTCAAATTTCCAGGAAACGTACTCGTACTTTCCCGTCCTTCTACTTGAGTAGTCCGTGGGTTGTACATGTGGCGTTCTACTTAAGTAGTCCACTTAAAAATAGTACAATGAGGATAGCAGTTGCAGAGTTCGACGTAATTTGTACCGGTTTTCATCGGGAACTCTTACTAAGTGGTAGAGAACAGACCAAAAATAACTTATTAAAACTGTTCGTGCACCAATTTGCATTATTTAAGCTGACATTGGCAACACTGCTCGCAGACTTTGACAACTACTTCACCAGCCTGAAGCTGGAGGAGCACGCCAAGGTGAATCCGTGGTGGCGAGAGTTCTGGCAGAGCCAGTTCCACTGCAAGCTGGACCACAGCACAGGCGAAGGCGGAGGCGTCAGGCGTAACTTCGATAAAAGCCTGAAGAGCTGCACGGGTAGGTGAAATCTTCTTTTGCTGAGCATCTCTTCAGCTGCCTTCATCCGGATGATTGTTTCGGTGAATTCTGAAACATTAGAACAGCCGCTTTGCTAATCATTTTCATCTCTATCTCTTTCACACCGGCAATCTAATCCCTTTTGCTAATCCTCTTCCCTAACTGACGAGTTGGAAACGATGTGGAGACTTCGTGAGAGAAAGAAGAGCTTCGCTGGTTCGGTCGGGTGGGATCAGTCGGAGCAGGAGGGAAAAAACGCGATTCTGGGGATGAAAATTGGGATTGCGGGGAAAGAGACGCGAGGGAATGGTTTAGGGGGATTAATTTACACGCAACTTGCGCCACCCAAATTCGCCTTAGTCTTCCGCCAGACTGCGTGACGCTGGCGGAGGATGGGACGGCCCAGCAACCCGATTCGAATGCGGATTTCTCTAGCGGGAAAGGATTCTGCAAGAAGTCTGCAGATTAGGAACTCGAGCGTCTCCAAGCAACCAACTGGAGCAACCACTACCATCCTTTCAACGGCTTGACATTAATCTATTGTAACCTGTCACCAAAGCTCAGCTGACAGGCACTGACTTCGACAGAGAGCAACCTAATCATCTTCCAGTCTAGCTCTAACCGATGAAATTTCATCGTGTCTAATAACTAGTGAACATGGAAGAGAATTTTCTAATTACTCTCTGTGTACGAAGGTCATCCCAAAAGTAATCTGTATTTGTTTGTAACTCTCGACCAGGTATTGTTATTGCACTGAAAACTCACAAAAACATTAAACAGACAGTCGCTGCATAAGTGCCTTCGAAATTATGCAACTGTGCTCACGGTGATCGGTGTTTTTAGCTGAAATATGTTATGCTATCAAGTTTGTGTGAGGTTTCAGTGCAATATCTTTACGTGGTCGAGAGTAACGAACCAATACAGGTGACTTTTAGGATGATAATTTTATTGATCAAGAACATCATTTATATGCAATCTTGCCAGCTTTCAGGTTCTACTGTTAATTGAATCCAAACGTCCACTTACACAATCCCGTCCAGGAGACGAGAGAATCGGCGTAACCGCCAAGTACGAGCAGGAGGGTCTCGTGCCCATGGTGGTGGACGCAGTCTACGCCATGGCCCACTCCCTGCACCGGCTGCTCTGCGGCAATGGACCCCCATCTGCCTGTCGAAAGGTGACGGGCGATCGCAAGCTGAATGGCACTCAGCTTCGCGATCTAATCCGCAACATTAGCTTCAATGGAACCTCCGGCAACCTTGTGCGCTTCAATCGTCACGGCGATCGCGAGTCCCTCTACGAGATCTTCCAGCTGCAGCGAGTCAACTCTGCGGAGTCGGGCGGAAATCAGTCCTTCCGCTACTACAAAATCGGCACCTGGGGGGACGACCGTTTGGAGTTGGACAATAGCAGCTTGCGCTGGGGCACGCCGGGTGAAGAGACACCTCGCTCCGTCTGCTCGGAGCCTTGCGATTATGGCAAGAGAACGGTGGCGCCCAACAAAGAGGCTGCCGCTTGCTGCTGGGAGTGCGTCAGTTGCGATAGCAAGTACCAAATCGTTCTCAACTCCACCACCTGCTCCGACTGTCCACTTGGAAGCATTCCGAACCGGTACTTCAACTCATGCGAGCCACTGCCAATTGAGACAATCCAACTGAACAGTGTATGGGCCCTGTTGCCGATGTCCTTCAGCTTCCTGGGCCTGCTCTGCACCGCTTTCGTGCTATTCGTATTTGTGAAGTACAATCAGACACCGCTTATTCGAGCCTCCGGACGAGAGCTCTGCTACGTGATGCTGGCTGGAATCCTGCTGTCTTACTGCATGACCTTCATCATGCTGGCGCCGCCAAGTCCTGTCACCTGCGGGTTTTTTAGAATCTTCAACGGTCTCAGTTTGAGCATAATCTACTCAGCAATCTTCACCAAGACCAATCGGCTCAGTCGAATTTTCAATCGTGGAATAAAATCGCTGATGAAGAAGCCCTCGTACACCAGCCCAAAATCCCAGTTGGTGCTCTGCTGCTGCCTTGTGTCTGTGCAAGTCATCGGCGACATGACTTGGCTAGGCATGGACCTGCCGAAAACCAAGTTTGACTATCCCGACAGAGATCACAAAGTGCTGCGCTGCGCTGTTGATGACGTGGCTATCGTTGTCTCTCTGCTGTACAACATGATTCTTATTGTCCTGTGCACCCTGTACGCATTCAAGACTAGAAACATTCCGGAGAACTTCAACGAGGCGAAGTACATAGCATTCACCATGTACTCCACCTGCATCGTGTGGCTGGCCTTTATTGCAATATACTTCGGCTCTCTGAGGAATTTTCGGGTAAGTGAAGCGCTTTTTTGGCTTCAGATTTGATCAAACCTCTCCTCTTGATCTACCCGCGCTTGATCTACCTTATTGATGAGAAGACACTGACGCTTCATTCCTAATTTCCTAGAGTAATCAAGTCAGCAATTTGATTCGCAGATCAAGCTGACCTCCCTGTGCATGTGCATCAGCATCAGCGCGGCCGTCACGCTGGGCTGCATGTTCGCGCCCAAGGTCTACATCGTGCTGTTCAAGCCGCACAAGAATGTCAGACGGGCGGCAAACTCCTCGGACGCCGGGGGTGGTCAGCGACGCCAGCTGTTCTTGTCAACGAAGAAGTCGCACGAGTGCGACGCTGGAACAGGCGGCAAGTGCGCCAAGCTCGAGGCAGCTGGACATTCAAAGCCGGCTGCGGCGGCTGCGGCGTCGGCGTCGGCAGCGGCTGAGTCAGCGGCAGTGGAGGTCGCTGCGGAGTCCCGCTGCTGTTCAGAGGCGCCGCAGTCGGGGGAGAGGAAAAAATCCACTGGCGGTTTGCGAGGCCCAGACTTCGGTGAGGACTCCAGCAGTGTTAAAAGGCCTTATGAGCACCCTTAAGCGTACCTTTTCAGTCAACTGGTGCATTGCTGTTGTGCGTGGAGACACGCAGATGCGTGGGTGGATGCTTGTGAAAACATCAACAGGACTTGAATCATCCTCGCATAGACTGAATGTGTCCAAATGCTTGATTTTGGCTCGGGGTGAAGTGGAGCTCGAGTGCTAATGCAGATATTTACAGATAAGTCATCTTTCGACTCTGCAAGCTATAGAAATTCGGTTTCCCACAGCGATATTAAACTAAGAATTTACATCCAAAATAAGGAAATTTCCGCCTAAACCCGCAGCCGGAATTGCTTTTCTCATTGCCGGCCGGCCGAAATCTCAGCAGCAGCAGCAGGAGCAGCCGGCATCGCAGCCTCCGGACCAATTGTCAGCGGATGTGCACCAGCAGCAGCAGCAGCAGCAGCTCCAGGACGACAGTTGCGAACAAGAGCCGCTGATACCTTCAACCGAGACAGCAGCGGCTGCAGTGACTGCCTCGTATGCGGCCGCGGCCGCGGATGACGGATTCGATCCGTACTCGATCGGCTATCCAGACGAGGTGTTCGCCAATCCGAACGTGCGTGAGACCGCATTGTAGGATTTGAGTCTAGTATTGAGCAGCATGGGCATTAGCTGCAGTCATTTAATTGAAAAAAATCACATGTATTGTCGATATGCTAGCTACCAAGTTGCTCTAATCTGACTGTACCACAGATACTATAGAATAACCAGATGGGCCACTCAGCACATTTGCGTGTAAGCTACTTTCAGTTCAGTAGTAAGTTAAACTGAAGCATCTTAATGTATTTTTAAAGCCAAGTCTTATTAATTGGCTCTTACTCCCACCAATTTTATTGCCTTTTTCGGAGTTCCAGCCTAAGGCTACCATGTACATTCCAGTGGATTGGCTAATGTACATTATTGCTGAATCAATTAGCAAGCTGTTTACGCCTGCAAGCTTGGGCTTCTAAACTTATCAGGGTCATTTCAGCTGCCTTTTTATTCTTATAAAATAGCTTATGCATTCTTCTTTGCTACTGAACTGAAAGTAGAAAGCTGTTTTACTAAGTATATATGCCTGAGTGGCCCATCTAGCTATTTTAGTATCTGTGACTGTCAGATTAGGGAATTAATTCATATCATAAACTCGTTAGGCCGATAAAATTTCATGTGGTCATTTCATCACGTTCTACTCAGACAGGATCTACAAAGAAGGTCGTTTATTATTATGTTTCTTTCTTAAATTTAACTTTAATTGCTTTCTCTTTAATAGAAAGATCCAATTCATTCCAGAGACCTGACTTTGAGACGTTTATGCATAATTTTACGCATGCCCTCGTTCTGATTGATTGTTGACTCATAAATTTCTGAATTCATAAATAAATATGATAAACTATTGGATGCGTTGTCCCGAAATGTAAACAGCTACAGCTATGTTATTGTGTTTGTATGTCTTATTAATTATATGTGCTAAATCTGTTTAACAGAAGTCCTTGGTTTAACTACAGTGATTTGGTATTTTCATCACAGTACATTAAATATCGTATAATGTACTCTCGCTAATGTCATTTTTCTTTTAAATCCGAGAGCACAAGAAATTCGTATCAGTATTGCACTGAAAATAACTTTATTTAAACTATTACCTTCAGTTGTTTTTATTGCTGTAGCTTTTTTGTAAATAGAAAGATTAGTGTCTCTGTGATTCTTTATAAATTTCTGTGTGCAAGATGTTGTAAAAATATTTTATAACGATATAATTTCTTTTCTGCGACGATATTTTAATAAATATACTTCTAACTAAAAGCAAGCAGGTTTCAATCGATATAACACAAGGACCACTGTATATAGCTATATTTTGTTTAAATTCCAAATTCTCCGGTGTTGCGTTATTATAAACGCGAACATATTTTTCCGCGCAATTTAATTTTAGTTCGCATTTCTCGGGCTGCAGTTTTTTGTACCTCTCTCTCCCTTTCTGCTGGTGGCGATGAATTAGCTTTTGACATTTTTAATATCCGTTGGTCAAGAAACAAATATTTCAGATGACCATCACAAGAGAACATTCCGATACCGCATCGGAACCCCAAAAGGTAAGATTGGCTTTTTCTTACTTTAAATTTCTAGGTGTTTCAACCATCATAACTAAATCTTCCGTAAAAAGCTATCGTTATTTATTGATAATATTCTATTTATTACCTTAATTCAAGGGTCAACAACCTTTTTTTACCTTAAGAGCCAGGTAAAGAACCCATGCAGCTAATGATTGCGGACCAGACCGTGGAGAGGAGAGTGAATAGAGAGGAGAAGAACAGGAAAGAGGACATGAGAGAAGAGAGATGAGAGGAAAAGCAAGAGATGAGATGAGAGAAGAGATGAGATGATATATAGGATGATAGAAGATATGAGAGAGGAAAGAAGAGAGAGGAGAAGAGAAGAGTTATATGATGAGAGATGAAAGGAGAGAAGAGATGAGAGAGGAGAGGAGAGAGAATGGGGAGAGACGATCGAGAGAGAGAGAGAGAGAGAGATTAGAAAAAAGAGGGGAGAAAGGATCTAAAAGAGTTGAGAAGAGACCTTGAAAGGACGGGTTTACTATTTTGAAGTTTCAAAGGGCCCTAGGGCCGGATAGAGATGAAATTTTTTCATTAAAAAATCATTATAGAGCGGCAACCATCCTTTTCCAAGCGGAAATTCCAACTTGAGTGGGTTGCCATCATAAACCCGAAATATCACAAAACCCGAAATATCACAAAACCCGAAATATCACAAAACCAGAAATATCACAAAACCAGAAATATCACAAAACCAGAAATATCACAAAACCAGAAATATCACAAACCCGAAATATCACAAAACCCGAAATATCACAAACCCGAAATATCACAAACCTGAAATATCACAAACCCGAAATATCATTACCCCGAAAACCAAAATAGCGTTAGGCGTTGCCAGCACTTTCGGGTTTATAAAAATGGCAAGACATATCAAGGTTGAACATTGGGTCTGTCTTCAATCAAAAGCAAAAACAATTTTATGCTGAAAAAATGAAAATTTTCGAAAAAACGATTTTTTTTCCCAAGAAACGGCTTCCGTCCGTCCTTCTACTTGAGTAGACCTTCTACTTGAGTAAGAAATCCCTAGGATAGTCTATAAAACAGACACTAAAGTGTCTTCGGGAAAAAATTTCGAAAAATTGACGACTCAAAAAAATACTTTGTGCTTAAAATTTTCTAGAAAATTCCTATATAAACAAATAATAGCAGCATACTAACTACAAGTATGCCTAACTTTAAATACCGCAGACATCAATGCAAACATTTGCCCTGTGCTGACCCAACGCACTTCCCATGCAGTTTATGCTGTCTTAGCTATCAAATGCCCTGAGGCCAGTGTACGAATATAGTAATATGAGCAGCATGAGCTCACCGCCCCGTCTGGCTTCCGATTCTCAAGCAACAAGCAACAAGTCTCTCCCATACTGTCGTCGAGTTTCCTAAAGACCTGGGCTAGCATAACAAACTTGGGCTGCATCACACGCCGCCACTGTATTCCAGCCTCAAAGTGAAGGCGAACAACACCATGAGTAATCTGAGGGGTTCGACTGTTGCTGGCAAGCAGAGTAAAATACAGCTGTCTGAGCATATCTGCCTCCTGGCGCCAGCATGCAAACTCTCACGCTCTCTCTCCGCCACTCAGCCTCGGGGACAGAGTTACTAACCGCCTTAGGGTGATGCAGATATTTAGAACCCCCTAGCAGCTCTTCCAGAACAATGAAAAATACTCGTAGAATTATACAGTTCAAGTCTTAGCCCAATATGGCGTTGTGAAGCTGCGTACAAGACTCTATGAAACTAATTAATATTCCATGCAGTGGACACGCAAGTAAGAGAACAATGGCGGCCTGCCCCGAGACACCGGCTGGACGGTTCTATTAATATTTCCGACGAAAAAACCGAATGTGTTGCTTAAAAAAGGACAACTTCAAGGTGCAAGTAGACTAGATAGCTAGTTTTTCCTCAAAGAAACAATGCCGTAAATGCATGCGCTGGACAGACTACTCACCGAGTAGACAGTTCATTATCAATTAAAGACTGTTCCTATAAAACTGCATACTTCTGATTGCTGTTTGGTCCATGAATAACTTTTGCTTCAAAAATGAGTGCCTGTGGCGCTAAAATGAGTACCTGTGGCGCTAAAATGAGTGCCTGCAGCGCTAAAATGAGTGCCTGCGGCGCTAAAATGAGTGCCTGCAGCGCTAAAATGAGTGCCTGCGGCGCTAAAATGAGTGCCTGCAGCGCTAAAATGAATGCCTGAGGCGCTAAAATGAGTGCCTGCGGCGCTAAAATGAGTGCCTGCGGCGCTAAAATGAGTGCCTGCGGCGCTAAAATGAGTGCCTGCGGCGCCAAAATGAGTGCATGTGGCGCTAAAATGAGTGCCTGTGGCGCTAAAATGAGTGCCTGTGGCGCTAAAATGAGTGCCTGTGGCGGTAAAATGAGTGCCTATGGCGCTAAAATGAGTGCCTGCGGCGCTAAAATGAGTGCCTGTGGCGCTAAAATGAGTGCCTGTGGCGCTAAAATGAGTGCCTGTGGCGCTAAAATGAGTGCCTATGGCGCTAAAATGAGTGCCTGCAGCGCTAAAATGAGTGCCTGCGGCGCTAAAATGAGTGCCTGCGGCGCTAAAATGAGTGCCTATGGCGCTAAAATGAGTGCCTGCAGCGCTAAAATGAGTGCCTGCAGCGCTAAAATGAGTGCCTGCGGCACCAATATGAGCGCTGACAACACTGATTCTCAAAATAATGTACATGTGTTACATGTAGAATTCTTGGCTTTGTCCCCCCAACCATAAAATCCATGGCGACGCCCTTGGAATAGTCAAATAATGCGAAACTGTCAGCATAGGCGAGTAGCGTCCTTTTTACTGCTGCTTCAAATGGTATCAATACTACTCAACTGAAAAGTAGTGTCCTAGAAATTTCCAATCCAGAATTCAACCCTGTCACAGTTTAGTTTAGCAAGCCAATAAACTGGACTGCGAAGCAATGAGGACTGCGAGACCAAGGATCCCTTGCGAGAACAGGACCTGTCCAAAGTACCATGAGGGGCTGTAAATTAAAGCTCAGTTCCTGTTTAAGTGCAGTTGGAGATCTTATAGTGCTGCCCGTGATCAATTTGAACAGGGGATAAAGTATTTTACCAAATGACCTAAGAAGGCAGACAGAAGGCAGACACAAATTATTTTTTATTAATTTGTTTTTTCTCTATTTAGTCTTTGCAGCAATAATTAATTAACCTAAAATAATATTACACGAAGTAAAATATCTAAAATCAGCACCCTCTCAGCGTGCGCAGTTAAGAATAGTAAAAAGTAAGAGTAAATTAATTGCTTCTATGACATTTCCCAACCATTAAGACGCTCTGTTACAAGCACCTTGCTGGCCAGCTAAATGGCTAGAGCAGCAAAAGAGTGGTGGTGGGACCATATCGCCGAGGGCGTTCGCTCTCAGCCATGCAGATCTTGTCTCCACCCGTTGTCTTTAGAAGCAAAACAGGTACAGCATTTTTCAGCGGAATATCATTTCCCCAAGACCAAGTTTCGAGATCGCCATTGCTGAGGTGAAAAAGCAATTCTATTCGATAGAAAAGTTAGCGCCATGTAAGCCTCAAAGCCGCTGTATCTGTGAAAACTAAAAATATTACCTCAAATATTATTTCTGTTCCAACTGTTGCTATGCAGTCGTTGGTTTTCCTGATTCTCGCTTCCCTTGGGCCTGAAAATCTCCTGCACTTTTGCAGAGGCCAACAGACCAGATAAGCCAACATCCGACAGACCCCGTCTCCTAGAGGACAAAATCCCCTCAGGCAATGGTTTGATCCCTTTCAGCTTGGCAACTAAATCTGCACTTTCTTCAAAACGTTTTCTTTAAATTTGGCGAGTGTGATTGCGCTTTACTCAAGGACCACTGTAGTAACAGGACGTTGTTAAACTCAAAGATCGTGAAATTTTTGGAGGCCGATTTGCTGGAAAGAATACACCGCGGAGATCTTATTTTCTTTTTATTTTATGAGGCCAAAGTTGTAAATACTCACAAGTGGCATTAGAGCAAATTTGTGTTTTGTTTGTCTAAAAAAGATTTCTCCCTATCTCTGCAGTGTATTTTTTCCCCTGAAATAGGCCTCCAAAAACGACACGATCTTTGAGTTTTGCGCCCTGTTATACTACAGGGGTCCTTGGATTCACGAAGCTCGGACTTCTAATTATAAACGAAGTTCACGAATAGCGTCGTGTGTTCTCAAGTCTTTCTTAGTTCGGAACCAAACTTCATGTTTGTGCAGACTTTTTCATAAAGAGTCTGAAGGACTTGTAGCAGTTGCCCTCCCATTGAAAATCTGCGCATTAATCAACCATAAAATTTCATAGGTTTGCAACCTCAAATGGGTAAAAAAATGGGTAATTTTTCTTCTTTGGTCAAGACGAGACACGTGAAGGATTGCTTGTGTTAAACTTGGTCATTGGCATGACCGCCTCTCTACTCCAAATGGTCATTAGCATGACCGCCTCTACTCCAAATGGTCATTGACATGACCACCCACTAAGAGCAGTTGTTTAACCTGTTGTCTTCAAATCTTCAACATGCTGGAGACAGGTTGTTTAAAGGGCCTTAGCAACCCCCCCTCCCAAATCCTCTCCTTTGTTATTGATCCTGTGGGAAAGATCCCAATATCGTAGCTTGAGGCCCGCAGCTGCCGCCCCAGCAAAATTTCTCTAGATATAAGAAGTGGCCAGCGGGGCAGCGGCATCAAACCCTCGATGTGGAGATTCGGGAGACAGCGGGTCAAGGTCCCACCCGGAGGGAGGCAGACCGGGCATTACGAGCGTATATACGAGGCAAAAATAGCCAAGAACTGCATGAGTCATAGGCTCTCTCTCCCAACTTACTCTCTCCCGTGGACTGAGTCAATGGGAATTGACTGAGAGAGAGAGAGAGAGAGAGAGAGAGAGAGAGCGAGGAGTTTCACTATAGACGTACGACCTGGGTTGGTTGGTCGGCGCCTTGTGCGTTTTGTGCGTGTGTGTGCGCGTGCGTAATACCCCCCACCAAACGGTAGTACGTTCGATGGTGCGAAGTGTACCTACTGTATTATATAGACCCCCCCCCGTAGCCTAATTCTGTCTGACTGCCCTCCCAGTTCCTCCTTCCACTGAGCCAGACTGGGAGAGAGAGGGAAAGAGAGCGGGTTCCTCCCTCACCGCAGGCCGCTCTCGTATAATTCGTGGCATATAATACCAAGAGACTGACTGCGCACTTGCGCGGACCTGCAGAGTCGGGCTCGGTGCCACCTCTCTCTTCCTGTTGCTCCCTCGACCCACCTGCGATTCATTTTTATAGAGAGAGTCGAGCTTAGCTGGCTATAAACAGAGAGAGAGAGAGAGAGAGAGAGAACGGTTCCTCAGAATCGGCGAGAACTAGCCACTGAGACCCTGATCGTCCCTCCTGATAATTAAATCAAATAGTCCGACTCTGAGGCTTTCGAAAACTCCGGCGCACCACCCACCCCACTCCCACTGACTCTTATCTTCCCTCTCGGCGCTTTCTGGACCAATCTATCACATAAATTCCATCCCAGCGAGTTTAGCCCATCAACAAAATCGACGCGGGGAAAGCTAAGACCGACTTGGCCACGGAACGACCTGGAAGAATGTCTTCTGCAGCGGTAAGATCCGTATGGAGTTGTGCCAGTGCCGAAGGCTTAAGAACCATGGCTACTGCCGATATGTTACATATATCAAAGTGACATCGGTTCGCTGAACCAAACAGTACATGACAGACAGTTGCAGCAAAGTCATTTTTCTAGTTAGAACTGAAATTTCTCACACCGGAATCTCTGTGCTCACAGCATTCTCACACCGGAATCTCTATGCTACACCATTCTCACACCTGAATCTCTATGCTCACAGCATTATCACACCTGAATCTCTATGCTCACAGCATTATCACACCTGAATCTCTATGCTACACCATTCTCACACCGGAATCTCTATGCTACACCATTCTCACACCTGAATCTCTATGCTCACAGCATTATCACACCTGAATCTCTATGCTCACAGCATTATCACGCCTGAATCTCTATGTTCACACATTCTCACACCTGAATCTCTATGCTACACCATTCTCATACCGGAATCTCTATGCTACACCATTCTCACACCGGAATCTCTATGCTGCACCATTTTCACACCTGAATCTGTATGCTCACAGCATTATCACACCTGAATCTCACTTCTCATCCCCGAATCTAAATCTCTAATCTCAACACACTTACACATCAGTGGTGCTACACTATACCCCAGCCCTACACCCAAGTCTTTCGCACAGTTCAAGAAACCAGGGCAGCACAGCCTTAAGCGGTGAAAAATGCGCCACTTTGGAATGCGCCGTACAAACAGCCTCTCTCCCTCATCCTCTGCTCCCAGCGGACTTTCAAACATTGACTTATCTGGCTATCAGCATGACGCACGCACTCGGGTCTCCCTGCGGTAACCCCCCCCCCACCACGCACCCACCCCTCGGTGACGAAGTGCCTTCAGCCACCACCGAGTTCCATCCTTCTTGAATGGGATGTAGGTGAGGCTGCACATTGTGCTGCATTCCTTATGGGCTGCCACGTACGCTTCAAGCATAGAAAGAAGACACCAAGAAAAAATGGAAGTAAAAGTATTTATATGCAGAGATTTATAACTTATATGGGTCGTAGTGAACTAAAATCTCCTTGGTCCCCACTGACCAACTGTTGATGCACAGGTGATGCAGCTCGGGATGCTGAGTATTCTGCTTAGGGAACTATTATTTAGACTGTATTGCAGCACAGAGTTGCTGCGCTGGCTTACTTAGGGATAAATATCATTTGGGAGAATTCTGTTCAATCATTGCCCTAGCCTCCATGGCGGGCAGAATCGAGACCCCCCCTGTGCGCCCTCCATATCAAGTCAAATCAAAGGGGGGCGCTCAGGGGCGGGTCTAAGCTGCATGGCCGATTCTCCCATATACTTCAGCATCCCTCAGCTTCATCGCTGGGGCAGGGAAGCTGGGAGTGGGGGAGTATTTTTAGGCAATTTTTTCGTCTCATTCCGCAGCCCTTGCCTGGCCGCTCCTGACTGCAGGCTGGGCTGCTGAGAGAACAGCCCCAACCCTCTTCTCCCTCTTCTCTCTTTTTAGATCGGGCGGTGCGGGATAGGAAAGGGCGACTCCCCCCATACCAGATAATCCTCATTCCCGCATCCCCTTGTCCTGACCAAGTCCCGCGCGTCCCCTCATCCCCACTCTCTCTCTTCCCGTCCCTGCCTACCCCCCCCCCCCGAGGGAGGGAAGATCATCGCCGATCCCCCAGCTTGGGAAAACTAGGAATAGAAGAGAGACGCGGATCTGCGCACAGGGCGGACTGTCTTTCCTTCTCCGTGTCCCCCCCCCACCCACCCAACCCCTCACCGCATTTCGGTCATCCCCACCATCCCAGTCCCCTCGCGCAGCAGCGGCTCTGCCGAAGCCAACCAACAGCCCTCCTAACTCCCGTTTTACTCACAAGAGAAGGCCGTCAACGCTTAGAAAAGACGGCGCACACTCGGAACAGGAAGAGTTCAATAATATAGCAGAGACAGCTAGCCTCAGTCAAGGTGCCACTTGTCTCAGCGCCGCATAGATTCCATTCGATACCGTCAGTTGAAAGCACCAACAACTAAAGACCTGCCCGAGCCCTAACCGTATCCGCGCCATGGTCCAGGACGAGACTGGCAGGGACGCGAAAGCCGTAAGCTTGTTTCCCCGCGGAGCTGTTGAAAACCTTAGGAGGCAGAAGAGAGAGAATTAATCGCCGCCCTTTTGACGTTTGAGCGAACGGACTCAACATCCGTATTAGGCAATTTGTTTGTGCGCGACCTACTCAATTTTCAGAGCATAAACACAAGGAAAAGTCTTGAAATTGGGCCTTGTTTGCTGCTCTCAACCCTTCATCCCTCTCTTGCCAAATCAAAGCCTTTAATTGGTTGCGTTTGGTTCTGTTTATAAAACTTCACTAGCTCAATAGTTCTTTTAGCCCTTGGTTTTATGCCCACACCCGATGCCCTGGGTAAAATTTTCTATCGGCTGATTATTATAATGTAGTGATATTTATCTAATAGATAATTACCGTGCACGTGAATCCTATCAGTTCTGTTAGTTGTTCTCGTTCAAAAACATTTTGCAAAGAAACTAAGCATCTTAACTGAATTTGGTTTGGTTTGCTGCGTAAATTTCTCTGCGAATATTTCTTAGCGTCTACTCAAAGTAGAATGAAAGCATAGCTCAGACGAATGGTGCACAGTGGGTTGCTTGCGCGATAAAAAATCGAAGCTTTTAGGGGGGAGAAATTGGGGGAGAGAGGCTGGGGATGGAGGACGGACGGGGTCAGGGAAGGACGGCACTGGGATGTTTGGCGGGAAAGGGATCTATGGCCTTCTTGGCATTTTCCTGGCTATTAACCTTAACGAAATCGTTTTGGGTTTAATAGTGTAATTCCCAGAAGAGCCGAGAGAGAGATCCAGAGAGACAGAGGGACAGAGAGAACAACCTTTCGCCTCTCTCACCTTGACAAATGTCTCAAAATACCTGTGAATAGCGCTTTAGTTTCGACTCTGTCTCTGTCTCTCTCTCTTATCTGGTGGGAAGTTGCAAAACTTCATTTTCGATCACTGCGCGGAATCCCGATTTCGCAATTTCTCCTGGAGACGCGAAATTGCTTCGCTTTTTTACGCCTTTCGATTCTGCTAATAAAATTTTAGCCCCAGCGATGGGATCTGGACACGGTGTGAAAGTAAGGTTAACTGAAAATGTACTTTTCTCTGTAGCAGCATTGATATATTTATAAAGGTCTTCGTTGCATTTCGACTGCATCAGAAAATCAGGAATCGTGTCGCTATGTGTATCTGTTTGATTTCTTTTGCAAGCAAGCTGATTGTTGCCCTCATACCTTACCTGCGCAGGTCGACCCGAACCAGAATTTCCTGCGCGTGGCCAGGGCTGGCAATTTGGCCAAGGTGTTGGACCACCTGAATAGCGGGACAAAGATTGACACCTGCAATGCGGTGAGCCTCTGCTACTGACTCTGTACTTTTTATGGGGCTGGGACTGACGGTATGCGCAGAGAGGGAGTTAGGAGTGACTAGAGCAGGGTGATAAGGAGTGACTAGAGCAGGTTGATAAGGAGTGACTAGAACAGGGTGATAAAGAGTGACTAGAGCAGGTTGATAAACAGTGACTAGAGCAGGGTGATAAAGAGTGACTAGAGCAGGTTGATAAACAGTGACTAGAGCAGGGTGATAAAGAGTGACTAGAGTAGGACGATAAAGAGTGACTAGAACAGGGTGATAAAGAGTGACTAGAGCAGGTTGATAAACAGTGACTAGAGCAGGTTGATAAACAGTGACTAGAGCAGGGTGATAAAGAGTGACTAGAGTAGGACGATAAAGAGTGACTAGAGCAGGTTGATAAAGAGTGACTAGAGCAGGGCGATAAAGAGTGACTAGAGCAGGGTGATAAAGAGTGACTAGAGCGTGATAAAGAGTGACTAGAGCAGGTTGATAAGGAGTGACTAGAGCAGGGTGCTAGAGAGTGACTAGAGCAGGGTGTAAAGAGTGTCTAGAGCAGGGTTGGTGATAAAGAGTGACTAGAGCAGGGTGATAAGGAGTGAATACAGCAGGGTGATAAGGAGTGACTAGAGCAGGGTGATAAGGAGTGACTAGAGCAGGGTGATAAGGAGTGACTAGATCAGATTCTAGCATAGAGCATCTAATCGAAGCATTGGAGAGCAGTGGAGCTGCCAGTTGCCACAGCTCAGCAGCTGTTGCTGCCAGGGAAGTCTCCTGGGAAATCTGCTTCGCGACCAGCGGGCCGCGGGCTCCGTGTAAAAGTGCTCCGCTAATAATTTTATCGCCTCAAGGTCGCGCTTTCGACGTTGACGAATTCCGACAATTTTGAGTGTGTCGCCTGCCGGCGTGCTACAATTAATTCAATAATATCAAAACAGCCGGTCATGCGTTGATGGCCGCTTGATAGCGGCTCTGGCCCGAGCGGCCACCACCGACCGCTCTCACTGCTCAAACGAGACCTCCGCTTGCAAAAATTTCCCAACCCTACCCCCAGCCCTGGAGGGATTTCCACTTGAGTTCCATTTCTCCCCCTCCGGACACCGGTGCTTCCCCAGCGGATGAAGATAAGAAGGAAAATTTCTCGCTTGCTCGAAGGAGAAAATTCAACAGAAAGAACCGGCCTAAGCACAACCCGATAGCGTGGGAGGTGAAAATTGCTATCCTGGGATTCGCGAGGTGCAGCAGGGAAGGGAGATTTTTCTCCCCGGCTTTTCCCGCCTCGCCCCTTTGCCTCGGCCATTGACGGATCAATGCTCCGGCAGGCCCTGTGCGGAAGTCGAAAATTGGCCTTATTTTGGAGCCGAGTTGGAGTTCGAGAGGCTGAGGGAGGCGGCGGAGGACCGAGGGTTGAGGTGCGGCCCCGCCTCTTGCTCTCACTTGCCGGCGGCGGTTTGGGACACCGGAATATTCAGTGTCTGACACTCATGAACTCATGAACTCACTCATGAGCTCATGAACTCACTAATGAACTCATGAACTCACTCATTAGCTCATGAACTCACTCACGAAGTCATTGATGAGCTCTCTCACATTATCTAGCTCATAAAGTCACTAATTTTGTGTCAGTCAGTATCCCTTCTGTCTCCACCGTCTTCTCTCTATCAGCCAAGCGAATCCCCAATTAGAGCCGCGGAGGAGCCGCTCCCACTCGTGACACGGAGGCTTGCACAGGAATTTGCATCTCTCCCTGACTCAGCTCTACACGCATGCTCGTAAATTCCAAGCCAGACAAGAAAGTTTTCGAAAGCCCGCGTCCCAAAGGTTCAATTCAGGATGAGTAAAAATCTTGCTTTAATAGAAATCCCAGGGATCGGGGGGATTTTATTCCCTAATTTGGGAATATTTGGGAATATTCGCCAACTGGAGCCCGAGTTTGAGAACACCGAAATCCATTTTTATGCGAACGCCTCGCCTCGCCAATAGAGATTCGCTGGATAGAGCAATTATTTTTGCCCAGACACCGAAAAGAGCATCATGCTCATGGCTCAAGCTCGGCTGCTTGGATGAGGCGTAGGTGAAGCTGGAATGTGACAGATGAGCAGTTCCGGGATGCTGTTCGCGGCTCCATGCCGGTCTGCAACTCGCCGCAGCTCCGCCCAGCCAATCAGACGCCGCTAAGTCCATAGCCGGGCTCGCCTTGAGTCCGTGCTCAGCAGCCCGCGACCGGGGCTGCTCCAACTGGCGAGGAAGGAGGACGCGGCGCCTGCCTGTAGCATCAATGAACTGCGCGGCGGATTAGAGCGGACTGGATAATCTCCAGCAAGATTGGGGGACGCCCCAGTGACAGGCAGCGGCCGCATGGCTGGCGGCGCCGCAAAGCAGGCCCGGTTCACGCTGTCGCCCGAGATGGAGCGATTTCTGTACTTTTACGACGAGACCGTGAGTTCCTTGACCGGGGCGACGGCGCGGTGCAGGCTCTGGCGAGAGACGGTGGTGCATCGCATAGCTTACACACCAAAAGTGACACATCGTTGAGTGTGTGACACATTTGAGAGTCAGTGACGCAACTCGAGAGTAACACAAATTGAGAGTGACGCAACTCGAGAGTGACGCAACTCGAGAGTAACACAAATTGAGAGTGACGCAACTCGAGAGTGACGCAACTCGAGAGTAACACAAATTGAGAGTGACGCAACTCGAGAGTGACGCAACTCGAGAGTAACACAAATTGAGAGTGACGCAACTCGAGAGTGACGCAACTCGAGAGTAACACAAATTGAGAGTGACGCAACTCGAGAGTGACGCAACTCGAGAGTAACACAAATTGAGAGTGACGCAACTCGAGAGTGACGCAACTCGAGAGTGACACACCTCAGAGCCCGTGCCTTTGTGCCTTTCACTTCAGCCTTCAGACCTGGCAGCCTTAATGAGCTGGCAGGAGAGCTCAAACAAAAACTGATTTATCAGCTAAGCCAGCAGTTTTAACTCGGATCTCTCCCGATCTAAAGGAATTAGCCAGATTCTGGTTGCGAGCTGAAAGCTAAGGGTTCACTACAGAGTAGCCAGGAGCCGCAGCAGAGGAGCAACTCTGTGCGAGTCTTTCAGCCAGAAGCAGAAGATGCGTTATGTCAGTAGCAGCAGAAAGACCAAAAGATCGATAATAGCTTCTTCATCATCCCACGCAGCCAGCGGCCCAAAAAAACTTGTCACTGCGGCCGCTGCATGCGGGGTGTTACATTTAATTAACAGGCGTGTTTGCCTTTCATAAATCTCAGTCAGGAAAGTACATTCGTCCCTTTCCACACCGGGCTACTCTCAGAGAGAGCTCGGCTCTCCATCAGTGTCCAGCTTCTTCCGCTTGCTCGGTCGGCCGCAACCTGCTACTGGGATCTGATTTATATTTATCCCTGGCCCGAGATTAGCCCGAGACCCGAGTTCGGGAAGCTGGGCTGACAAAATATTTCTCAATTTCTTTCTGCATCTGCATTTGTTCTCAACCTCTCTCTTCCCCTATCTAAAAGCAAACATTGATTCAGGTGCTTCGCCTTCCGAAATTCAAGCACCTACACTCATTCTAGCGTTACATGGGGTAAACACAAGTATTGTTTCAATATTTCGCTGCATGCAATCGGCATCAATCTTTATGACGAGAGCCCACTCCCCGATCTCCATCAGAACGGTCTCAATGCGCTACACCTGGCCTCGAAGGAGGGTCACACCGCTGTCGTGCGCGAGCTGCTGATGCGCAATGCCGACCCGGATGCGTGCACTAAGAAGGGCAACACGGCGCTGCACATCGCCTGCCTGGCCGGCCAGCTCGAGGTGGTGAAACTGCTAATCGAAAAGGACGCCAAGGTGAACTGCCAGTCGCAGAACGGATTCACTCCGCTGTACATGGCCTCCCAGGAGAACCACGTCGACGTTGTGAAGTTTCTCCTGGCCTCGGGCGCCTCGCAAACTCTGGCCACCACCGACGGATTCACGCCACTGGCTGTGGCGCTGCAGCAGGGCCACGAGAAGGTCGTCGCCATCCTGTTGGAGAACGACAGTCGCGGCCGCTCTCGCATGCCGGCTCTACACGTGGCTGCCAAGAAGGACGACGTCCGTTCAGCAACGCTGCTTCTGACGTCGGACAGCAACCCGAACCATCAGGCTGGCAGCGGCTTCACCGCGCTGCACATAGCCGCGCACTACGGTTCGCTGGGCGTGGCTGCTCTGCTCATCGAGAAGGGCGCCGATGTGAATTTCCAGGTGAGCGAGGAAGTTGATCTGACTGACAGCCTCAAGTGGCATGAGTTCTGAGGTTTTCCAAACCTAATATGCTCAGGTGCATTGAGGTTGAAGGCTCAATCACGTCACTTGTATCTGTTGCGAGCAGTTTGATCACGCAAGAATTGGCTTCATTCTGTTGCAGTAGGCACTAGCCTTCAGGTTGGCAGTGTTCGGCCTTGCTGCAAACTTGAGGCTTCTTCATGACGCCAATGTTGGCGCGATTACATGAACAAATCTGTAGCTTGCGCATCCGATCCATCTTGTCAAATGTTAGCTTAGTGATGGCTGTGCTAGGAGCTACTAAGCGTTGACTTAGGCCAAGCTTGTGGGCAGAGCTGCTTCGCATCGTTAACGTGTGGAGGAGGACCCGGGCCCGTGTTATTAGAAAGACACTTCAAGACTCTTGAAGTTCGAGGGCAAGGAGTCCGATCATATATAAAAGAGACGGATTCTACTTACATTAGTTTTATAAACTTTTGACTCTTGACTGCTAGTTCCTAGCTTCACAGCACGGGACTTCGTGATTGATTCCAGGTGTGTCCACACAATAGAAAGTCCAAACTTTTAGAGTAGTAACATTGGGTTTTTCTAGCTCATTTAACGACTACGAGGGCCGACTCCTTGAGGCACGGCTATTGTGTACTTTCCTGAAAACTAGACAGCAAAGGAACTCTGTACACCCGGGAGAGTGTGAGAACTGTGGGCACAAAGTGACCGAAGGTGTCGCGCACAACGAATGCAGATTTTATTTATATGGCTAAACAAGCATTCAATTGCTCGAACTCCAAGGCTCGGAACAACATCACACCGCTGCACGTGGCCGCCAAGTGGGGCATGCTTCCGGTGGTGCAGAAGCTGCTGGAACACGGCGCCGAGGTCGACTGCAAAACCCGGACGGCCTCACGCCGCTGCACTGCGCATCCCGCTCCGGCCAGTACGCCGTGGTCGACCAGCTGCTGGGCAGTAACGCCAGCTTCGGGCTGAAGTCGCGCAGCGGCCTGAGCCCTCTGCACATGGCCACTCAGGGCGACCACGTTGACTGCGCCCGGCTGCTGCTGACCCGGGGAGCCAACTTAGACGACACCACCATCGACCTGCTGACGCCGCTGCATGTTGCCGCCCACTGCGGCTACACCCGCGTGGCCAAGCTGCTGCTGGACCACCGCTGCATGGTCAACGCCCGGGCTCTGAACGGCTTCACGCCGCTGCACATAGCGTGCAAGAAGAATCGCATCCGGTCATCGAGCTGCTGCTGCAGTTCGGCTGCGCTGTAGAGGCGGCTACGGAGTCCGGGCTGACGCCGCTGCACGTGGCCGCCTTCATGGGGCACAACAGCGTCGCGTTGCTTCTGCTGCAGCACGGAGCGAACGTAAACAGCCTCACCGTGCGGACGGAGACGCCGCTTCATCTGTCCGTGCGCAGCGGTCAGCTGGAAGCGTCACGTGCGCTTCTGCGCTGCGGCGCCCAGCCGGACGCTCGGGCTAAGGATAACCAGACGCCGCTGCATGTAGCCAGCCGGCTGGCAACGCGGAGATCGTGGCGCTGCTGCTTCAGTCTGGCGCCAGTCCGGACGCCACCTGCAAGGACAACTACACGGCGCTGCACGTGGCTGCCAGGGAAGGTCACGAAGAGGTGAGAAAATTCGCTCGCTTTCTAAACTCAGGGATCAAATGCTACTTTTATTTTCATCAAAATTTCTCTCCCCTAGGTCGCCACCCTGCTGTTGGACCACAAGGCCAGCCTACAGCTGACCACAAAGAAAGGCGCCACGCCGTTGCACAACGCCGCCAAGTACGACAAAGCCGGAGTCGCTAAAGTGCTGCTAAGCCGCGGGGCCGATCCGAACGCGCGCGGTCGCAATGGCTTGACGCCGCTGCATCTGGCCGCGCACTACAACCGCACGGCAGTCACCGCCACGCTGCTGGAGGCCAAGGCCAACCCGAACTGCGTAGCCAGCAATGGCTACACTCCGCTGCACATCGCGTCCAGGAAGAACCACCTGGACCTGGCTGGTCAGCTGCTCTCTGCTGGCGCCAATCCTCGCGCCGAATCCAAGAGCGGCTTCGCTCCGTTGCACCTGGCCGCTCAAGAGGGCCGCGCCGAGATGTGCGCTCTGCTGTGCTCTCGCGGCGCCGGCGTCGACCAGGCATCGCACAATGGCATCACACCTTTGCACCTGGCCGCCAGGAGGACAGGGTGCCAGCAGCAGAGGTGCTGGTTGTGCAGCACGGAGGGCAGGTGGACCCGCACACCAAGGCTGGCTACACGCCCCTGCACACCGCGAGCTTCTTCGGACAGGCGGCAATGGTGAAGTTCCTGCTGCGCCAGGGTGCGGGGGCCAACGCACTGACCCAGCAGCAGTTCACGCCGCTGCACGTAGCCGCTCAGCAGGGACACCTGCAGGTGGTTTCGCTGCTGCTGGAGGCCGGAGCCGATCCCAACTTGAGGAATTCGGTGAGCTCGCGCTTCACAACGCTTATCTCTTTCTTTTGGTCCTGAAGTTTAATGCCTGACTGAAGCATGTCACCGCAGTATGTTCCTGTTCTGGGTAGCATTATAGCCATGAGGGATGGGAATTAGCACATTAGGACCCATACTCTACTATTTCAGACAGCAGGTGTGCTGGCTGTATTCTGAACCGATCCGTGCGAAAGGAGACCTTGGCTTGGCCAAGGCGAAAGGCGAAAATTTCAGGCCAAATGTATTACCGCGTGACGCAGGGCGAAGTTGCTCTGCTGTTGCTTCCCTATTTTCCAGTCTAGAAAATGTAAATGCCTTGCCTGCTGACCCTCGCCTTTTTCTCTTTTTCCCGAGGCAGTCAGTCAGCTGTCCTCGACATCAGGCTGCTTCTGAACTGAAGGAAGGGACGAGCGAGCAAAATCTCCTTCCCGATATGCTGCTACCGACCCTGTCACTCTCATCCTGAACCGTCTCCCACTTTCTTTTTTGCATGCATCATAAAGAGAGGGGACGACGCAGGCACACTGTAAACAGAAACTAAACGGGATGAGGGACTTCCTTCACCCGTCGAACAGCTTCAGCGGTAGCCTTTTTCCCTTTCCGGGTCTTCTTGCCGGTCTTGTGGCTTCAATCTTCAATGCTGTGGGAGAATTGGCTTCATTTTGTTTTTACTGTTCTAATAACGTGAGCAGTTTAATTTGTAGTGGGTTGTTCTCCGTGTTATTGTAGTAGTAGGTTGTCTTCCCTGTCCTTGTAGCAGTGGGTTGCCTTCCTATCCTATCCTTGTAGCAGTGGGTTGTCTTCCCTGTTCTTGTAGCAGTGGGTTGTCTTCCCTATCCTTGTAGCAGTGGTTGTCTTCCCTGTTCTTGTAGCAGTGGGTTGTCTTCCCTGTCCTTGTAGCAGTGGGTTGCCTTCCCTATCCTTGTAGCAGTGGGTTGCCTTCCCTATCCTTGTAGCAGTGGGTTGTCTTCCCTGTTCTTGTAGCAGTGGGTTGTCTTCCCTGTCCTTGTAGCAGTGGGTTGCCTTCCCTATCCTTGTAGCAGTGGGTTGTCTGATGTTCTTGTAGCAGTGGGTTGTCTGATGTTCTTGTAGCAGTGGGTTGTCTTCCCTGTCCTTGTAGCAGTGGGTTGCCTTCCCTATCCTTGTAGCAGTGGGTTGCCTTCCCTATCCTTGTAGTAGTGGGTTGTCTTCCCTGTTCTTGTAGCAGTGGGTTGTCTTCCCTGTTCTTGTAGCAGTGGGTTGTCTTCCTGTCCTTGTAGCAGTGGGTTGTCTTCCCTGTTCTTCTAGTAGTGGGTTGTCTTCAATGTTCTGTAGTAGATTTCTTCTAGCTTGGTTTCTTTTCCAGCCAAGACGCATTGAATGATTCCAAACTGGCAAAACCTGAACCTCCATTCCATGCAGCGCAACTGGACCCCGGCCCACATCGCCAAGAAGCAAAACTACATCAACATCTTCGAGCTGCTTCGTCGCGTGACCACCATCATCGAAAACTGGGAGGAGGAGATCATCCTCGAGGAGACCATCGAGATCAGCAAGCCGGACACCGTGGCCGAGCACGTCATGTCCGAGTCAGATGACGAAGCCGGTGAGTTATTGAAATCAGGATCAGGAAGGGTCTTGATAGGGCGCTCTGCGGTAAAAGGCATCTTGGACGATTTTCTTCACGCTACAATATCTAACAGGAATAGTTAATGCCAGGGGAGCATTCCGCCAGACAGAATAGGGAATACGGGAAAGAGGATGCACCGCTATATTGCGTTCAATCCTGATTTCGGGAATAGCAAGGCGTGGCATTCAATCCCGACGTGCCTTCACCGCCGGGTCGGCAAAGCTGCTTGCGGATTATTAAAACCCCAACCCCGACCAGACCTGTCCATCATTTCTCCCGATGAGCCGTGTCAGCTGTTCCGTGTCCTTTTTTGCCTCCACTACTCTTTACTCTGAGAAAGTTTCTCACAGGTTGTTTTCAGGGGCGTCGCCATGGAGTTTATGGTGGGGTACCAAAGCCAAAAGATTTTACATGTACAGGTAAATGACAAAATTCCTACATGTACATTATTTTGAGAATCGGTGTTGTCAGCACTGATTTTAGCGCCGCGAACACTCGTTTTAGCGCCGCAGGAGCTATATTTTAGCGCCGTGAAACAAAATTACTGATTTCCCACAACGGGTCACAAGATGGGGGTGGGGAGGACAAAGAATCGTCATGTCCCCCCCATCGCTTTTACTGGCCATGTCCCCTGCTGGTGGTGTCCAAAGTTGGTCAATCGGCCAAAGACAAGCATCTCCACTAAAATCATCTGTTTTTTGCAGTCACCAGGCTCCCAAATTTATTAAAAAGCGAGTGTCAAGTGTCGTCAAACCTGACAGACGGTATTTTTATTTAGCTTTCGAATTTTTCTTACATTAAAATTAGTTTTAATTGCTTCGGTATCGTCAGCACACAGGTTATCCGGTTGAATGCTATTTAAATTTTTTACTCTCGAGTTTCCTATTCCTGAATTCGGAAAACCATATATAAGCTACTATGAGTAGAGTAGCACGTGTGAGTAAATTCAGTCAGTAAAACTGCGAATCGACACCCGTTGTAAACTTCGAAGCGACCATGCCGAGGCCCCGACTGAAGGACTGGGCCTCCCGCCCCGAGCACCAGCAGCTGGACTCTGTGCTGGAGGACGGCAGTCGGCTCAATGCGACCACCCTGATGCGCTCGGACTCTTACAATGAGTGGAGCAGCAGCGCCGACTATCTCAAGGATGAGATGCAGTACACCACCGGCAGGCTGGGTACTTTTAAGCTCGAACTGGCGCTGACTAAATATAGCAAGCTTAACACGACCAGCAATGATTATTTTTATCTAAAAATCTAATCAAGGATAGACACGTATTTTTAGAAAAAAATGCGGAATGATTGACACCTGCTGGACAGTTTAAATTGCCGAAATCAAGTTTAGTGCTAAAAACAAAAATTAAAATTCACTGACGATCAAACAAATTAGTAATCTAACCAAAATAATAATAATAATTAACACACCAATAATCGACTTAAAATCTGTGATAGATGCATAACCTGCTGCGCATTGTGCTCCGCTCTACTGACGAGTAGTCATTGGCGTGTATGGTGTGGTTAATAAAAAACATTAATTTCAAGAGTTTGGCGATATAAAGTAAACAAACGTAACCCAGCTCTGCACTCTTAAAATACATAATAACATTGATGCAGAAACCATCAACAAATTTGGCTTTACCTCCCGAAAACGCGACCGACCAACCGCAGAGTCGGTGATTGAGGCCACGGCCCCAGCCAGCAGGAAGACGAGAGCATGCAACCGGCTGGCAGCACAGAGCTGCTCCTCACCAGCCCGTTCTACGCTTCCACAGTCAGCAATTTGGCTCTGCAGCCAGCAGCCAACAATTCCCGAAGGGGATCGGCTGTAGATGGAGAAGACAACGATGATGAGGATGACGTGTTTGTCACCCAGCCGCAGCAGGCACCGCCAGTAGACAAGCAATTAGTTGTCGAAGCTGCCGGACTTGACGCTAAATTTGAAGCGGAAGCTGCTGGTCAGGCTGAGGAAGATGGGATACCGGTTGCTGACGAGGTTCCAACGAATCAGAGTGTGCCGAAGCTGCAGCCGCCTTCTACTCCAAATCCGCCCAAGACAAAGATCAATTGGAGCCAGTGCCTTTCATCGGTAAACAACCAGCTGATGCAGTTTGCAGAGTGCTAACCAAGCTAACAGCGCTGCTGGCAGGAGCTAACAACGGGCGCCAGGTGCTCTTAACATTCCCGATTGAGCTGAAATGAACGCGAATTGGATGGGTCACTTGAATTAAATAACAATTAAGCAAATTCCCCATGTAACTACGCTCGTAAAAAGCCTTTCTAAAATTAGATTCCAAAATATTCGGTACCTAACCCATCTACGATAATCTTTCAATAACATAATCTGTGTACCGCTAACCTGTTACGCAACACATAAATGGCTCTCTGTGTGTTACCCCACCCCACGATTTCCCGAAAATAATACGCTATGCACAAAAATTCCCGTCGCGCATCGAACCCAGCGCAACAGTCGGACGACTTCACCCAGCTGCCCGCGTCGCCCATATTCTCCCGTCCGGACGAGTCCGCCTCGGAGCGTCCGGCGGTTGGTCGGCCTCGTCAGCCGGCTCCGAGACAAGGCGACAAGTGGTGACAGCCGTTGCATCATCGCGACCTGGTAAAGTCCCAGCAGTGGCGGCATCATCAGCATCAAGAATCCTATCAACTTAGTCCGCCCCGTCACGATTTGCATGGTCTTTATTGAGGTGTCCATGCTTGCTGCTATTGTGTCTCGTCAAATTGTTGCCACAACCTCCGTTTGAGAAGGAAACACCCGAGGCAGCTGTGCGCCTCCGTGGGAATTCCTAAACGTTTCGTGGCGTGGCGTACTTTTAGTTT
>NIVC01000567.1:532500-534736 GCA_002269645.1 Macrostomum lignano | reverse complement strand
GCCAGCTAGAGAGAGGTGGGATGCCAGCTACAGAGAGGTGGGATGCCAGCTACAGAGAAGGGATGCCAGCTACAGAGAGGTGGATGCCAGCTAGAGAGAGGTGGGATGCCGCTACAGAGAGGTGGGATGCCAGCTACAGAGAGGTGGATGCCAGCTACAGAGAGGTGGGATGCCAGCTACAGAGAGGTGGGATGCCGCTACAGAGAGGTGGGATGCCAGCTACAGAGAGGTGGGATGCCAGCTACAGAGAGGTGGGATGCCAGCTACAGAGAGGTGGGATGCCAGCTACAGAGAGGTGGATGCCAGCTACAGAGAGGTGGGATGCCAGCTACAGAGAGGTGGGATGCCAGCTACAGAGAGGTGGATGCCAGCTACAGAGAGTGGGATGCCAGCTACAGAGAGGTGGGATGCCAGCTACAGAGAGGTGGGATGCCAGCTACAGAGAGGTGGGATGCCAGCTACAGAGAGGTGGGATGCCAGCTACAGAGAGGTGGGATGCCAGCTACAGAGAGGTGGGATGCCAGCTACAGAGAGGTGGATGCCAGCTACAGAAGTGATGCCAGCTACAGAGAGTGGGATGCCAGCTACAGAGAGGTGGGATGCCAGCTACAGAGAGTGGGCCAGCTAACAGAGAGGGGGTCCACTATACAGAAGGGGGATGCTAGCTACAGAGAGGGGCGCGCATCTATACGGAAGGGATGCTAGCCACAGAGAGGGGGCGCCATCTATACGGAAGGGAGATATGCCAGCTACAGAGAGGGTATGGAAAGTTTTAATTTTGGATTTCAAAAGCTTTTACATAACTTTCTTCTTATCGACTTCTCATTCAAGCATGATGACCAGCTAAAACTTGTATAGCCCGCACATTCTTGTAGCGCTTGCAAAATAGAATTAGTAATAAATAACTAACGGAATTGCATGCTCAAAACGATAGCTTTGTTATAAACGGAAGTTTAGAAAACTATAACAACAACCAAATCCCAATATTGAATAATCTTAACTGTAATTTCAGTTCGGTCCCGATGGGGTAAGACTGAGACTAACTATAGTCTGTGTTCTTTTTTTACTTATTCCTTCTTTTTGTTTAATCACCTGTGCTTTTATTTTAGATACTCTTGTTGGCATTTTAGAAGGCTATAAAATTGGTTGTCATGGAAACTAAAGCTCAAATAGCATCAAAGAGTTGTGCTAGTCAAATGATTTAAAACATTTCCAGCTTGTAGTTGCATTTAAGTATGAATCTTGAAAATTGAAGCACATGACCTGTTTCCATGACAACGCTTCGTTGCTGTAATCTGGTCACGTTTGACTTTTTATTAGAAATGTTTTTGCGTTATTTTTTGTTTAATTAGTAAATGACATCAATTTGTGTAGAATAAATTCTACAAATCTTCTCGAGAAATGTAAAACTGAAGACGTAAAATCGATTTGGAAAAACTTCGAAATCCCAATTTTGTTATAATGCGATTTCTAAATTGTCATAAGAAAGTTAATATACATGTACGACAATATTAAGTAGATGCACTGCAGCAATTCAGCATTATAGCAGTGCCTCAGCAAGACAATTAACTCTGCATTGCTTCAGTTCACCAGCTGTAAAATGGGTGCCAGCATTAGCTGGGGTAATTGAGGGTGTGTGGCGACCCCCCAGTCCTTGGACTGAACACCCGTACGCAGCCTTCAGATGCGCCGCGCAATAGCTGCGGCTGAGCTGTCGGTTGCACATCTGCCATTAGGGCAGGTGTAATCAATTATTATTATTATTTGTACCTCAGAATTAGTAGTTTTACACTGTAGCTCAAACTTACGCTACCCAGTAATTTGTTTTGCTTCACTGAGCATCAACTCAAAACTGGAACCATAAAAACAAAAAAACTTGGCGCTAGTTTGAAATTTTAGGACCCATACGTTTTGCTTTTACTTGTGACACAAAAGCTGTGATAGTATCGAATTCTAAATGTAATTCTTTGTTTGCTTTTTCCAATATACATCTCAATCAAAGACAAAAAGAAACACACGCAACACGAAAACTTCTTTGTTCAGCAAGAAAAAACCGAAGATTTACTGCCTGCGTCTGTTCCCCATCCATACATCTACCCGCGTTTCTTCTCTTTCTATATACTCGTACAACTGTCACGTTTAATCCTCTGTAGTTACAAAACAGACAGCCAGATGGATAGGAAGACAAAGAATCCGCCCACTCAGCAGATTCCCACATAACTTAATTGGTCTGCTC
>NIVC01000567.1:492500-527500 GCA_002269645.1 Macrostomum lignano | reverse complement strand
TCCTCTCTCCCTCTCCTCTCTTCCTCTCATCTCTCCCTCTCCTCTCTCCCTCTCCTCTCTCCCTCTCCGCTCTCCCTCTCCTCTCTCCCTCTCCTCTCTTCCTCTCATCTATCCCTCTCCTCTCTCCCTCTCCGCTCTCCCTCTCATCTCTCCCTCTCATCTCTCCCTCTCCTCTCTCCCTCTCCTCTCTCCCTCTCATCTCTTCCTCTCATCTATCCCTCTCCTCTCTCCCTCTCATCTCTCCCTCTCATCTCTCCCTCTCCTCTCTCCCTCTCCTCTCTCCCTCTCCTCTCTCCCTCTCCTCTCTCCCTCTCTCTCTCCCTCTCCACTCTGACTTTCGAGTGCGCAGCCACATTCAATTGGGGCCTGTGTGTGCACAAAAATTAGCCAGTGGGTTGTCGAGCGATTCACAGCCATGGAGGGCCAACCCCAAAGGCACTGCACAGAGTGTACGCTTGTATGTGCTTAGGAGTCAGCGGAATGGGCAGAGCTATCAGGACTATCGTGCATAAGTTTATAAGTTTATTGACTGGCAGAAAGTACATCGCGTAGAGAGGCTCGATTAACTATTCGAGAACCAAACTTTGTTTCGACTTGATCAAGGACAACGAGGTGACATTCAGAATCAGCAGCCCATTTTGGTGAAGCCAAGAAACTACCAGTTGGAAATATGTGCGTTTCTTCGGATCGGCGTCAAATTGCTTTGTTTACGGTGTTATTTTTGAGCACGATTTGACTGCAAAGTTGCTTTTAAACAGTTTCACAAAGTTAAAATATCTGCTATTATTGTTGTTTATATTAAACGCATACAAGCTGATTCTTAGAAAAAAAATCGTCATCAAAGTAGTACTGTAACTTCCGCTAGATTAGATATATCAAATGGCGCTTGATTAGATATCAAATGGCGCTTGATTAGATATTAAATGGCGCTTGATTAGATATCAAATGGCGCTTGATTAGATATTAAATGGCGCTTGATTAGATATTAAATGGCGCTTGATTAGATATCAAATGGCGCTTGATTAGATATCAAATAGCGCTTGATTAGATATCAAATGGCGCTTGATTAGATATCAAATGGCGCTTGATTAGATATCAAATGGCGCTTGATTAGATATCAAATAGCGCTTGATTAGATATGTCAAATGGCGCTAGATTAGATATCAAATGGCGCTTGATTAGATATCAAATAGCGCTTGATTAGATATCAAATGGCGCTTGTTTAGATATCAAAAAACACTTGATTAGATATCAAAAAACACTTGATAAGATATCAAATGGCGCTTGATTAGATATCAAATGGCGCTTGATTAGATATCAAAAAACACTTGATTAGATATCAAATGGCGCTTGATTAGATATCAAATGGCGCTTGATTAGATATCAAATGGCGCTTGATTAGATATGTCAAATGGCGCTAGATTAGAAATCAAATGGCGCTTGATTAGATATCAAAAAACACTTGATTAGATATCAAATAGCACTTGATTAGATATCAAATAGCGCTTGATTAGATATCAAATGGCGCTTGATTAGATATCAAATGGCGCTTGATAAGACATCAAATGGCGCTTGATTAGACATCAAATGGCGCTTGATGAGATATCAAATGGCGCTTGATTAGACATCAAATGGCGCATGATTAGACATCAAATGGCGCTTGATGAGATATCAAATGGCGCTTGATTAGATATCAAATAGCGCTTGATTAGATATCAAATAGCACTTGATTAGATATCAAATAGCGCTTGATTAGATATCAAATGGCGCTTGATAAGACATCAAATGGCGCTTGATTAGATATAAAAAAACACTTGATTAGATATCAAATGGCGCTTGATTAGATATCAAATGGCGCTTGATTAGATATGTCAAATGGCGCTAGATTAGAAATCAAATGGCGCTTGATTAGACATCAAATGGCGCTTGATGAGATATCAAATGACGCTTGATTAGATATCAAATGGCGCTTGATTAGATATGTCAAATGGCGCTAGATTAGAAATCAAATGGCGCTTGATTAGACATCAAATGGCGCTTGATGAGATATCAAATGGCGCTTGATTAGATATCAAATGGCGCTTGATTAGATATCAAATGGCGCTTGATTAGATATCAAAAAACACTTGATTAGATATCAAATAGCACTTGATTAGATATCAAATAGCGCTTGATAAGATATCAAATAGCGCTTGATTAGATATCAAATGGCGCTTGATAAGACATCAAATGGCGCTTGATTAGACATCAAATGGCGCTTGATGAGATATCAAATGGCGCTTGATTAGACATCAAATGGCGCATGATTAGACATCAAATGGCGCTTGATGAGATATCAAATGGCGCTTGATTAGATATCAAATGGCGCTTGATTAGATATGTCAAATGGCGCTAGATTAGACATCAAATGGCGCTTGATTAGATATCAAATGGCGCTTGATAAGACATCAAATGGCGCTTGATTAGACATCAAATGGCGCTTGATGAGATATCAAATGGCGCTTGATTAGATATCAAATGGCGCTTGATTAGATATCAAATGGCGCTTGATTAGATATCAAAAAACACTTGATTAGATATCAAATAGCACTTGATTAGATATCAAATAGCGCTTGATTAGATATCAAATAGCGCTTGATTAGATATCAAATAGCGCTTGATTAGATATCAAATAGCGCTTGATTATATATCAAATAGCGCTTGATTAGATATCAAATAGCGCTTGATGAGATATCAAATGGCGCTTGATTAGATATCAAATGGCGCTTGATTAGACATCAAATGGCGCTTGATTAGATATCAAATGGCGCTTGATTAGATATATCAAATGGCGCTAGATTAGACATCAAATGGCGCTTGATTAGATATCAAATGGCGCTTGATTAGATATGTCAAATGGCGCTAGATTAGAAATCAAATGGCGCTTGATTAGATATCAAATGGCGCTTGATTAGATATCAAATAGCGCTTGATAAGATATCAAATAGCGCTTGATTAGATATGTCAAATGGCGCTAGATTAGACATCAAATGGCGCTTGATTAGATATCAAATGGCGCTTGATTAGATATCAAATAGCGCTTGATAAGATATCAAATAGCGCTTGATTAGATATGTCAAATGGCGCTAGATTAGATATCAAATGGCGCTTGATTAGATATCAAATGGCGCTTGATTAGATATGTCAAATGGCGCTAGATTAGATATCAAATGGCGCTTGATTAGATATCAAATGGCGCTTGATTAGATATGTCAAATGGCGCTAGATTAGATATCAAATGGCGCTTGATTAGATATCAAATGGCGCTTGATTAGAAATCAAATAGCGCTTGATTAGATATCAAATGGCGCTTGATTAGATATCAAATAGCGCTTGATTAGATATCAAATAGCGCTTGATAAGATATCAAATGGCGCTTGATTAGACATCAAATGGCGCTTGATGAGATATCAAATGGCGCTTGATTAGATATCAAATAGCGCTTGATTAGATATCAAATAGCGCTTGATTAGATATCAAATAGCGCTTCATTAGATATCAAATAGCGCTTGATTAGATATCAAATGGCGCTTGATTAGATATCAAATGGCGCTTGATTAGATATCAAATAGCGCTTGATTAGAAATCAAATAGCGCTTGATTAGATATCAAATGGCGCTTGATTAGACATCAAATGGCGCTTGATTAGATATCAAATGGCGCTTGATTAGATATCAAATGGCGCTTGATTAGATATCAAATGGAGCTTGATTAGACATCAAATGGCGCTTGATGAGATATCAAATGGCGCTTGATTAGATATCAAATAGCGCTTGATTAGATATCAAATGGCGCTTGATTAGATATCAAATGGCGCTTGATTAGATATCAAAAAGCACTTGATTAGATATCAAATAGCGCTTGATTAGATATCAAATGGCGCTTGATTAGATATCAAATAGCGCTTGATTAGATATCAAATAGCGCTTGATTAGATATCAAATGGCGCTTGATTAGATATCAAATAGCACTTGATTAGATATCAAATAGCGCTTGATTAGATATCAAATGGCGCTTGATTAGATATCAAATAGCGCTTGATTAGATATCAAGTGGCGCTTGATTAGATATCGAACGTCGCCTAAATCAGATATCAAATGGTACAAAAATTTAGTTTTGATTATATCCTTGGGAATACTCAAAGGAATTTTCCAATTTCAGCAGTCAAATAATATCAAAAACCTTATTATTCTATCACATCAACAACATAATAGATATGGTGGCTTGATTAAAAGTACAATAAGAACTATAGTGATCCCTACGCCTAATGCTGAATGGGTTCATAAAGCGGTTATCCAGTGTAAATTTTTAACAATAGAGTTCCGCCAGTATACAGGAATGGCCCATAATCTCTGCTATGAGCAGGCCGTATTGCTAGGCCATGACTATATAGTCTCTCTCTATATATAGTATATTATATAGTTTCCGTATGCCCCAGCTTTGAGTCCCCTACAGCTCTCCTGGTCCTGCTTGATGACTAAACTCATGTATTATTAATAACTTGGAGTGCTTGAGTGGCAGTTGGGATGGTTGGGAAAAGAGTAGAGAGGTAGGCAGTGAGGGCAGAGCTAGGAAAATGAGGTGGTGGACTAGCAGGTAACTGTGTCAGACTCTCAGGCAGCTTCAAGGCAGTCTTGAGTCTTGATCTATATATCTGTAACATATTTATTAAAAAATTTAGTCAGATTTGATCAAGTAACACAGCGGATACAGAGGGTTACTGCCTATATTGTGGCATTGAGGCGCCCCTTGGTGCTGGCGCCACTTGGTGCTGGCGCCACTTGGTGCTGGCGCCACTTGGTGCTGGCGCCACTTGGTGCCGGCGCCACTTGGTGCTGGCGCCACTTGGTGCTGGCGCCACTTGGTGCTGGCGCCACTTGGTGCTGGCGCCACTTGGTGCTGGCGCCACTTGGTGCCGGCGCCACTTGGTGCTGGCGCCACTTGGTGCTGGCGCCACTTGGTGCTGGCGCCACTTGGTGCTGGCGCCACTTGGTGCTGGCGCCACTTGGTGCTGGCGCCACTTGGTGCTGGCGCCACTTGGTGCTGGCGCCACTTGGTGCTGGCGCCCCTTGGTGCTAAAGCCCCTTGGTGCTAAAGCCCCTTGGTGCTAAAGCCCCTTGGTGCTAAAGCCCCTTGGTGCTAAAGCCCCTTGGTGCTAAAGCCCCTTGGTGCTAAAGCCCCTTGGTGCTAAAGCCCCTTGGTGCTAAATCCCCTTGGTGCTAAAGCCCCTTGGTGCTAAAGACCCTTGGTGCTAAAGCCTCTTGGTGCTAAAGACCCTTGGTGCTGGCGTCCCGCTGCGTCCCAAAGACACGATCCATTCCCCAAGCAATATCCAGGCTGCATCACTGCTATCTAGATATTTACATATTTTAAACTTATGATAGAGCCAGCAGAAAAGAAGTATACTTGCAGTACATTTTCACAATCATGTCAATTTGTTGTCTCAGTTTACAGTTTCTATGCACGTTAATATACATTTTTGTTTGGTTGCTTGAAACAAAAGTTTGATAAATTATGCTTTTAGCGTGTTGTTTAAATATTGTTAATTATGTATGGATCTTGCAGTTTTGATTTGGGAAATGGAAATTTCTTAATTTGCAATCCTCCCCACGGCAATGTCAGGTGACAGCAGGTCCAGCATCAATAGCCAGAAGCCCATTCTGGATTCGACCACAAAAAAGAAGGAACAGATGTTTAACAACTCGGTTATTGATTCGGTGAGCACCCGTTTTGGCGCTGGGGTAAAGTAAAGTGAATTAGTGAATTGGTGAATGACTGACTGGTGTGAATGAGCTGTTGGAGTGAATCAGTGACTTGAGTGAAAGAGTGACTAGATTGAATGAGTAAATAGATTGAATGAGTGAATTGAGTGAACGAGTGACTGGAGTGAATGAGCGACTGGAGTGAATGAGCGACTGGAGTGAATGAGCGACTGGAGTGAATGAGTGACTCGAGTGAATGAGCGACTGGAGTGAATGAGCGACTGGAGTGACTGGAGTGAATGAGCGACTGGAGTGAATGAGTAAATGGAGTGTCTGAATGACTGAGTGACTGAGTGAATGAATGTGTGAGTAAAGAATCACCCAAGCAACCCCCGCCGTTTACAACAGCCCGCAGACGACAGCGGCGCCCCCCTGACAACGTTGCACGCCTCCCCGATGAGCGGGATCCGCGGTGAACTCGCCTCAATGTCATTTCAACCCAGCAGCGGGGACAGGCAGACTCTGTTCGACTTCTTCCTAGTCATGTCAGTCTGCAACTCCGTTGTGGTATCCATGAACAAAAACCAGTCCGACCCGGAGACGACACAGTCGCAGCCCAGACTCGCTGCAGTCTCAAACAAAAAGAAAAAGTCTAAAAAATCCAAGAAGAAAAGGCGACGGGGAAACAGTCGAGACGGAGACAACGGCGAATCGGATAGAGAGCAACCACGGCGACGGAATGGCAACGATTCTGAGACCGACACGGAGGCGACGAGATTGCGTCAGAGACATCGGCTGGACGATCCAACGTCAGCAGCTGTCGCCGAAGATGCACCCGACGACGTCGTAGATCCGTCGACAACTAGTAAAAAGCGACGAAGAAGTTTGTCGAGACAGCGCGGCGGCCTCGCCGAACTGCCGCCGCTTGGCGATGGACGAGCAACAACGACAACAGCTAATGCCGGATTTTCGGCGCCTAACGACGAGGTTGGAACGCCGGTACGAGGTCGGGCGGGCCGAGCGAGAAGAGGAGGTCGCGAAGGCGGTGACAGCCGAGTTGAAGAGTGCAGGTAGTTTATTAAGCGGGAATTCTTAGCGGAGTGGTATCGTATCGGTTGCTTGTTTCAAAGGACCCGAGTTCGATTCCCGGTGGCGGGTCTGCAAGAAGTGATATCAACTGTGACTTTGACAAAGTTAATTGCCGATATTTATCGTAAAAGGCTTTTAGCAATTTACATGTACATGAAATATCGATCAAATAGAGTACATAGACGCGTACTTGTAAATGATATTTCTCAGTGTCGTTTAAGCAGCAAAGGTTTTGTTGCCGATATGTAGTGTATATAACTTTATGCACTGTTGTAAGGAAGTTGTTAAAAATGGGCTTAGGATGCGAATTCTGATGGTTACACGTCATTAAGCTAAGAAATTATAAAATAGAATATCATAAAGCCAATGAGTCAAGCTGTACGTGCCATTTTTATGAGTTTAGACACAGTACATGTATAACTTTATGTAAGGATATAAAATTTACATCTTTAAGTTTAAAAATGATTTCGGCCTGCCTCCTATAAAAACCAATAGCTAGCAATTTTTGTGCTAAAAAAATGAAATCCTCCTATCTCCGTAATGTGTTTTTTTTCCGGTAAAACCTGCCTCCTAACATTTTCCAAGAAACGTATAGTGCCCCGTCCTACTTAAGTAGTTCTTGATGCGTACCTGTATTACCAGTATTTATCAAAGTACATTGGATGTACTTTTAAATGATATTTCGTAGCGTAGATAAATTTATACACACTGTTGAAAGGAACCGCTTGAAAATGAGTTTAAGATGTTCATTCTGAAATTCTGAGACTCACGTGGCCACCCCAAATCTATACCAAAGGTACTCGGACTCAACCCTGCTCGAATCGTACGTGGCCGAAAGTCCGGACGAGGCGGCTCTGGTGAAAACCGCCTGCGAGTATGGCATGAAGCTGGTGCAGCGAGGCCCAGATTTCTGTTCCGTGTGGCTGCCGGCTCAGGGTCACGTGACCATCGAGGTGCTCCACGTGCTGCCATTCGACTCGGACAGGAAGCGAATGTCGGTGATTGTAAGGCACCCGGTGACCGGCCAGGTCATTTTGCTCACCAAAGGTGCGGATAGCGCAATATTTAGCCGGCTCAAAGAAGAGGACTCAAATGGTGAGTATTGCACACCATTTTCTAGGTAAAAATTGATCTTTTAAAGTACATCTTTCTTAGGGAATAGCAATTAGCTATAAATCGTACTTTTATAGGAAGCAAACGGTTCTTATTTAATGAATTCCGATTTCAAAGTTATCGCTTCCAAATAATAACAGTTAGATTAAAATTACAAAACTAAAACTAAACTAAAAGTACAATAAGCGTTAGTATCAACCATACATTCAGCGTATGAATTTATTTTAATTTTATAATCATATTATTTTATTAATTTATTTATTTAAAAACTTTATTAATATTGACAATGATAGTAAATTAACTCTTTGTCGTTAATAAAATCAAATAAGTTAATAAAATTAACATTCAATTATCGATTTTACATGTCTAAATAGATTTAATATAATTATTAATTTTTTTAATACAGATTTATTATAATGAAACAGCCAATATAATTAGCTAGTTAATCTAAATTCAATCCTATTAAATATAGATTACATTACGTATATTAAATTTATTAATCTCATCTTAGTAAAACAAAAGTACATTCTGAGCACGTAATTCAAGTACATTAAGACACTTTTATAGCTACAGGTTACAATTCTGAGACATAATTCTCACAAGGACACACACATGCACGAACTATTTTAAACAGTTAAAAATTCAAAAGTTCCCCGGGAATGATTTGGTGGTGATAAGTTGGGTTTGAGAATCGCCTCAAACTGGGCAATATCCCGCTGTGCAAAGCTTCAAGTAAGCGCTATCCAACGCCCAATGCAGTACCTAACTGAGCTCACCTGCTAAAAATGAGTGAAGAGTTGTAGTTGCCAAGTCCTCAGCTGTGTTGCCATGGCATCTGCCGGTAGGTAGAGCAAGGGATTTTGACACTGTATAGCCGCCAAGATTAACCACATGTACGAAATTTTAGTCTGCAAAATTAGCTGTGCAGTTCTATTGTAGTTTTCCAACTCCAACCTCCCCGTGTCCTGCATATAGAGTCAGTGCAGCCCAGCTATAGAAAATGTCGGCATGTATCCATAGAAGCTGGAAAATTATCGATTGCTACTAAGATTTTTTTTAGCTTAACTGATTTTAGAAGTACAATGGTTGGTTGCGGGTTGTGTTAGTTAATTGGCTGGCTGCCAGAATTTAGACAGAATTTAAGACACACTAGATTATAAGACAACAAGACCGAACCCGAATTTACGAAGTACTTGATTGATGAGTTGATTTATTCGGTTGATATTTTAATTTGTCAGATCTTGTGGTGGATAGCTTGATTTGATGATTTAATTGGTTGATTGACTGACTGATTTTTTGTTTAAGTGCTTCTTGGATAGATAATTGATTGATTGATTAATTGACTGATGAATTGATTGACTAATAGATTGATTGATCGATTGATTGATTGATTGATTGATGATTGGTTGATTATATGATCGATTAATTAACTGATTGATTGATTGATTGATTGATTTATTGATGGACTGATTGATTTATTGATGGACTGATTGATTGATTAATTGATTGATGGACTGATTGATTGATTGGTGGACTGATTGATTGATTGATTGATTGATGGACTGATTGATTGATTGATTGATTGATTTATTGATGGAATGATTGATTTATTGATGGAATGATTGATTGATTGATTGATGGACTGATTGATTGATTGATTGATGGACTGATTGATTGATTGATTGATTGAGGGACTGATTGATTGATTGATTTATTGATGGACTGATTGATTGATTGATAGACTGATTGATTGATTGATTGATTGATGGACTGATTGATTGATTGATTGATTAATTAATTGATTGATTGATTGATTGATGGACTGATTGATTGATTGATGGACTGATTGATTGATTGATTGATGGACTGATTGATTGATTGATTGATGGACTGATTGATTGATTGATTTATTGATGGACTGATTGATTTATTGATGGACTGATTGATTGATTGATGGACTGATTGATTGATTCATTGATTGATGGACTGATTGATTGATTGGTGGATTGATTGATTGATTGATTGATTAATTGATTGATGGACTGATTGATTGATTGATAGACTGATTGATTGATTGATTGATTGATGGACTGATTGATTGATTGATTGATTGATGGACTGATTGATTGATTGATTGATGGACTGATTGATTGATTGATTTATTGATGGACTGATTGATTTATTGATGGACTGATTGATTGATTGATGGACTGATTGATTGATTGGTGGACTGATTGATTGATTGATTGATTAATTGATTGATGGACTGATTGATTGATTGATGGACTGATTGATTGATTGATTGATTGATGGACTGCATGATTGATTGATTGGTGGACTAATTGATTGATTGATGGACTGATTGATTGATTGATTGATTGATTGACGGACTGATTGATTGATGGACTGATTGATTGATGGACTGATTGATTGATGATTGGTTGATTATATGATCGATTAATTGACTGAGTGATTGATTGATTTATTGATGGACTGATTGATTGGTTGATGGACTGATTGATTGATTGATTGATTAACTGATTGATTGATTGATTGATTGATGGACTGATTGATTGATTGATTGATTGATTGATTGATTGATTGATTGATGGACTGATTGATTGATTGATTGATGGACTGATTGATTGATTGATTGATGGACTGATTGATTGATGATTGGTTGATTATATGATCGATTAATTGACTGACTGATTGATTTATTTATTGATGGACTGATTGATTGGTTGATGGACTGATTGATTGATTGATTGATTAACTGATTGATTGATTGATTGATTGATGGACTGATTGATTGATTCATTGATTGATTGATTGATTGATTGATGGACTGATTGATTGATTGATTGATGGACTGATTGATTGATTGATTGATGGACTGATTGATTGATTGATTGATTGATTGATTTATTGATTGATGGACTGATTGATTGACAAGACGCTCGCACCCCACCTGCAGACCCGTCCTCAGACGCCGACCGCATCCTGCTGCACACGAAGCTCCACCTCGACCAGTACGCCCTCATGGGCCTGAGAACCCTCTGCTTGGCCATTCGTTACCTTGGCAACGAGGAGTACGCTGATTGGCTGGCAGAATTTCGAAGAGCCGAACGATCAATTGTTGGCCGAGAGGAGGCGGTCAGCCGAACTATCGATCAAATCGAGCAGCAGCTGCAGCTGCTGGGGGTGACTGGAATCGAGGACCGCCTGCAGGACGGAGTGCCCGACACCATCGCCTCTTTTAGAGCTGCTGGGATCAACGTCTGGGTGCTGACTGGGGACAAACAGGTGAGGGATTGATGACGGATGCTTTAGTTGTTTTCGGATTGCTTTTTTAGATAGGAGACTCACCTGTGAGACAGGATAGTGTCACCTGTGAGACAGGATAGTGTCACCTGTTAGGCAGGATAGTGTCACCTGTTAGGCAGGATAGTGTCACCTGTTAGACAGGATAGTGTCACCTGTGAGACAGGATAGTGTCACCTGTTAGGCAGGATAGTGTCACCTGTTAGGCAGGATAGTGTCACCTGTTAGACAGGATAGTGTCACCTGTTAGGCAGGATAGTGTCACCTGTTAGACAGGATAGTGTCACCTGTTAGGCAGGATAGTGTCACCTGTTAGACAGGATAGTGTCACCTGTTAGGCAGGATAGTGTCACCTGTTAGACAGGATAGTGTCACCTGTTAGACAGGATAGTGTCACCTGTTAGACAGGATGGTGTCACCTGTTAGACAGGATAGTGTCACCTGTGAGACAGGATAGTGTCACCTGTTAGACAGGATAGTGTCACCTGTTAGACAGGATGGTGTCACCTGTTAGACAGGATAGTGTCACCTGTGAGACAGGATAGTGTCACCTGTTAGACAGGATAGTGTCACCTGTTAGACAGGATAGTGTCACCTGTTAGACAGGATAGTGTCACTTGTGAGACAGGATAGTGTCACCTGTTAGACAGGATAGTGTCACCTGTTAGGCAGGATAGTGTCACCTGTTAGGCAGGATAGTGTCACCTGTTAGACAGGATAGTGTCACCTGTTAGACAGGATAGTGTCACCTGTTAGACAGGATAGTGTCACCTGTGAGACAGGATTGTGTCACCTGTTAGACAGGATAGTGTCACCTGTGAGACAGGATAGTGTCACCTCTTAGACACTATACAATATAGAACCACCTGCTATACGTTACCATGGCAACCAATGTTTCTAACGCACCTTAGGAGACGGCAATTCAGATCAGCTACTCAGCCCGCCTGGTGACTGAGGCCCAGCGACTGCTGGTGCTGAACGCGGACACCCTGGCCCAGACTGAGGACAAGGTGCGCCGCTACCTTCAGGAGATTGACTGCACCTACAACCCGGAGTATCAAATTCGACAGCGAAGGGAGCGGCCTGCGATCAGGTGGGTTGCCAAGCTGGCTTGTGAGGCACTCTGGCTGCAAATGAGGGGGATTCGGTTATTTCTATTGGCAACCAAGCAGTGGTTGCCAGTGGCGACAAACAGTTGTCAATGGCGCCAAACGGTTGGTTGTCAGTGGCGCCAAACAGTTGTTGTCAGTGGCGCCAAACAGTTGTTGTCAGTGGCGCCAAACAGTTGTTGTCAGTGGCGCCAAAAAGGCCGGTTGTCAGTGGCAGCAAACAGTTGTTGTCAGTGGCGCCAAACAGTTAAAGTTGTCAGTGGCGCCAAACAGTTGAAGTTGTCAGTGGCGCCAAACAGTTGGAGTTGTCAGTGGCGCCAAACAGTTGAAGTTGTCAGTGGCGCCAAGCAGTTGAAGTTGTCAGTGGCGCCAAACAGTTGGAGTTGTCAGTGGCGCCAAGCAGTTGAAGTTGTCAGTGGCGCCAAACAGTTGGAGTTGTCAGTGGCGCCAAGCAGTTGAAGTTGTCAGTGGCTAATCTGTGTGACACCTCACGCATTCCAGAGACGACCTCGCCCTCGTGCTGGACGGCGGCACCCTCCGTCACTGCCTGGAGGACTCGCTGAAGTTCAACTTCCTATTCCTCGCCGAGCAATGCGGCAGCGTCATCTGCTGCCGGGCCACCCCCAGTCAAAAGGCTGCCATCGTCAGCTTGGTGAAGGAGAACCTCCAGATGCAGACTTTGGCAATCGGTGATGGCGCCAACGATGTCAACATGATTCAGACTGCGGACATCGGGATCGGCCTGTCTGGCCAGGAGGGCATGCAAGCCGTGATGGCGGCTGACTTTGCTCTGGCTCGGTTCCGCTTCTTGAAGAAGCTGGTGCTGGTGCACGGGCACTGGTGCTACGACAGGCTGGCCAGGATGTCGCTGTACCTGTTCTACAAGAACTGCGTGTACATCATGATGCTGTTCTGGTTCCAGCTGTTCAACGGGTTCAGCGGGCAGGTGCACATTGGCCAACTGTACCAGGTGTGCTTCAACCTCACCATGACAGCGCTTGCCCCACTGATCATGGGCATCCTTGACCGGCATCTGAGAGCGGACATCCTGCTAGCGAACCCCATTCTGTACTCGGATGCGCAGAACTGCCGCAGCTATTTGCCCTGGCACTTTTGGTTCAACATCCTTGATGCCGTGTGGCAGTCGATGGTGATCTACTTTGTGCCCCATCTGGTTATTGTGAACAGCGACTGTGACATCTGGAGCTTCGGTGACATCGTTGTGAGCGCTGGTGTGATCACGGCTGTGGCTCACAATGCCCTGGAGCTGAGAGGATGGACCGGGATTCACTGGTTTGCCATTATTGGTGAGCAGCCTTCTGTGTAAACAGTTTACAGCTACTATAAATCTGTGTGAACAGTTTACAGCTACTGATCTGTGTGAACAGTTTACAGCTACTATAAATCTGTGTGAACAGTTTACAGCTGATCTGTGTGAACAGTTTACAGCTACTAATCTGTGTGAACAGTTTACAGCTAATCTGTGTGAACAGTTTACAGCTAATCTGTGTGAACAGTTTACAGCTAATCTGTGTGAACAGTTTACAGCTAATCTGTGTGAACAGTTTACAGCTAATCTGTGTGAACAGTTTACAGCTAATCTGTGTGAACAGTTTACAGCTAATCTGTGTGAACAGTTTACAGCTAATCTGTGTGAACAGTTTACAGCTAATCTGTGTGAGCAGTTTACAGCTAATCTGTGTGAACAGTTTACAGCTAATCTGTGTGAACAGTTTACAGCTAATCTGTGTGAACAGTTTACAGCTAATCTGTGTGAACAGTTTACAGCTAATCTGTGTGTGAACAGTTTACAGCTAATCTGTGTGAGCAGTTCATGGATCACAGTAAACCACTGAAGGATCACGGTGACCCACTGAAGGATCACGGTGACCCACTGAAGGATCACTGTGACCCACAGAAGGATCACTGTGACCCACTGAAGGATCACTGTGACCCACTGAAGGATCACTGTGACCCACAGAAGGATCACTGTGACCCACTGAAGGATCATCACTGTGACCCACTGAAGGATCACTGTGACCCACTGAAGGATCACGGTGACCCACAGAATGATCACTGTGACCCACTGAAGGATCACGGTGACCCACTGAAGGATCACAGTGACCCACTGAAGGATCCTGTGACCCCTTAAGAATCACGGTAATCCTCTGCATCAGCTACTCCCCCGCACCTCCAGGCAGTCCAATCGTTGCCTGGTTCGGCTTCGCTCTCGTCCTGAACGTGATCTGCACCAACTGCATGCACCCGGACAACCCCTATTACGTCATCATCCGCGGCGTCACCACCTCCCAGTTCTGGCTGCCGCAGCTGCTCATCCCGTTTCTGGCGCTGATGCCCCGCCTGAGCGTGAGAGCATTCCGCAACACCCTGAGGCCCAACCTGACCGCTCAGGCGATGCGTCTTCAGTCGCTGCCCCGTCACCGGACGAATCCGCACCTGCCGCTGCAGACTCCGCCGAAGTCGTTTCCGGGACCGCCGCCGTCGATGTCGCGCGTCGGCTCGATGCGTTTTCCCAGCGCGCCGGCGCTTCGTCGGCTGTCGGTGGCCTGGCTGGGTAGCGGAGGCGGCGGCGGCAGCTTGTCAAAGCGGAATTCCATGGCGCATTCGGCATCTCAAGGAGGAGGAGCTCCAGACCGCAGTGAGAGCGCATCGGCTGTCGACATCAGAGCTGGCAGCGGTGAGGCCTTTAGGATGCACTTTGCGGGTTTAGAGCGGGTCAACTGTTCAACTAGCATGTGAATCCACCCGTAAATTAAACAGTAAAAAACCGGTAAAAACCGGCAAACGACCAGTAAACAGCCGGTAAACCAACAGATAAACCAACCGGAGAACCAACCGGTAAACCAACCGGTAAACCAACAGGTAAACCAACAGATAAACCAACAGATAAACCAACCGGTAAACCAACAGGTAAACCAACAGATAAACCAACAGATAAACCAACCGGTAAACCAACAGGTAAACCAACAGATAAACCAACAGATAAACCAACCGGTAAACCAACAGGTAAACCAACAGATAAACCAACAGATAAACCAACCGGAAAACCAACAGGTAAACCAACAGATAAACCAACAGATAAACCAACCGGAAAACCAACCGGTAAACCAACAGATAAACCAACCGGAAAACCAACCGGTAAACCAACAGGTAAACCAACAGATAAACCAACAGATAAACCAACCGGAAAACCAACCGGTAAACCAACAGATAAACCAACCGGAAAACCAACCGGTAAACCAACAGATAAACCAACCGGTAAAGCAACCGGTAATCCAACTAGTAAACCAACGGATAAACCACGGTTAAACCAACTCGTAAGCCAACTAGTAAAAATGTAAATCAGCCAGTCAAGCAACCGGTAAATCACCTGTAGAACCCGCACTTTCGCACCTGTCGCAGGCCGCAGCCGACGAGAGTTCGACAGCGGCAGTCGCCATCACAAGCGCAGCCGAAGCCTTGGAGCTTCTCAGCGAATTCGCCGACCATCTGTGAGTTTCGTCAATGCCGGCGGCGAGGGCGTTACCATGGCAACCACAGTTTGTTGACAATGACTTAGTCTGTGTTCTGTCAAACCAGTTCATACATATTTTATCTTTATTTCTATTTCTACTGTAATTTATGGCAATTTTTTGTTTTAACGAATGATTTTCTTTCTGACATTTTTCTGCTCCTCAGCTCTTCTCTGCAATGAAAGAGATTTTCACTTTCTACTAAAAGCAGCTGCTATTACAAAAAACCGGACCACTTATTGATTTGTAGTCAATTACTTAAGAAATTTATTTTTTAATTTCACACGCGGCGAGGGACTCACTGAAGAGTTTTTCCCTTAATACCAATTCATAAAATCCTAGTGAAATAATCCTACTTACTTATATACTACTAACTTTATCCGAGCTTGCAGTAGTAGCTTCAGTTGTTCTCTGTATTTCTATTTCTGACTGTCTGTTAGCGATTGTAGCAGATTTTAGTCTTATGCAAATCCTATGGTTATCTCCTACAGAAAAGCTAAAGTCCATGTGTTGTCGATTATAGCCATACTTACTCGTAATTAATAATTTACGCTCGTAAAACATTTTCTATTAAATATAACGCTAATAATCCATAGACCCGTTTACAAACTGCAGTCCATTCCCAAAAGTACTTAGAATATCTGTAATATTTCATGTGCAATGAATACTAGCTGCCTTTATATAAATAAATGTTTATATTTGCACTAAAAAAAAGCTTTCAAGTTAAAAAATTTATATTACTACCCTTGATTTTTAATTTGTGCCATAGATTTAATTGTACTTTTCACCAGTCCAGTTCTGATTGGCCAGCCTGAGAATGTACTTTTATTTTGTTTCTATAAATAGCAACAGAAAATGTTCACAGTGCAAGCAACCCACTCCACTCAGTCAAACGATAGACTCCGTGTGCCTTTTAAAAATTGATTTGATTTTCATATTTTAAACTTTGGTAAGAGTCCAATGGATGGCCTTAGTCTGTGTAATTCGAATTTTAATTTGAAATCTAGATTTTCGATGGCAGTGAAGAGGTTCTGAAATAGCTACTTTAAAATTTCAATATGAAAACCTGTGCAATTTAATTCGTTTTTATTACTCAGTGTTATCATGTTTTAAATATGTTTTCTTGTTTTACTTATGATTCTAGTAAAATCAATTGGTAACTCGAAAAACCTTTTTATTTTAACAAGTCTATCTTTCAAGTAATCTGCAAATAAAAAATCTAATATTTGTCCTGCATCACAGAAGAATAGCAAAAATGTTTTGGTTAACAGCTGAGTGAAGTTCAATGCAATTTCTTTGTGTTTTGCATATTTTAGCTACCTGAATAATTTTGCTCTCCTTGTGAGTGCACCATGCAATTATTTGGAAATTATGTGACTGCAATTTCCATGGTTGACGGCGTTTGGGTTGTGATGTGGTAGTGGTGAACTTTCACATCGACTCATATTCGACAATCAGCTGCAGCAACATTGATCCTTCTCTCGAGCATCGTCGAGATATTCAGCGGTTCTTGTCGAAGACACTGGTGGCAAGGACAACCAGCACTAAACTGTAAACCTTTATGGTGAATCCATATTGGCTCAATAATCTGGGTCCACCTGTCGTAGAGGCCTTCAGCATCCCAGGCACCAGGGTCTCCTTCATCACCGTCGGGACCTTCAACAAAAGCATCCGATCGGCATATCAGAGACGGCTGCGTTCCCAAAACTGAAATGAAAGAATCCCCTTCTGCATGCAGCATTCAGTCATTAGACATAATCGGTGAATGAAATGGACGATGGCGACCCTCTAAGTTGACCTGTAGTCTATAGACATACAGGCGACCTTCGAGACCTTCAACGAAGTGCCACCACGCCACGCGTCACCACCGACCGACCCCCAAGACTGCACAAAAGTTCAACTCTTTTTATCTGTAGCTAGGCCTATCCACAAATAAGACAGAATTCGAGTTGGTAAGTGTGGGTAACTGCAAATTAAACCAGGTCCTGAGTATCCACATTTTGAAGAATGTTGTTACGGACTTACGGACTTAGTCTTACGGACTGTCTACCTACCGGTAGCTATACTTCTGATGTGTACATATCAACTATTAACTAATTAAGTCTCTGTAAGACGTTATGCTATAGCTACCACTCATTTGAGATTCCGGCTTGTCAAGGGGCGACATTGCACGTTTTCTTGGACATTCTTCGTGTGCGTTGGAGCGTTACATCGGGTCTTCGGCTAAGGTTTCGCGATCGGCCTCCGATGCTCAGCAGAATTTTCCTGTTTCGTCAGGTGAACCTCGCGTTGAAGATGCGTGGCCCGATCTTCGATGAAGCCTCGCTCGGGATCGTCGGTTAAGCTAGAACAATGGGACTGTCTACCGCCAGTGTAAGAAGGCGTAAAATCAATTCTTGTCCAGGATGGAAGTCTAGAAATTATTTTATTTAAATGATGTCATCAAGAATGGAAGTAAAAATTCTCTGCAAGAAGAGCATACTTGCAAGCTAAAATAGTTTTCTACAAAAATAGCTATAGAATGTTCCTTCAAAGGACTTCTTAACCTCTTAATTGATAATATACATGCACGTTTAAGGCGACATATGGTCAAGTTAGTGTTTCAAAAGAAGAAAAGTAATGCATTTTTGCCTACAATTAAATTGCACGATCAGCGATCGCTAAGCGTCCTACTACAGTTGCTCATGATTAACAGCCCATATAGCTGTACGTTTTTAATTGTGCATAGCATTTAAGCCTGTTTAAGTCATCACTGCAACACCTACCTTTCATTCTCCTCTCTTCTCTCATAACTACTGCACTCTATTTGTCAAAAGTTGGCCATTCCATTTCTAAAGAAACAATCTGCACTTGCTATGCCGAGCACGCAGCCACAGGCAGCTCTCATTGTTTAACTCAGCAGAGCTCGCAGCATCCCACTGCTCCTGCATCTCTCACCCCGCTGAGCAGAGCAGCTGCCGGACCCCCTGGCACCCAATCAGGCCTCAAACACAGCCGCTGGGTCAGAGAAGAGAATCGGCCTCAGTCCATTTAAACAAATTTCTCTGCACAGGGAGAGCTCAGAGATTTCAGTCCGTGACAGCGGGACTTTTGCTGCTGCTGCTGAGCTGGCTGGCAAATTCGCTTGAAGAAGAGCAAAGCACTCAGTTTGAAGCCGTGTGGAACAGCTGCGGCAGACAGCAGATCGGTAGAGAAGCGCTGCTAGGAGAAGCAGTGTAGCCATGGCAACAGAGATGGAGCGGAAGCTGAGAGCAGCGCTGGAGGCTGGAGACAGCGAGGAGCTGCAGCGACTGTGCGGTGAGGTCGGCAGCAACATCGAGCTGGAAGTGGGCGGCTTTGACACACAAGAATATCCCTTTAAAGAGCTTCTTAAAATGCCGCTGGTCCATCACGTGGCCTGCAAGCCGGTGAGTTCGTCGTGCCTGGAGCTGCTGATTGACAGATTCGGACCCGACTGTCTGACACATGGAAATGATAGGGGTGAGATTCCAGTGCACCTAGCAGCCCTGCATCAGGACGAAACTTGGATGAAGCTGGTTAAAGAGAAGGGAGCCAGAGACTGCTTGGGATTTGCCGATGGATCGGCACACACAGTCGCTCACTTCGCTGCGATGAACAGAAAAAGCAACTCTTGTCTAAAGTGGCTGGTGAAGGAAGTCGGCAGGGACTGTCTCACAGTTCCCAACGAATACGGTGACACGGCTGTCCATTTGGCCGCTCAGCATCAGGGCATCGAGTCGCTGGAGTGGATCAAGAGACAGATCGGAACTGACTCCTTTCGACTGAATGGTTGGTGTGATGAAAAAGCATTTCACTTTGCTGCTCAGAAGTCTGACAATTCAAATCTGGAGTGGCTGGTGAAGGAGCTCGGCAGCGACTGTCTCACAGTTCCTAACGAAGACGGTGACACGGCCGTCCATTTTACCGCTCAGCATCAGGGCATCGAGTCGCTGGAGTGGATCAAGAGACAGATCGGAACTGACTGCTTTTGGCTGAAGACAACGAGTAATACAATAGCGTCTCACTTTGCTGCTCAGAAGTCTGACAATTCAAATCTGAAGTGGCTTGTGACGGAGCTCGGCAGCGACTGCCTCACAGTTCCTGACAAAGACGGTAACACGGCCGTCCATTTGGCCGCTCAGCAGCAGCCAGTCGACTCTCTTCAGTTCATTTTTGAACAAACCGGAGTCGAAATGTTCCGCTTGAAGAACAACAGGGGCGAAACACCGGTTGATGTTGTTGAGAGTGATCGGTGCCGCACAGACCGGTCAGCAAAGCGGGCCTGGATTTCCTCCACGCGGCTCGAAGCCTCTCGGCCTCCCGCTGGCAGCTCAGCGCCGACTGCCGCCTCAGCTGGGTGAGTCCTGACTGAGAACTGCTGCATGATATTAAAAATACTGAACATGTTATATAACGAAAGTTCATTGCGCTTTGATGATCGACGCCCTGAAATTTTCAGCAGCGCCGCAGTCAAGCGAGGGCACCACGGATTTGCCAGGACAGCTCTTCATGGCGCCCTAAACCTCCTCATGGCGCCCCTAACCTCCTTATGGACCTCCCTAACCTCTGGGCCGTCCGAGGAGGGACTTTCTGAGGAGACTGGGTGAGTCCGCGCTGGGACGCAAAAGGTGGGTGACACACAAGGTGGGTGACACACAAGGTGGGTGACACACAAGGTGGGTGACACACAAGGTGGGTGACACACAAGGTGGGTGACACACAAGGTGGGTGACACACAAGGTGGGTGACACACAAGGTGGGTGACACACAAGGTGGGTGACACACAAGGTGGGTGACAAAAACTGGTGACGCAGAAGGGTGGTGACGCAGAAGGCTGAGGACTCCAAAGTACTCAGGAAGCACCAAGCCACACAAAATTCATCAGATTCCTTCACCTCATATTTTCAGCGCCAAGAAGCAGCTGGACTCCTGCAGCTTCACCGACTGGGACTTCATCCGGCAGGACAACAAGAAGCAGCTCATCGGCCGTGGCGGATTCGTATGCAAGGTGTACAAGGCCCTCACAGACCGCAACCAGACGGTGGCTGTCAAGGTGCTGCCCCTGAGCGGCACCGGCCAATCGGGGAAGCTGCAGAAAGCCGTCGAGATGGAGAAGCGGGGAGTTGAGATCCTCAAGCGACTCTCGCATCCCAACATTGTGCAGTTCTTCAAGTGCGAGCAGAAGTCGAATGGGCTGTACATCTTCACCGAGCTGGTCTCGGGTCACAGCCTCTTTGAGCTGATGCAGCGTCAGAACAAGCCGTTCAAGGAGTCCGGGGTCAGGGACTTCTCCAGACAGGTGCGTCTCTGGGTTCTCTAGGATTGCCTGACATGGGTGGGATCAGTGTGGGATCAGCGTGAGATCAGTGTGGAATCGGTGTGGGATCAGTATGGGATTAGTGTGGGATCAGTGTGGGATCAGTGTGGGATCAGCGTGAGATCAGTGTGGAATCGGTGTGGGATCAGTATGGGATTAGTGTGGGATCAGTGTGGGATCAGTGTGGGATCAGCCTGGGATCAGTGTGGAATCGGTGAGGGATCAGTGTGGGATCAGTGTGGGATCAGTGTGGGATCAGCCTGGGATCAGTGTGGAATCGGTGAGGGATCAGTGTGGGATCAGTGTGGGATCAGTGTGGGATCAGCCTGGGATCAGTGTGGAATCGGTGAGGGATCAGTGTGAGATCAGTGTGGGATCAGTGTGGGATTAGTGTGGCATCAGTGTGGGATCAGAGTGGGATCAGTGTGGGATCAGGTATGGAGTCACTGTGGGTGGGATCCAGAATGATTTTATGATTTTAACAAATTTACAACACAAAACTTCTCGACCTGCAGATCTGCTCAGGCCTGAACTTCCTGCACTGCCAGCCGCAGGGCGCCATCTTGCACCGTGACATCAAGAGCTCCAATGCAATGCTCAACAACGAGGGCGTCATCAAGCTGATCGACTTCGGTCTCGCCAAGGAGATCGTCGGCACCTGCGGCCTGAGCACAGGCGTCGATCCCAAAGGCACCCCCTACTTCCTGGCGCCCGAGCTGTTCATGGGCGAGGACGACTCGATTCCGTACTCAGCCAAGACCGACGTGTGGGCCTTCGGCTGCACCGTGTATGAGCTGACGGCCATGCAGCCTCCTGACGCGAACATTCAGCAGTTCAGGATCGCCGTGCTAAGATGCGCAGGGAGGGAGATGCCTCAGATTGCGGACGGGTTCTCAGCCGACCTGAAGGACTTCTACCTCAGGTGCGTAGACTATGACCCGAGGAAGCGAGCGGACACCGCGGAGCTGCTGCGGCACAGCTTCCTGAGTGCCTCATCGTGACTGCGAGAGCGACGGGCTGTGAGGGAGCGGAACGACTCTTGAAGCGGGCGGTTTCGCTTGCCGACGTTGTCTGTTTTTGTTTATCCGGTTGCCCTTTTGTTTATCCGGTTTCCCTTTTTGTTTATCCGATTGCCGTTTTGTTTATCCGATTGCCGTTTTGTTTATCCGATTGCCGTTTTGTTTATCCGATTGCCGTTTTGTTTATTCGATTGCCGTTTTGTTTATCCGATTGCCGTCTTGTTTATCCGATTGACGTTTTGCTTATCCAATTGACGTTTTGCTTATCCGATTGCCGTTTTGTTTATCTGATTGCCGTTTTGTTTATCCGATTGCCGTTTTGTTTATCCGATTGCCGTTTTGTTTATCCGATTGCCGTTTTGTTTATCCGATTGCCGTTTTGTTTATCCGATTGCCGTTTTGTTTATCCTGAAACTCTGGCACAAAGCCAATCATAATTTCCCCAATCTGCTCAGACTGCTCAATGCCTACTCCAGATTTTTCGTTGCCGAGAATTTTTGGTTTGGCGCTTCCTGGTTTGGCGCTTTCTCCGGCTCTGATTTTTGTATTTGATTTTGGACTGACTTTTTATTAGCAACTGTTGGAGCAGGAAGTCCAGTGCTTACTCAAGAGTTCTCAGTTAAATATACAGACACCGTTTGGCTTGCCGTGACCCGCTGTGTCCTGACTTGCCGTGACCCGCTGTGTCCTGACTTGCCGTGACCCGCTGTGTCCTGACTTGCCGTGACCCGCTGTGTCCTGACTTGCCGTGACCCGCTGTATCCTGACTTGCCGTGACCCGCTGTGTCCTGACTTGCCGTGACCCGCTGTGTCCTGACTTGCCGTGACCCGCTGTGTCCTGACTTGCCGTGACCCGCTGTGTCCTGACTTGCCGTGACCCGCTGTGTCCTGACTTGCCGTGACCCGCTGTGTCCTGACTTGCCGTGACCCGCTGTATCCTGACTTGCCGTGACCCGCTGTGTCCTGACTTGCCGTGACCCGCTGTGTCCTGACTTGCCGTGACCCGCTGTGTCCTGACTTGCCGTGACCCGCTGTGTCCTGACCTGCCGTGACCCGCTGTGTCCCATTTCATATTTTAGTATTTCGCAGCATCATTTCTGAGCCTCACTCAATGCAACGCACAGAATAGGAGGGGAAGGCAGAGCTGATGAAGCAGGCATGCAGTGAAGCTGGCCATTGTTTTCAAAGGGCTTGCAGAGTGTCATGAGGTCTGAGGCTGCCTCACGGCTCGGCCCCTCACGCAGTGAGCAGGAGATGTGCAGAGCCCTTAACTGCACAGACGCTGCAGAGCTGCTCCAGTTGCCATGGCAACGGGGGAGACTCGAGCTCGGAGAGACGCAGAGAAGTCTGTGGACAGCTGAGCAATCTGCTCACCTGGAGGCTGGGTGGTGCGGCTGGTTGCTTCATCTGCACAAAAGTAAGTTCGAACGAGCATCAGCCATTCTGTGCGTCTCTTTTGAACAACTGATGCTGCATCAATGATGCTGGCAGATACTTGAGTCTGTGCTCACTCAGTGCATTGTGCAATGTGCATAAATAAGTGTTTGCAGTGGCTTCGCATTGCATTGAACTGAGACAATGGCGGGGCATGAGGGCTGCTCAGCCACCTCAGCGGAGCGCCGCTGTTTTGAGCAGGAAAATGTGAATAAAATCGCATTTCTGCTTTTATTTGGACAGGATTTGGTGGGAAGTGGGAGTGGGGGTGTGGTTTTAGACTGAATGCACACTTGGCGTGTTAGATATGGCTGTGTCCTGTTAGACATGGGAGTCTCCTGTTAGACATGGGAGTCTCCTGTTAGACATGGGAGTCTCCTGTTAGACATGGGAGTCTCCTGTTAGACATGGGAGTCTCCTGTTAGACATGGGAGTCTCCTGTTAGACATGGGAGTCTCCTGTTAGACATGGGAGTCTTCTGTTAGACATGAGAGTCTTCTGTTAGGGATAGGCATGCAGCCAGATCTGCATGCCTATCCCAAGCCGTTTGTGTCTGGCTCTGTGTCTGGGGCTTTGTGTCTGGCTTTGTGTCTGGCTCTGTGTCTGGCTCTGTGTCTGGCTCTGTGTCTGGCTCTGTGTCTGGCTCTGTGTCTGGCTCTGTGTCTGGCTCTGTGTCTGGCTCTGTGTCTGGCTCTGTGTCTGGCTCTGTGTCTGGCTCTGTGTCTGGCTCTGTGTCTGGCTCTGTGTCTGGCTCTGTGTCTGGCTCTGTGTCTGGCTCTGTGTCTGGCTCTGTGTCTGGCTCTGTGTCTGGCTCTGTGTCTGGCTCTGTGTCTGGCTCTGTGTCTGGCTCTGTGTCTTGTGTTTAGCTCGGCCTGACAGTGCCTGAATGGACTTTTAGCAAAGTTACCTTTGCTAATTTCAGCCACTAGTCTATCCACATAAAAGTGAATATTGTTGTGACACGACCTGATCAACTTCCGTAACCTCGGGCGTCAAAGGACGAGTCGGAGATACTTGTAGCTTCGGTCATCTGGCCGGACCCGATGTCGAGATTAGTGTGGAAGATCGCGTCGTAACTCTGATTTGAAGGTAAATTTTGTTTAAATGTTTAGTAAAATTGAAAAAGCATTATGTTACAGGCTACAGGAATTACCGACAGCAAAAGCTCGGCTATACGTTTACGTGAGGAATGCCACCAGTTCCTTGTGCTCTAAAAGTGCAATTTAGACGCTGTAAAATTGGTCAATCGAACAAATAAAATGTGAGGTTGTGCATTCAATCGTCCAGTCAGCACTCGCTCAGCACTAGGACTGCGAGTTCAGCCAGTCCATAACGGCTGGCAGGCAGTCTGTCATCCACCGGACATTGTTCCTCACCGACTCAAACGCGTTGTCGAAGGCGCGGACAGCGCTGGCCAGGCTGTTCGAGTTGGCAGCCAGGAACTCCCGGATCTCGCGAAGCCTCTCAGGCGAGTTGAAGCCGCCCAAGCTGGAGGCGTACCGGGCCAAGGAGAAAATGCCGACCTGCCGTGCCTGGATGCTTGACCAGCTGTCTCTGAGAAAGTCCCACATGATCTGCAAGCCCATAGGGTTCGAGGCCACGCTCGATACGACCAGAGTGGCGTCTTGTCTGCGGATTTTCCCGTCATCGAGCGTAAAGAGCAGGTAGCGATTGAGCAGCCAGGGCTCTCTGGTGCAGGCCAGGGCTTTGAGAATGTCGTTCTGAACTCCCGGACTCGTCTCTATCTGTGTGCTCATCCCCTCAGGAGAAACTGACATCTGAGAACAAACTCGTGCCCCGCTAATTCGGTGTATCCAAGCACTGAGTCTGCAGCGTAGACCAGAAGACCAAACAAATTCTAAAGAAATGGCCGCTCACATCTGTGAAGAAATGGGCAGCCACTGTTCACGGACTCACTCTGGATTTTGGCGGCTACTCTGACCGAGCAATCACGGCTATAAGATTTCCGAAGCCGACTCCATCACTAAACTCATTAGCGCTTATGTTGATCTGATTGTTCAAAAGCAAAAGTACAAAGACATTGATGGTGATGGAGAAGAGCAACAGGCCATCATTGAGCAGTGCTTTGAGAAGAAATGCGTTGATGTGCCGGATGTCAGCTTCGGCAACAGGGAGGGTCTGTTGTTTTGCCAGGTGTGTCTCAGTTGCTGCTTTGTTTCTCCGCTGTTGCTGCTTTGTTTCTCTGCTGTTGCTGCTTTGTTTCTCCGCTGTTGCTGCTTTGTTTCTCTGCTGTTGCTGCTTTGTTTCTTTGCTGTTCCTGCTGTGTTTCTTTGCTGTTGCTGCTGTGTTTCTTTGCTGTTGCTGCTTTATTTCTTTGCTGTTGCTGCTTTATTTCTTTGCTGTTGCTGCTGTGTTTCTTTGCTGTTGCTGCTGTGTTTCTTTGCTGTTGCTGCTGTGTTTCTTTGCTGTTGCTGCTGTGTTTCTTTGCTGTTGCTGCTGTTTTCGCTGTTGCTGCTTTGTTTCTCCGCTGTTGCTGCTGTGTTTCTTTGCTGTTGCTGCTGTTTTTGCTGCGGCTGCTTCCACAGTTTTTTCTCTTCCCCTCTTCCCTTCCTCCCCTCTCCCCCCTTCCCCTCTTCTTCTCTTCCCCTCTTCCCTCTTTTCCCTCTTTCCATCTTCCTTTCTTCCATGCTTAAGGAATGAAATTCTATTTTTTAGCTGCTTCATAAGCGATTTTTTTGCCCATAAATTTTTTTCTTGACAAATGCTATTGGGAGTTTAGCCATACATTTGCTGCAAATGAAATATGCATGAAATATGCCTTACTGCCTAAATACACCATCACAGACAGGATTGTCACCATCACAGACAGGATTGTCACCATCACAGACAGGATTGTCACCATCACAGACAGGATTGTCACCATCACAGACAGGATTGTCACCATCACAGACAGGATTGTCACGGTCACAGACAGGATTGTCACCATCACAGACAGGATTGTCACCATCACAGACAGGATTGTCACCATCACAGACAGGATTGTCACCATCACAGACAGGATTGTCACCATCACAGACAGGATTGTCACCATCACAGACAGGATTGTCACCATCACAGACAGGATTGTCACCATCACAGACAGGATTGTCACCATCACAGACAGGATTGTCACCATCACAGACAGGATTGTCACCATCACAGACAGGATTGTCACCATCACAGACAGGATTGTCACGATCACAGACAGGATTGTCACCATCACAGACAGGATTGTCACCATCACAGACAGGATTGTCACCATCACAGACAGGATTGTCACCATCACAGACAGGATTGTCACCATCACAGACAGGATTGTCACCATCACAGACATGATTGTCACCATCACAGACAGGATTGTCACCATCACAGACAGGATTGTCACGATCACAGACAGGATTGTCACCATCACAGACAGGATTGTCACCATCACAGACAGGATTGTCACCATCACAGACATGATTGTCACCATCACAGACAGGATTGTCACCATCACAGACAGGATTGTCACCATCACAGACAGGATTGTCACCATCACAGACAGGATTGTCACCATCACAGACATGATTGTCACCATCACAGACAGGATTGTCACCATCACAGACAGGATTATCACCAATTACCAGAAAGTTTCAAAGATTCTCAAGAAATTTCAAAAACGCTTTGTGACAACATAGAGGTCAAGGGTCATGCGGGAATTGCTGAGAGATCAAAGGTCATTGGGGAATTGCTGAGAGATCAAAGGTCATTGGGGAATTGCTGAGAGATCAAAGGTCATGGGGGAATTGCTGAGAGTTTTAGGGTCATGCGGGAATTGCAGAGAGGTCAAAGGTCATGGGAGAATTGCTGAGAGATCAAAGGTCATGGGAGAATTGCTGAGAGATCAAAGGTCATGGGAGAATTGCTGAGAGGTCAAAGGTCATGCGGGAATTGCTGAGAGGTCAAAGGTCATGGGGGAATTGCTGAGAGATCAAAGGTCATGGGGGAATTGCTGAGAGATCAAAGGTCATGGGAGAATTGTTAAGAGGTCAAAGGTCATGCGGGAATTGCTGAGAGATCAAAGGTCATGGGGGAATTGCTGAGAGTTTAAGGGTCAATTACTTCAATGCAAGGCTCTAAAGTCGAACCCCAAATTTGCTCAGTTTGTCTTTTGTCATTCTCAAAAATCTGTTCGAGGATGCCGTCTCAGTCTCAAAGTCTGACTTCATGACGTGTCTGTTAAACTTCTGTCACAGATGTGACCTGTTAGATACTGATGTCACCTGTTAGATACTGATGTCACCTGTTAGATACTGATGTCACCTGTTAGATACTGATGTCACCTGTTAGATACTGATGTCACCTGTTAGATACTGATGTCACCTGTTAGATACTGATGTCACCTGTTAGATACTGATGTCACCTGTTGGACACTGATGTCTCCTGTTAGATACTGCTGTCACCTGTTAGATACTGATGTCACCTGTTAGATACTGATGTCACCTGTTAGATACTGATGTCACCTGTTAGATACTGATGTCACCTGTTAGATACTGATGTCACCTGTTAGATACTGATGTCACCTGTTAGATACTGATGTCACCTGTTAGATACTGATGTCACCTGTTAGATACTGATGTCACCTGTTAGATACTGATGTCATGGCTGTGTATTGCTGTAATTGCTGTACTATTATAGGATGAGCTGTGCTTCTAAGATTAGAATCTTAACTCTAAGCTTCATTCATGGGCCTAAGATTACAATTTGATTCTTGAATCTCTGTTGGACTACCTGGCCTCGGCAGAGAGCGAGTTCCGGCAGGCAGGTGAGAAAAGCCGGCACTCGCCTGGAAAAATGAACTTTTGTGTATAATTTTGAATAATTAAGATTGATATCGTTTGAGACAGCCTATTTATGGCCATTAAAATACAATTATTTTAATTTTTGTGGCATATAAACCTTTTGCTCAGAGTGATTCGGTACAGAACTGTCTACTCAATGATTCAATCATGTAATCATGTCTTCTACTAAACAGCATAGCTCGTGTTTCCACGAATTTTTCATTTAATTCAGAAATATTTCACATCCTGGTTTCACAGCAGCTGCAATGCTCAGCTGCCTCGGCTTTGAGCACTCTGGGAGGCAGATTTCTAAGAAGTCGAAAGCACGAGTCATAGTTTTTATTGCATTCTTAAGTTCGTATGCTGTCAGCTCAAATAGCACCCGAATTTTTAACTTGCAATGAATGACAATGAATTGAAATCAAATGTGATTGGTATTTCAGTGCAATAATTTTGTGTGTAATTCCCATTTGAACTAAGAATATTATAAGGATTCTGTAGCTCAGTTTGTCAGTGGAGGTGCTGGTAGGTTATGACCGTGGGCGCAATGATCCTACTACTGACATAATTAGCTACAGACCAATTAGTTTAGCCTCTTGCCTGTGTAAACTCTATGAAAAGGTAATTGCAAGAAATCTGCTAATCATAATTGAAAACAAAGGAATAATCAATGCAGACCATTGTACATTCGACAACATATTGCGACTCTCAGATGATGTGCTGGAAATACTCCAGGCTTAAAAACAATACCATTGACGTCACTATGCGTCTTTGATGGCGTCTGGCATGCTGCTAGCTATCTTAGGCAAAGGATTCTCGAATGTGACATTCCTCACAACATTGGTCAGAATATAGTTTCCAGTTACCTTGACGACAGGGAATTCGAATTCAGGTAGGTGGAGCTGTCAGCGAAGCCTTCAAGTCGGCTGCTGGCGTTCCTCTCAAGGTGGGGTGTTGTCTCGACTCCTCTTCCTTGTGCTTGTCAGCTCGATAGAGACTCAATGGCTGCTTCATCACATAGAAAAAATGGCTGGGTGACGTTTGCATCACTATCAATCCAGCGAAAAGCAAGCCTGTCTCTTTAAGTTTAAAGGAAATCACGCACATCACAGGTCTTGATAAGCCGTCCATCAAACCTGGTCAGGAAGACATCCAATACTTTGATTCTGCTGTCTTCCTAGATGTACTCAACTTTATCCAGAACGGCTGGCATCACAATGCCCAGGCTCAACTCAATAAGAAGGATCGCTCGGAGTACCAGGATCGCCCAACTTAACTTGCGCTCAGACTGATTCACGGGTCTTACACTGAGAGCGGCATTACATACTTCATAATTAACTTCAGGTCCTCCAAAACCAGGAGCTCAGGATTTCCCTTGATGCGCCTAAGTACACTAAAATCAGCTACTTACTGCATGATTCCAGCAAGATGCCCAGGTTTAAAGAGGGAATATGGATCCTGGTTAAAATATGGCATAAAAAAGTCACAAAAGGGTTCCATAGCTTTGACCTCAAAGATTGGAGCAGGCCGCCGACCATAGAGTCCCTGCTACCACCAAACTCAAAAGAGCCATGAATAACTTGAAATATTGATCTCAGGACCTCGCTGGGGATATAGGCCTCCTCCCAGCTTCCCAAACATTGCCTCTTTCAAGACTCATACTGACTACAATGAAAAATACCCCACTTATATTATTTGTTTGGCTAATCATCCCATATTCCTCTTTGCACTGTAGCGCGTAAACAGTTTTTTACACCTCTAAAATATTTGTATTAGTAATCATTTTTCATTTGTATTGTTGAATTGTTTTAATTTTTTCAATTGCTTAAAATTGATTTACTTTGACACCTGTCTCCAGCTCTTTTTGCGAGTACTTTCTACTTCTGTCCTCCTTTCCTCTAATATTTATTACTTGAATTGCCATTACTCCTGCAATATTTATTTCGCTTTGTCTAACTCGGAATTGTAATTTTTACAATCAAATTCAAACGAAAATTACATAAAATATTAGCAGAAGAGCCCGGCAACCTGTTAGATACTGATGTCACCTGTTAGATACTGATATCACGTGTTGGATACTGATGTCACCTGTTAGATACTGATGTCACCTGTTAGATACTGATGTCACGTGTTGGATACTGATGTCACCTGTTAGATACTGATGTCCCCTGTTAGATACTGATGTCACCTGTTAGATACTGATGTCACCTGTTAGATACTGATGTCACCTGTTAGATACTGATGTCACCTGTTAGATACTGATGTCACCTGTTAGATACTGATGTCACCTGTAAGATACTGACGTCACTTGTTAGATACTGATGTCACGTGTTGGATACTGATGTCACCTGTTAGATACTGATGTCACCTGTTAGATACTGATGTCACCTGTTAGATACTGATGTCACCTGTTAGATACTGATGTCACCTGTTAGATACTGATGTCACCTGTTAGATACTGCTTTCACCTGTTAGATACTGATGTAAAGTGTCAGTGGCAAACCCAAGCGGAATTTTCCTTTCATTTGAATTCAGCAACAGAAAAATCCTCAGTCAAGCATTTTCAGAAAAATATTTGCCATGCATCTCATCTGCAAACTAAATTGAAAATGATCACAGAACTCTGCTTGAATCAAGGCCTCAGCCCTGCCCTCCCTCCCCTCTCCATCTCTCTCTCCCCTCGTGTCTCAGCTGCCGTCCCTTCACCCCTGCCCACTGACAATGCACTTGCTATGCCGAGCACGCAGCCACAGTGAGCTCTCATTGTTTAACTCCATTTAAACAAATTTCTCTGCACAGGGAGAGCTCAGAGATTTCAGTCCGTGACAGCGGGACTTTTTCTGCTGCTGCTGAGCTGGCAGGCAAATTCGCTTGAAGAAGAGCAAAGCACTCAGTCTGAAGCCGTGTGGAACAGCTGCGGCAGACAGAAGATCGGCAGAGAAGCGCTGCTAGGAGAAGCCAGCATGGGGAACGCTTGGAGTGTATCCATGGAGATGGAGCGGAAGCTCAGAGCGACACTGGAGGCTGGAGACAGCGAGGAGCTGCAGCGACTGTGCGGTGAGGTCGGCAGCAACATCGAGCTGGAGGTGGGCGGGTTCGACAAGCAAGACTTTCCTTTTGAAGAGCTTCGCAAAATGCCGCTGGTCCATCACGTGGCCTGCAAGCCGGTGAGTTCGTCGTGCCTGGAGCTGCTGATTGACAGATTCGGACCCGACTGTCTGAAATTCAGAAATGATAGGGGTGAGACTCCAGTTCACTTAGCAGCCCAGCATCAGGACGAGTCTTGGATGAAGCTGGTTAAAGAGAAGGGAGGCCGAGGTTGCTTGAGAATTGTCGATAGATGGGGAAAGAGAGTCGCTCACTTTGCCGCTGGGAACAGAAAAAGCAACTCTTGTCTGAAGTGGCTGGTGAAGGAAGTCGGCAGGGACTGTCTCACAGTTCCTGACAAAGATGGTAACATGGCGGTCCATTTGGCCGCTCAGCATCAGGGCATCGAGTCGCTGGAGTGGATCAAGAGACAGATTGGAACTGACTGCTTTCGGCTAAAGACAAAGAGTGATAGAACAGCATTTCACATTGCTGCTCAGAAGTCTGACAATTCAAATTTGGAGTGGCTGGTGAAGGAGCTCGGCAGCGACTGTCTCACAGTTCCTGACAGAGACGGTGACACGGCCGTCCATTTTGCCAAGAAGCATCAGGGCATCGAGTCACTGGAGTGGATCAAGAGACAGATCGGAACTGACTGCTTTCGGCTAAAGTCAAACAGTGGTACAGCATCATTTCATTTTGCTGCTCAGAAGTCTGAAGGTTCAAATTTGGAGTGGCTGGTGAAGGAGCTCGACAGCGACTGTCTCACAGTTCCTGACAGATACGGTAGCACGGCCGTCCATTTGACCGCTATACATCAGGGCGTCGAGTCGCTGGAGTGGATCAAGAAACAGATCGGAACTGACTGCTTTCGGCTGAAAGGATTCTGGGATAGAACAGCATTTCACATTGCTACAATGAATTCTGACAATTCAAATCTGAAGTGGCTGGTGAAGGAGCTCGGCAACGACTGTCTCACAGTTCCTGACAAAGACGGTGACACGGTCGTCCATTGGGCCGCTCAGCATCAGCCAGTCGACTCTCTTCAGTTCATTTTTGACCAAATCGGAGCCGAAATGTTCAGCTTGATGAACATGTGGGGCAGAACACCGGCTGATGCTGTTGAGAGTCGGCGGTGCTACACAGACCGGTCAGCAAAGCGGGCCTGGATTTCCTCCACGCAGCGGCGGCTCGAAGCCTCTCGGCCTCCCGCTGGCAGCTCAGCGCCGACTGCCGCCTCAGCTGGGTGAGTCCTGACTGAGAACTTCTACAAAGCATTTAATTTGTCAGCAGCCAGAGAACGAGTGGAGAAAGTGATCAAGTAAATTTTGAGTAGCTTAAAGATCGTTATACTTTCATTCTACTCTTTAAGTCATTTAAGTCATCGTACTCAGGTCGAATTTAAGTACAAATTTAGCAAAATCCCTCATACATTTTCCCTCATTCGCCCCCACAGAGCTGCAGCTCCGCGTCCCCGCCCGCGAGCTCGGGACCGCGTCGAGCCGCCGCCTGGACCGACTTCGGCATCCGAGGTGGAACCGCCTGAGGAGACTCGGTGAGTCCGCGCTTAAAATATGGTGACGCAGAATGGTGGGGACGCAGAAGGGTGGTGACGCAGAAGGCTGAGTGACTCCAAAGTACTCAGAAAGCCCCAAGCCACACAAAATTTAACGAATTCCTTCACCTCATGTTCTCAGCGTCAGGAAGCAGCTGGACCCCAACTTCACCGACTGGGACTTCATCCGGCAGGACAACAAGAAGCAGCTCATCGGCCGTGGTGGATTCGGCAAGGTGTACAAGGCTCTCACAGACCGCAACCAGACGGTGGCTGTCAAAAAATTACCACTGAGCCATGCGAGGCAAGCTGCAGGGAAACTGAAGATAATTCTGATGGAGAAGCGGGGAGTTGAGATCCTCAAGCGAATTTCACATCCCAACATTGTGCAGTTCCTCAAGTGCGAGCAGAAGTCGGATGGGCTGTACATCTTCACCGAGCTGGTCTCGGGTCACAGCCTCTTTGAGCTGATGCAGCGTCAGAACAAGCCGTTCAAGGAGTCCGGGGTCAGGGACTTCTCCAGACAGGTGCGTCTCTGGGTTCCCTGGCATTGCCTGGAATGGGTGGGATCAGTGTGGGATCAGTGTGGGATCAGTATGGGATTAGTGTGGGATCAGTGTGGGATCAGTGTGGGATCAGCCTGGGATCAGTGTGGAATCGGTGAGGGATCAGTGTGGGATCAGTGTGGGATCAGTGTGGGATCAGCCTGGGATCAGTGTGGAATCGGTGAGGGATCAGTGTGGGATCAGTGTGAGATCAGTGTGGGATCAGTGTGGGATCAGTTTGTTGGCATCCAAAATTAATAGTTGCAACTTTATCTGCAGATCTGCTCAGGTCTAAACTTCCTGCACTGCAATCTGGAGGGCGCCATCTTGCACCGGGATATAAACTGCAACAACGTGATGCTCACCAACGAGGGCGTCATCAAGCTGATCGACTTCGGTTTGGCCAAGGAGGTCGGGAAGAGCAGCGGTCTGAGCACAGGCTTCGGTCCAAAAGGCACCACCTACTTCATAGCTCCGGAGCTGTTCGACACAGAAGTCCAATCGCTTCCATACTCAGCCAAGACCGACGTGTGGGCCTTCGGCTGCACGGTGTTTGAGATGACGGCCATGCAGCCTCCTGATAGGAACCAGCCAAGTGTAAATATTGGCATTCTGAGGGATAGAAGGCAGGAGATGCCTCGGATTGCGGACGGGTTCTCAGCCGGCCTGAAGGACTTCTACCTCAGGTGCGTAGACTATGACCCGAGGAAGCGAGCGGACACTGCGGAGCTGCTTCGGCACAGGTTCCTGAGTGCCTCATCGTGACTGCGAGAGCGATGGGCTGTCGCTCGCTAACACAGACATATGCTGGTAATTTATCACATTTTTTCTGTTGATACTATAAAAATTGTACGATTTATTAGGTAGTTAGTATAAGCAGTTTAAGTAGCAGGTACATATACATACATACATGTACAATTGTACATACTGGTAGATCGGAAGAGCTCTGGCAGTGAAATTTAAAAAAACGTATGACCCAATGCGTAACATTCAGGCTTTAATTGTTTTTCATCTGCTTACCTGTACTTTAATTTAATTTAATTTTAATTCTAACTTTAGCCCCACAGACACTTTTTTGGTTCACTGCTTAATCAATCAAAAACAAATTTACACTTCACAAAGGTAAATAAGTAAATTTGCCTATATTTTAGGTCTCTTTAATGAGTTTCAATAATTTACAGTCGAACGACTTTTTGGACCGAAAAGATGACGATTTTGTTATATTTATAACACTTTTATGAATGCGTTCAAATCGAAAACTTGAGTTTGACAAGTAGCAATGGAAAAATGGTTGATTCCTTTGCAAATTATATT